>VZTN01006386.1:114624-543662 GCA_013400515.1 Erpornis zantholeuca
CCAGGGCGGGCAGCGCAGCGCGGGCAGGTGTGAGGGAGCGGCTCCCGGCGGTTAAACCGCTCTGTGCCGGCCCCGGGGCCGCACCGCCCCGCAAACACCCCCCGAGCATGCCCCCGCCGACGGTCGATCGGCTCCGCGCTGTCCGCGGGCAGGTCAACGCCACGGCCCGGTTCTGGTCACTGACATGGCCTCAGCGGGCTTTTGCTGCTTCTCCGTGGAATCGTAGAATGGCTTGGGTTGGAAAGGACTTAAAAGATCACCCAGTTCCATTCCCTGCCATGGGCAGGGACACCTTCCACTATCCCAGCTTGCTCTAAGCCCCGTCCAACCTGGCCTTGGACACTTCCAGGGATGGGGCAGCCACAGCTTCTCTGTGCCAGGGCCTCACCACCCCCACAGGGAAGAATTTCTTCAAAACATTTAACCTAAATTTCCACTCTTTCAATTTGTACCCATTACTCCTTGACTTATCACTGCAGTTCCTAACAAAGAGTCTCTCCGAATCACCTCATAAACAACTCCCGAGCCCAAACCAAGCCCAAACCAACCTTCTCCAGGCTTTCTGTGGGCACCAGGACACATCCATCCTCTGGCTGGGGTCTGGTCTCTGACATGAGCTGGGTTCAGTGGCCTTTTGCTACCTCTCCATGGAATCATAGAATTTTGGCTTGGAAGAGACACTAAAACTCATCTGGTTCCACACCCCTGCCATGGGAAAGGACACCTTCCACTAGACCAGGTTGCTCCAAGCCCCATCCAACCTGGCTTTAAATGCTTCCTTAATAACCCTAGACTGTTTGCCAAGGCTTCCTGAAGGGGGAAATTCATCCCACGTACACAAAGGTGTGAGTTTTAAAACACCTTCATGCACTATTATAGAGTTTATATATATATAAAAATATATACACTCATATATGAATGTATATAATCATATCATGTTTTTATATAGTTTTAGACTCATAGTTTTTCATTATAAGGGACTGTGTAGGTTGTTTAGCTTGCATTACAACATTTCTTCAAATTACTTTTTATATTTCTGTATGATTATATATTATTTCTGTCTATATTTATATTAATGATAAAGGTCATGTTCTTTACCACGACAGCATGTATTTGGCTCATGTATACTCTCTGCTATACATACATACCCATATATACATATAACCAGATTAAACAGATAAAATATTTCTGTATAGGCGAGCTGGTGGTACTTTGCAGAATCCTGAATTGTTAAGTAATGAGAAAATACAATGAATTTGAGAAACTTGGGAGAGGGAGCAGCTGTAGTTTTGTATTGCTTCAGCTTGTGTGGGGAATGTGTCAGCTCGTATCAAGGCTGCTCAACATCTTCGATGAGATGGGGAAAAAAAAATCCCATAACTGGTCAAAAGTGCAGAGCAAATTTCAGCGATGAAAACTGTAATTAAATGAGCTGGAATCAGTCCAGGACCACAAGGTTAACATCCCTCTTCCTGGAACATCTTCTCTGAGATGCTTAATGACTGCTGAGCAGTCGGGACCTGCGTTAGACATCTCACCTGAGACACTGTCTTCAGTAAGTGCTCTTTGCTCTGCAGTTCAATACCAGCCGAGAGGAAGAGAGAAAAGCACCGTCTAACAAAACACCAATCCCACTTCCTCCACACCAGTGTCAGCTCTGCAGCGAGACTCAGCCGAGCTGGGCACAGGAAAAGGTTGCAGGAGAGGGAGAGAAGGCATCTACAAGAGGGGGCATGGGGAGGAGGGAGGTGGTCTGAGCTGAGATCTGAGCTGTCTGCCTAAGCTCCTCTCCTGCCCCAAACTGTTCAGCATCAGCAAATGATTGTGACCAGAAAGCAAAATGGGGCCGTTAGGTAGAGCCAGAGCCACATGCTGCCTGACAAGAGCTAGCTCAAGCTTTTACTCCATCCACCCCTGGATAAGTGTGCTGTTACCTGAGTTTAAAAATGGACCCAAGCTGGTAGGCAGTTGAGAGGCAGCAGGGACGGTGAGACCTTCTATCAGAGCAGCCCAACCAGTCAAAAAAAATTAGAAGAAAAGAGAAAGCAGCACCAGATATTTAAGTTCATGTCTAAAGCTTTTCCAAAATCCCAAATTTGACCTGGAGGGCCCTGAAAGTACCAGGCATAGGGTGAGGCCATTACCAGGTGTTGTCAGTAACAGTTTCTGGGAAAATACATTGTGGGCAGGCTGGGTCAGGGCAGAATCCAACCCTCCAGGGGCAGGAGCAGGGCCCTGCTTCCAAACACAGGAGGTGCAGGGAAGCCCCATGTGGCCATCTGATGTGGGGCCAAGAGACATGTCACTGCAGGACTGGGTCCTGTTGCTGCTCCCACATTCAACACAGGCTACAGATTTCTGCAGCTCCAGTTAGGGAATAACGCCAGGGGTGACACGTGAGGCTGACTGTGAAGATCCTTGCCCTGCTCAAAGGCTTCCCAACTGCTCAGGGCAGAGCTGGTGCAGCATCGCTGCTCCAGGGCTGTGGAACTGGTGATGTCAATGGGCACGTCCACATATGTCATGGTCATCTGCAGCCACTGGAACACTCCTACCAGACCAATTGATGAGATTTTTTCTAACAAGTCTTTTCCTTTCTACTTGGAAATTTCTTCTGAGTGGCATTTGCTGCTTAAGCCAGCACCACTGCCGAGATAAATCCCAGCTCCATGCACAACGTGATCAAGTGGTGTACAGAAACAGGATTCCTCTGAGCTGCCTGGTGGGTTGTGCTTAGCACCGTGTCTCAGCAGCCTGTCTGCCTGCGGCATCCTTTCCCTAAGCTTCTAACAGAGGACTCTGCTCGCAGCCTCCAACGCTGTGCTCAGCTCTAATCTGCCCTGCAACAGCATCAAACCAAGGGCCCTTCAGCCACAGGAATGCTTTGTGCTCCTCTGGTCAGCTAATCCTGCTTAAAGTCAAGCTGGCTGCCCCGCTGTAAATGCCTGATGTAAATGCACTCAAGATTGTTTGAATTAAGTTTATCTCACCCTGCATGGCTGGATTGACTTTATAGTGGCTCTTCTTCCTCGGCAGGGTTTTAGATGGATGTGTCAGCAGGCGTGGCCAAACTTCCTGACTCTATGAGTTGCCTACCAAAATATTCGGATGACCAGGAGATGCCAGCCAGGTTTCAAGAGCTGTAGGGAGCTGAGCGCAGTCCTTGTGCCACCTGAGATGCTGATGTGGGAGTGGCATCTTGGCCGTCCCTGGCCATCAGAACTGTCCTGCTCCAGGCCAGAACCGTGCTCAGGCACTCCTGTGGTGTGACACCAACACAACCACATGCAGAAATAATCCCCCCTGGCACTTTGTAGAGACACCTCGAGATGATACAATTTGAGATGGTGCCCTGCCTTACATCTCTGTTCAACAGGACAACCTGAACTGGGAGGAGAAATCAAACATTCAAACAAAGCAGCTGTGAGAGCAGAAAATAGCTGGGATGGACTCAGGGCTACTCAGAGAGTGGTGTGAAACCCAACTGTCCTTTGTCAAATATTTGTTTGGCTGTGTGTCATCGCTGACTGCCTCAATACAGCAAGAATCTGTTTCGTGCTATCAGTTGTGGGCGAATGAATGTAATGGGTTGTTATGGTCACCCAGATACCACCACACTGGGCAAACACAAATCTTGCAAAAACAATGATAAAAGGGTACATTTCTACATTTATCTGCTGGATGGCTTAGAAACACTGCATTTCTAGAAGTGAAAAGCTGCATTTCTATAGCATTTCGTACAGCTTTTGCTCACTGTTCTGATGCACGAGACTGAATACATATTTACCAATCCCCAATCCAGCAAAGAATCTGCCCAGCTTCAGCACTGCAGGAAATCTGTTCTACCCCCAAGACCAAAGCATCACTGAAAATCGGCTTCGACAGAGAGGAATGATGAGAGCTGCACACTGGGTGGGAGCCTCTTGATGTATTTACCCAGCAGCCAGACAACACATTGATGCTCACAATGAAAGGCAGCCTAATGTGCATGGCCCTGACCTGGGAAGGAGGAGGAGAACAGTGAAGGAAAGCAATTACTCTAAGGAAAAAAGAGTCTTCTGTCTCTGTGCCAGCCCCGTCCAGCATTTCTCCTGAGCATGGTGCCAATCTTAATGGGGTTAATGGTGATAAGGCTTCCACTGATGTAAGTGTGCATCATTAGCAAGCAAGCAGACTTCAGCACCTACATCACACAAACACTTTGATAAAACATAAAAGAAGAGGGCAGTGTTCCCTCAAATTCCAACCCATCTCTCCGCAACACTTTTTCCTTTCCCTTCCCTCAGCCATCAAGTAGGTTTTAAATGCTGTTGTGGTTTTTGTCCAAACTGATTTGAAGCAGTGTAAGTGATGAGCAATGTGCCCTGTATCTTTGGAGCTACTTTCCCCAGCACGCCTGTGCTCGGGAGCAGCTTCACTTCTTTCTCCAGCTGGATGGGTTTTAATTCAGCTTTGTGTCTCAGGGAAATCACCATGATGTGACACAGGAACAAAAAGGGGGTTGCACTTTTATGTGTCTAGTAGGATTTTCTTCTTAACCAAGCAGCAGCAAGAAGTTAAATAAAATTCATTGTTTTGAAATATATTCAGGCACATCACAGTATCTGTCTGACACACACATGCTTGCATGGTGTCTAACTCAGCCTCCCATGGGATTTCCACCTGTTTTCTCAATTCTGTTGCAGGATCTGCACTTTTAAGCTCGTTCCTTATGGTCTCAGTGATGACCCTCATGCCTGATCGGGGACAACCATATAAATGTCCCTGCCTGCCAAAACTGCATCCATGGCATGGATCTCTGACTGGGAGGACACATGCAAGGCTTGCAGTGGGGCACTGAGGATGTGAACTGGCACTGAGGGTTTGGGGAGCACAGCTGCAGCCTAATCCCCTCTGTGACACCCATAAATACCTTCCCTCAGTCAGAACAACTTTACAGATCTTTCACGGTGGCTCTGAGCCAGGTTTTAATCCAAATGGGCTGATAAGAAAGGGTTGGCCTGTGGAGGAGGTGATCCACTGATAGAGGAATTCTTTCTTCTTGAGAAGGTTGAAGAAAACAATATCAGTGAGTCAGAAATAGGGTGGCAGCACTCACAGTCCTGAAAGCTCACAAAGCATACAAACCTTCCATTTCTTTCCCTAATGCCAATAGGTTGCTAAGCTGAAGGGAGCAGGATCAGAGAGATAAAAAGGCAGGCAAACATTGGGACCTAATGCAAGGGGGCATCGCTCAAACCCTGCTTGTCAGGGCTGCCTCCTGCAAGGTGCTGTGTGCCCCGTGCTGGGTGCTGAGCAGCAGCCTTGGTGCCTGCAGAGATAGGGCTAAATGAGCTGCTGTGTCTCTTAGCTCCCTCCCAAGAGCAGCACAGCCTGCAGAGATTGTGCTTTCTCTAGTAATGAAATTTTTTCATTTTTAAATCAGCTGTGATCCTGTTTACTGTAAACTCCAGCATGCTTCAATGTTTCTATCACAGTTTATTTAGGCTTCAGAGATTTTTTTTTGAATCACACTTAACAAGAATATATTTTCACAGCTAGCTCTCTGAAATACAGTAAGGACCTAGGAATGTCTGATGCCCAGACTCTGCCATTCCCTAAGATATTATATGATTTGCTCATTCCCCATGCAGAAATGCTGTCACTTTTGTAGAACCCAAGCCAGCACCTGTCTGATGCATGATACCCTACTTAGGAAAGCCTTGAACAAGATTATTTGTTGTCAAGATACTTCTACAAAACAATACCATTTCATGGATTGCAGTTAAAAGAATTCATACAATTTACACTGCTCTGTGTGCTTTGAGCTTTAAACCTGCTTATCTAACTTAACTTTCATTTTGGCTTGAAACTTGGGCAAAATGCACAACACAAGCCAGGTCTGAATTATTTGCTGTAGCTCTTTCTGAATGATCTCATTTTCTCACCATCCATAGATGTAAAGAGAGGAAAGAAAACACCACACACTTTTCAACAGCTGAAAACAACTGAACCACTAAGTATAAAATCTGATACCAAACACAAAGCATTTCAGCCCAAAAGGAATATGGCTTTGGACTTTTATGAGCAACTGCAGCATATAGTGCCTGTCACTGCTGAAAACTAGCTCCATGCTTTGTCTGGAGGCTTGGAAGCTGATCTTAAATATTTTGCTTTACAACCTGCCTGAGAAGCAAGAGGAGACAGCAAAGCTATGGATTTTACCCTGCATTTTTACAAAACATTTAAACAAAAAGCAGAGGATGTGCACGTTTACTGTCCCAAATCCTATATCATGACCCACGCCTGTGATGATGTATCTGCTGTGAGGGGCAGCCAGTGTAATGTGCTGCCAAAACCACAGTGGTCATGCCTGATCCCAGCATCCTTCCTCTATTTTCACAGGCATAAACCACACAGGGAAGGTCAGGGCAGTCTGGAATGGGTTCCAAACCCAGCATGTTGTGTGTGTAAATGGCCTCACCTCTATGCCATGACCCAGCAACCTGGGCTGCATTATCCCAGCCTTTGAAAAGGGCTGCATGCAGGTGCTTCTTCAACAAATTCCCCTCCTCTCCCCAAAATAAACAGCCTCATTTTCTCTTTTTATCAGCTATCACCTATTAACCTGCTTGATACCAAAAATTTCCTTTCCAAATAGGAAAAAAACCCCACCGGGCCAAGCCATGCTGGGAAAAGGAGAAAAATGTCTGGATCCAGCCTTTCTCACCCTGATCAAGGTTCCCTGCCTGGAGCATCCCAGGAATGCATGTACACACTGAACACTCTTTTGGATGGATTAGGATTAAAGGAATGGTGTGGTGGCTGATGTTCTTGTGGCTCTTTTTTTTCTTAAGTAAGAGACAGGGGACCAAGGGCAGAGGTGATGAGTCCAGACACAGGTGATGAGTGCCCAGACACAAACAAAACCAAGGTGTCCAGGGATCCATGTGGGAGCAGCCCTGGACTTCAGCCTCTGTGTAGCAGCCCAGCAGAGGAAATTTGAGTTGCTGTGATCTATTCTTGGCTTTGGGTTATCCTTGAAGCAGGCACTAGCAAAGGCACTTGTAAACCATAATTGCTTTCAGTGGGACCTGAGCATCTTTTGGGATCACTGGAGCCTCTCAGCAGGGAGCAGATGCTATGGGAGGGACTCTCCTAAAAATATCCTGCTGTTCTGCAGACACCTGTAAAGCACTGAGCAAGCCCAACTTCTGTTTATATTTCTGGCATTAATGATGGTTCCCAGTAAAATCCTGGATTAAGTGTGAAACTCTACTTTTCCCATTCTGTGCTCCTCTTTCTGGTTGGTTGCATTCATTAGGTGTGTTAGTGCCATAAGGACGTTTGCTGTAAGTGCTGGGAAACCCTGGATTTACAACCATCAGGTGTCACTTTCAGGGCCCACTGTCACCTTTAGAAAAACATCTGCTATGAACAGTTTTACTTACTCACATTACTAATAAGACCATACTGTATTAAAAGTAAAAGGGTTTTAAAAATCCAATTTACTTGTCCTTCAACTTGGCCAGTGAAAAGAATCAATGAGATGTGTCTCACTTCAGTTTGGAGCACTTTTCACTCTCCAGTTCCCTCATGCTGATGAACTTGCTTTACAGAAAGGAGAGGACATGTTTACCTGCTTAAAAACACCCACCCTGGAAACAGAAAAAATTAAAACCTCTCCAAAAAAAGAGAGAGAGAGACAGAAAAGCATGAAAACATGTCTATTGATTTTCTTCTTATAAATACATGTTTTACAGAAATGAAACTCCTGCTGAATTTGACTAAAGGTCATTCTTCATCAACAAAATAATAATCATGTGAGAACTTAATGGTTGAGTCAAATTCAGTTTGTGTAAACAGGAGATCACTATTATGGAGTAATCTTTGATGAGATTAAGGATGCTATTTTCCTTTTTAAAGGAAAGGATTTAAAACCCCCAACCATTAAAAGTAACTTACAGAAAGGTTGGTGTATGGGCAAAGTTTGCATTATCCAAACTAAAAGATAATAATAGGAACTTTGTAGCCTTCAAAAATGTTGGCTCTAACATTCATTCTAACCCCAAGGGCTTGTTATGCTGGGTTATTTGTTCACTTGGGGCTAGAAAAGGAGAAACCAAGAGAAAGTGATTTGAAACATATTTATGGATTTTGCTACCTTTACTTTCTGTATAGCTCAGAGTGGAAATCAGGTGGATGCCAGCAGGTGTTAACTCCCTCCAGATTCCTGGAGCCACCCTGGAGCCCCTGGTCCCTTCAGCCCCTTTCATTCCCAGCATCACTCACTCTGGGGTGTGATCCCAGCCGATGGAGGCACCCAGCATTAGGATGGTACCACTGCTGCTTGTACTGAATCCTTCCTGCCCCATTCACCCAGAAGTTGTTTTCCCTCATCATTTCTTCCCATTAGAGGTTTGCTGAGAAGCCTGCAGCATGCACACTGGCTGCCAGCATCCCTTCCCTTTGGGATGTGCCTGGTTGGAGCCTGGGCACAGCCACAGATGCCCATTTGTGCTGCCCACAGCCCTGGCTACCACGCCACCACGCCAGACCTTATTGCTAAATGCTCAGCGTGATAATTTGAGATTTTATTTTTCCTCTCCCTTGCATCCTGGCTGTAATAAATTGGAGTGATACTGTCACAGGCTTCCTCTGTGCTTCTCCTAGAGCTTCTATCTAAAATTCGGCATTAGCAAAATGTGCCTCTGGAATAAGGCCTCATAAAATATTGTTAGGATTGCTAGGCAACCCTGAGGCACGTTGGGAGCTGAAAGGAGCCTTAAGTGGGCGTAGCGAGCCTGCGCTGGAGTCTCGGATGGAAAAGAGAGGGCATTCTTTGTGTCTCCATGCTGGCAACACTTTGCCTTTGATTTTCTTTTGGAGAGAGGTTGAGATACACTGCTTCCAAATGCACAGAGGTACATATCTGTGTAATTGTTGCTGCAGTGGCCTCTAACCTCAGATTAATCAGTTGGATGAGAAATGCACCTATCCAGAGCGTTTCAAAAGCAATAAAAGTAAAATTAAGTTTTTATGGCCATGAAAATACTCATATTCCAGCTGCTTGCATCTACCAAGGGCTCATTTTGTGAGAAAGAGAGGCCATGCTCAATAAGAACTTGTTTTATGAGGCCACTGAGGCGTTACCTCAACCCCTGTGCATGTTGCTTAATGCAACCCGACTCTGGAAGGAAGGGAAACAAATAAGCACACAATTTATTGGCAGGGTCTAGCACAAGTAATCGGCTATTTGCAGATACACACACAGGAATTAAAGGAAAATTGAACTGGGCTTGCAAGAACTTTGGGAGGAATTACTGTAGGTGTAAATAACGGGGGGGCTACTGCTGATTTTGTTTGCTAAGAGGCTAAAGGGAGTTTCTGGTTTAGCCCTTCCTGCCTTCAGCTCCAGAGCAGGAGCTGCTGCTCCTAGAATCCATCTCTCTTCTCTCCAGGAACACCTTGGCTTGCCCAAAGGGCCTTAGCTAAGCAAGCTCCAGTCCTTCCTTGTGCAAATCTCCTGCTTTGCTTCCACCCCAAGCCAAACCTCCAGCCAGCCACACCATGCTGCACTTTTCTTAGAGGAAACCCTGGAAAAACACACACACACACACACACACACACACACACACACACACACACACACACACTTTGCCAGCAAGCACCCAGGTGCTGAGGCTGTCCTCGTGACTCTGTTTCCTTCCATCCAGCGTTGCCAAAGGCAGGTCCTGGCGGCAGGTCCTGCAGGAGGTGGATGTGCCTCTGCTGAGAACAGCTGTCTGTGCCAGAGGCCAGCCTCCCAGCCACGCTGAGTGTGCAATTTGTTTCCCAGGGCTTGGTTTAGCACATCATTTTCTGTTAAAACAGCCAGTGGCCAACACATCCATCTGCTCAGAGTCTGTCCGGCTCCTCTGCGGGAAGGGCTGCTCCCACCAAATCCTTTCCAGCAGTTACAGACAGCTCCCCCTCCATCTCCAGCACTCTTGGGTGACTGAAATCCCTCATTCAGACACTCACAAATCCCACCTGCTTTCCTCCTGTGCTGACACAGGGCTTTGTCTGCTCTGTTACTGGTGCAAGGCATTTCATCAGCACAAATGGGGGCACTGAAAATTACTGGTGAGAGCAGGAGATGATGATTTTTGCTCATCTTTTGTCAGTGAAAACATTCCTCAAGCATCCAGCACTCCTAGATATTCCCTTACAGTTCAGAAAGGGACTGTTATAAGGTAGATATGCATTTCCCAAGACTTTTAATGAATTTTCCCATGAGGCTGTTGCTGGGATCAGGCATCATAGGCATATTTAAAAGATGTGTAGATCTGTGACTTAGGGATGTGTTTCAGTGGTGAGCCCAGCAGTGCTGGGTGAATGATCTTAAAGGTCTTTTTCATCCTAAATAATTCTACAGTTCTATGACCCTTTCTGTTGGAAGCTGCTCTTGAGCTTGATCTTGTACAACAGCAAACTGATGGGAACAAACTTCAGATTCCCCCAGTGTTAGAAGGTTTCTTAGGTAACTCCACATGGTATAGGTATAACTACACTCTTTATTTCTCTTGTCTGTTCTAGCTGGATTTAGGTCAGGAAAGAAGTCTGTGAGGTGTTTATTCATTCCTGGCAGTGAACTGGGTGATCTTTCTGCTCTGTTAATATTGCAGGTCTCATGATTGACATATTTCAATACCAAATGGCCCAGGCCAAAGCACTTGGCACTGCCACACTCTGCCCCTCCAGCCAAAGGATGCTGGTGAGTCACAAGGAGCACAGTGGGATTTCTCCCCATCTGGAGCTCCTGCAATCTCCTTTTCCTTCCCCACAGGTCATTTTTGGAGGCACACAAAATTGGGCCAAACCTGGGCTTTCTCTTAGTTTTCTCAGTAAAACTCCCTCTTTAGTGAGCCAGAGATGGGCTGGTCCTCAACATTATTCTAGCAATTATTTTAACAAAAAAGGTGGCAGCTAGAACTCTAAGAAGGATGGGAGCCAAGCACCTTAAGAAATTATCATTGCAGACTTGGAGCAGTGCTAAGAGTTAACAGAGGGATGTTTAATCCAATTCTCAGCTTCTATTTTGGGATCCTTTTAACTTTCAAAATCAAAAAAAAGGAAGAGGGGAGGGGAAGAAAAAAAATAATCTCCATCACAGTGCAATTTCTTAAGCTTGTTCACAGCCCAAAGGTGAATTTTTGTTCATGTGAGGAGTTTGAAGAAAATCCACTCAGCTGTTTCAGAGGTTTCAGAGCATGAAAGCAACATCTGGTTCAAAAATCAAAAATAAAGAGAAATTCCCTTTGCACATGAGAGCCAAAATGGGTTTTGGTTTCACACCTCTGATTTGGTGTATCTTGAGCTGTCCCCTGGAGAAAGGAGGCCATTTCTGCATTGATTTGAAGGGGATGAAATTGTGTTGCAAACCCCACAAAAAATTACGGTCAGCCAGACAGGAGGGCAGGTGATACTGACACCTCCACTCCCATCCAGTCCAACACAACATGGGCCATGGCCCCTAAATTGCCAATTTAATTCACTGCACGGAGGTCTCCCACAGCCTCCTGCCTCCTTGGGGTTTTTTTTTTTTTGGGTTGTGGTGTGATTTTTGGAGCGTGGCTTGCTGTGCTCTGCGCTGCGCTATAGATGGCACTGCAGGATGGAAATTGCAGCCTCTTTGCTCTGGAATAAGAGCCCTGGGCTGCGGTGGCTCCTGCAGCTTGTCCCGGCGGAGGAAACCAGCTCGGATCGCTAATTTCTGCAGCTCTGCCTGCAAATTTCACTCAGTTTTTTACCTGGTTATTAATAACAACACAAACATGACCCCTAGAACTGAGGGCAAACATGATAAGGAAGCTCTCTGTAAACTAAAAAACCACACAAACGCTCAAAATCCACTGGCAAATTTAGCCCTCATGTTGCAACACAGGAATATTTTGCATTTCAAAGGAGGCAGGCAGTTGATTTCTCTGTGCATCACATCTATGATAAGACTCAGCCTGTGCTCAAGTTCTGCTGCTGTAAATGAAAGCATGAACCCTCTCATTCGTCCCATTGGTGTTTATAAGGACACTAAAATCTACCCAAATCTAACCATGTGCAGCAAATTTTTCTGCTCTCTTTGTAGAGTTCCCTGGAGTTCTGGGACTAAAAGCAAGAAAAAAAGCAAAATCCAGCTCAGGTCTGCAGTAGGAGACGCAGTGCTGGCAGCAATAGGGATGCTACGGAAGAGATCAGGATGGGAAGTGAAGAATATCATAAGCAATTACAGCAAAATGCTTTTGGAAAATCCCTCCAGGTACCCAGGTGCATCTGTCGATGCTTAAACACCTTCAGAAATCTGGCCACCAGCCTGCTGCTCCAGATGTTAAAAAAACCTCCAGCAATCAGAGAAGAGTAAAAGGTGTAAGAAAGACAAATTCTTCTTGCCATTGGCAAAATGAAAGAAAAACGCGACTCTTTCAAGGATTTGTGTGAAGAAAACTGCAGACAATAAATATCAGAAGCTGTCATTGTCTTCCTTTGGAAAATGAAGCTGGAGGAGGATTAGGCACCTGCAGAACTTTGTTATTTCATTTCAATGAGCTGTTTAAGAGCTCCCATCCACCTGTGCCATCCCAGGACTGGATGGATGAACCACTGTAACCCTCTCTGACAAGGAGCTGTGCAGCACTTCTCTCTTACAGCAGTTTAATGTGATTTTACACATCAAGAGGATTCAAATGACATGAATGAAGGGCAGCAGCCAACTTCACGGTTTGAGATTCTGATGAAATGATGTCCTGGCACATCCATCAGACTGCTCTGCTGTCAAGAGAACTCCCAACTCTGGAAGATGAGTGTGTTTTTCTTTTACTGTGTTGGGAAAAAAAAAGCAGGAAAAGAAGAAAAATGTTGGTCCTCGAGCCTAACTACTACATAAATGTAACTTTGAGATGAGACACAGCCGGATATGAGATGAGGGCACAAGTGCACCCAGCTCTGTCTGAAGGCACAGGAGTGGGGTGAAGCCTGCACTGTGTGCAAGCAGACCTGGGACTCTGCAGAACACAGCAGGAGAGACAAAATGAAAGACTGAAGGAAGATTCATTCCCTGCCAGCAGCATATGTAGACTTTGTGTGCCAATCCCTGTGCATTCATCTGGGAGAGGCAGATGCAGACGTGAGTGAGAGGGAGCAAGGAGTAAATGTGAGCCTGCATGGAAGGAAGGACCACGGTGAGGATATTCGCTGAGCACAGGGCTGGGGGGATGCAGGGATGCAGATGCTGATGTTGCCCAGGCAACACTCACTTTTGCAAGGCACCCCTTTGTCTCTCCTGATTTTTAAGTGTGGTTCTCACTCTAAAATGCAGATTCTCCAAGCTGTTAATAAGACTTATTATCTCCTAATGCTCTTCCTCTGTTTCTTTTCAGAGGCTGCTCGCAGCAGCACTGCTTGTGACTGGGTAACACAAGAAATTACAGCTCCACAGCTGTGGCTGCACAGGATGGGAGAGGAGATCTCTGGATAGAGGTAGAGGTGAGAATTGGTGCTGGGGTGGTGGGTGCAAGACCCACTGAGCTGCATTTCCCACCCCTCTGAGCAAACTGTGGCTGTGAAGCCAGCAGGATTTAGGGCAAGGATGAGCCTTTACCAAAACCCTTGAGTTTATCCTTCATGAAGTCTTTTTTCCAACTTTCTGAGCCCTGATAAAGTTGCATGTGGTGTTGCTGCTATTGCTCTGCGCTGACTGCAAGGTTTCATACCCAGAGCACAAGATTTAGTGCTGCACTATCCCCAGGCTAGAGCTGTGTGCCATGGCCAGTGTTTGCTCTCTCCAGATTGCTTTCAAAACTCTCTGACATCTCTCAGGAAGCACTGGGGACACTCAGTGTTTTCCCACCGTGTCTCATTCCCCAGGACATTGTACCCTGGTTTTGCACTAATTATGAGATGCTGATCCCATTATTATGGAGCAAAATTGCCAAGTGCTGGAAAGAGCACAACAAAAACTGGTGGAGTGGTAAGCTTAAAGTGGGGTGGAAATAATATCTGCTCTGTATGGGAGGCCTGGATTTGCTAATTGGACATGGCTAAGGTCAGTAAGATGGAGTGAGGAGAGCAAGACATCCTGATTGGGATGAAATTATCCTTCTTGATGAAGGGGCTGGAGATACGCAGGGTAAATTGTATCTCTGCACTAGAAAACAGGAACACAGTGAGAGAGGAATCACAACAAGCAAGAAACCTCATCTCCAAGTGTGGAGGTGGCACAGGAAGAAGTGGGGCAGCTGGAGAGATGTATTTGCATTTGGAGTGGGGAAGGATGAAAGCAGGAGCTTTGCTGCTTTGTGAAAAGCCCCCACATTTCTTCTTCACCCCAGCCCAGGTGGCTGCCACGACCCCACAAGTCCAACAGCCCTTTCAGGCAACGTGACCTGCCCCGTGTGGGGGACAGAGCTGGCAGCAGCCAGATTGTTTTCTTTGTTACGTAGCATTTGGTCGCCCTATTTTGCTGCTTTCCCTTTGATGCAATGAGCCTGTGGGGAATAAAGCTCAGTGGGAGATTGCTTACGTGGTTTCTAACCCATTAGTTTCTTTTATTGGCTCTTGCCTCAATAAAAAAAAAAAAAAAGAAGAAGAAGAAGAAGAAGAAGAAGAAGAAGAAGAAGAAGAAGAAAAAGAAGAAGAAGAAGAAGAAAATCAAGGAAAAGTAGTTCAAGGTGTGAAAAATTCACGTGGCAGAAAATATATAAAAAGTTATTGGCTCTGTCCCCCTTGGCTCCAACCTCAATCTTATCACCATGGTGTGCATTCATCCTTCTATTATTACACATAATGACAGGGAAATTCTAGCGAGTTCTATGCAGAAAGCCAGCCTGCTCCTCTCCCCTCCACAACCAGAAACCAGGCTGGCTTGAGCTCACATCGTTGGCATCTGATTTCAGCCTAGCAGGGTGTTTCAATACCAATAAACATCTTGTTTTCATGTGAAGAGCCGCTTCAGCTACATTCTTTCCCATCTTTTGTGAGCATCCAAGGCTCCGTGTAAAACTTTTTATTGATCACATAAATAGCAGCTCTGCTTCCCTACAGGCCCTGTCTCCACAAAGTGTTTTGATATCTGGGGAATGAAAGGTTCAATAGAAAACAGATTCCCTCGGCTTCCTGGGATTCTGAACACAGAGTGCTGCTGGTTTCTGCTCTCCTTGGCAGAGCGGGGTCTGCGGAGGAGAGTAAGGGAGCAGGGAGAGAAAGGTTTGGCTTGTTCTGGCTGTGTGTGAGGCAGTTTATACACAGACACTTTGTCTGCAACAAAGGCAGAAGTAAAGCCACTGTGCAAAGAGCTGGGAGCAATCATTAAAGATTTAATTGGTATGAAAGCTTCCTGAAATACTAAGGAGAGACCTAAACCACACAACTTGGAGCAGGAAGCCTCCCAAGCTGGAAGGCATGGGTGGCTTTGATGCTTAGGGACACTGGTATTGTGTGGTGGGCAATCACTTGCCCTGCTGCCATGCTAAGGAATTCCCCAGGGATGAGATGCCCTGGCCCTACCAGTGAGGAGCAGCTCCTTCACATCCCAGGAAAAGCTGTCTCATGTCTCACAAGCAGAAACTGAGACCTCTCCCTGCATTCCTGCAAGGCACTGCTGAAATACGGCAAAGAACTGCCCCAAAACCCAGAGGAGATCCTTCCCATCCACATCCTGGCTGTCAGACCCATTGCACCGTCACCTTTTGTGCAAATGAAATACCAAACCTCTTCAGCTGCAGCCGTGCAGAGCTCATGGGGAAGAAGATTAATGGGAGCTACAGGGGAGCCTCATCAGTCCTTATTGAGGAATCAGGAATCCCAATCGAAGCCTGCCGTGACTCATGGCTGTGCGCCGGCACAAATTCGACCTCGTTTGGATAACGAAGGGCAGATTCTGTTCCGAGCCGTATCAGAAAACCTTTGTGACTGTGTGTTTATCACACCAGGCTGAAAGGGCGCTGGGGACATTGCTGACCTTGCTGCTTGCAGGTGGCAGAGTGTGACAGCCCCGGGGACAGCTGGGCTGTGCCGGTGGCTTCTGGAAGAGCCACGATGGCAGAGGCAGTGCCTGAAGCTCTCTGTGGCTGGAGGGGCCCAGCCCAGCCCAGCAGCCTGGGGCTGAACCACCAACAGATGCCCTTGGCAGGTATAAAGGCTCCCCTCAGCTCAGATGCTGCTCTCTCAATTAATTTGAATAGTAATTCCTAGAGACGCACATGCCTTGGGGAAGGGAGGGTTTGAGGTGTCTGTGCTCGGAGAACAGACTCATCTCTATCTCCTGAGGTCCTACCAGCTCCTCTCTGGTGACTCTGTATTAAACTCTCCTTGTCCATGGAGAGAAAGATACTGAAGTATTTGCAGGCTGGAATTGGGGGGCCAAGCCAAAATCTAACAGTTGTTTCACCTCAAGTACCTAATCCTGAGGACTCAGAAAATCACTTCTCAAAGCTTCACCTACAAGAGTGGACAATGATGGTTTATGGTGTTTTTGGTTTGCTTTGCAATTAGAAATCTTTGGGATTTTCAATAGTTTTTCTTACAGGGAAAATCCACTTGCAAGCTCAAAGGTGAAGTTTGTTCCCACACCAATGTTTTCCCTCCTTTGCTTCTTATACAACTTTATTTGTGGGTTGGTGATAATGAGAATTCCACTGCTATTGATTTTTTTTAAAAACATATATAACTTTGAAACACTGTAGATATTGCATGGACTTTGGAACAAGATAAGAAGAGGTAATCACATTCACAGTATCTCAAGCCCTTTAATTAATCTGGACAGCAAACTCTAGCTCTATTCCTAGAGCAGACTGACTACTTCTGAATATTCTCATTTTCTACGCAAATGCATAGATACTGGAGGTAATTCAGCACCACACAGGGATCTAACTTCTAACACATTATTTTTATAAGAGAAAATTGTCATGGCCCTGCTTGTTTAAGTCTGACTGGTGCACAGCTCTGTGGATTGGGCTGGAAAACAGAGAAATACAGGCTTGACTTTTGCTAGAATAGTGAACAGTCTCCCTTTCTCAGAACAACCTTAAGATGGAGCAAAACTGTTAAGCTGTAAGACTGTACTGCAGAGGGAAAATAACAGAGATCAGAAAATGAGAGGGTTGTGGTCCAGCTTCCCAGAGACCTAATTCTGGAAGAATTGTCCCTGTGTGTTTGTTCTGGGGTTTCAAAGGACCCAGGAACCCAAGCTGCCCCTATCATGTCCTGGGAATGGCTCATGGAGGGTGAGGTGGTGGAGCCAAGCAGTGCTCTGAGCTCTGGTCTGCAGAGCCCACTGCTGCCTTGCCCCTCACCCTCCTCTCTGGTGAAATCAATGCATTAAATGAGCACAAATGAGACTGGAGCTGGCTCCTTGTGCTGGGGTAAGGCAGCGTGGAAGCTGGCCCCGATACATGCATCTGAAGCCCTGTATTGAATCGCAGCTGACAGCTCCAATAATGATAATAGATATGGCCAAAGCTGCCTCCTATTTGGAGGAGGCCAGGTTCCTCCTCGCTGCTCTCAGGCAGGCTCACCACGCTGCCAGCTCTCCTCTCCCAGGCATTCAGGAGGGTCCAAAGGCAAACCCTGCTCCTCACGCTGCCAAAACCCAAACGGATGACAGACAATGGCCTGGCTACCCCACACAGTCAATCCAAGTCCTCAGCGAGGGAATGCAGGAATCCCTCCAGGCTCAGAGCCTTGCTAGCACCCCAGAGCATCCCAGGATTCACCTTCATTTTAATCTAAAATTTCCCTGGCTTGGCCTACCATAAGAAATGGTAGCAGTGAGATGCCATAAACACATCCCACAGACCTCTTCTCCAAGCAGAGGCTGCTGCTGCAGATCCAGCCAGCTCCCAGCCCACAGAGCCAAGGATGAATGCCAAGGATGCCAAGTGGATCCAGGGACACGGTGTGGACATGGCTATTTCTGAACTCGCAAAGCCAGGCTAAGCTAACCCAAAGCTCAGTGACATGAAGTCGAGCCACATCAACATGAAAGGCCTCAAGAAATAAATAAAAAATCATGCAAAAAACTTCAAGCATCTGGACTTCATTATGGCATTATCCATGCACACATGCTGAAAATCCCTTTGGACGCTTCGCCCCTGCAGCCAGCCATGCCGAGTTAGCCATGCCCAAGCCCTGCAGTGGGGTTTAGCAAGGCTCAGGTTTTATCCCATATCCCAACCCCTGCTGAGCTGGGGTTGTGTCACTAAACAAGCCGGGTCAGGTAGCAATAGAGTAGCTCAGGGATGTTTATAAAATAAAAGGAGATGAACCCTAAAGCAGAGGGCATGCCATGTGTTTGGGGAGCTAAGTCAGCAGGGAATAAATTGGGCTGCCTGCTGTAAGTGATGCTTCAGGGAGGAATAAAGCAGGGAAGAAGCTGGGACAGGTGCCTGTCCCTGCACGGGGTCCCCAGCACATCCTGCTTCCCTGTGTTTATGCTGTGACTGTGAGCTCACCAGAGCAGCCTCAGGTTTTATGGTGTGTACACATTATTAGTGCTTCACGAGTAAATAATGTCATATTTCATTGTTTGTTGCTGAAAATGCACAGGAAAAGGCTAAAGCCTGAAAAGCACAGGAAAATAATTTATGTGGGAGGAATGAATTTCCCATCATGTCAAACCACTGCCAGAATTTATCACGGTGCCCTTCAGTTTGGGTCTCTGTCCAACATTTTAAAGGTCTGCCTTTGTTATACATAGAGGCACAGGGAAGCTGAAGGTTATTGGGAAGAGTGGGAATTGCTGCTGGTGTTGGAGCAGGGGAGAGGAAAGCATAATGTGAAGGCTCCAAAGAGCCTTCCCCCACTTAACATAGAAGATTAAGAGCAGTGGCCACCAAGAACCATCCTGGTGAAGGCATGAAATGGCCAGAGGTTGAGTAATGGCTCTTCTTGAAACGCATAAATCAGAATGGAGATGGACAAGGGCCACTGGCTGAACTGTTGGTAGTGATAAATATCTTAATTAACATCTGATTCCCACTTTCCACTCAGGCACTCAGCACGGGTAACTCAGGTCACAGATGTAAGGATTTTTTGGGTGTATAAGGATTACACAGTGAGGCCATGAAACTTCAGAGAAAGGTTTTGAAGCTGCTTTCCCTCCCACTGCTTTTTCCTTGAGAACCTGCCACGTTGCTGGGCAGAAGCATCAGCCTGAGGGAATAATTGTGTTTTAAAGCGACTATTTCTGTCCCTGCCATTTATATGTGTCTTGTCAGATTTGCACCTGAATCCATCTCCGAGGTGTCGGTACCAACCAGCGTGGAACCACAGGCGGAGCGCTCTGGTGAGCACACGCCAAACTATTCTCCAAAATAAACTTCTCCCTTAATCAGAAGAACAGCTGGAACAGCCTGCTGTGGAAATAAGTCCCTGAAACGTTTGGGGCTTTGGGGCTGGAGATGTCCCCATCAGCCAAGCCAAGCATTTCTGCCTGCAGGCAAGGTGCCTCTTGCCAGGGAGCTGCTGTGGATAAGTCAGAAGCCAGAGGGGCTCAAAATGGCATAAAAGCGCAGAGGGATCACATAAGTGTCTCCTGCTCCAGAGAAAATAGATGCCTAGTTTCTTGGGACTGGTGGACGTTTTCTCATCCTCTCCCATGCTTCTATCAGGGATTTCCAGGCTCAGCGAGGTGAACATCACCACGTCATCCAGGACTGGTTAAACACACAGCCGGGCAAACTGCATGGGCAAGTCAGGCTGACAGAAAGGTTTTGGCATCCAGACCTGAGATCAGAACTTGTGACGTCCCAGAGGACCTACTTCTGTGAGCCTCTGAGCTCAGATAAGCCAATTCCAATTCTTTGAACTCTCTGACCCAGGTCTGTGCCACTGAATACTTTAAAGTCCTTTGACCCCTCAGAATAATTTCCAATCTAAAATAAAGATGATCCAACTTCTTTCTTTTTTTTTTTTTGACAGACTATCTTAACACAAATACAAAATAGTAAAGGACTTATCACAGAGTGATTCAAACAACAAGGTTGTATTTTGCTCATCTAAGGTAATTTTAGGGACTGGTTTTTAAAATAACAACAAAAAAAAATGCCTGATTTAGGCTGAAACTTTAGATCCTGAGAAACTTCTGTTTAGAAAACTAAAGAGAAAAAGAACATATCAGAATGCATTGACATGTGACATGAAAATAACCCCAAGATAATCCTTTTCTAACTTTACAGGTGGCTGGGAGCAGATCAGGTAGCTGATGGAGGGAGTGGCAATTTGGAAACACTCCTATTTAGGTGGAAAGCATTAAACCTCAACCATCTCTGTTATCACACAGAGCCCTTTCCATGAACCTCCAGGTGTGACAGCTCTGACATCGACTGCTGTGGCACATCTTTGCCAGGAGAGCTGCCACACCTGCCCCAGCCACAACACAGCAACTGCCCCGTGTCAAACGATGGAGGCAAGCAACCTGTGGCCTGAGAAACACACTGAGAAAGGATTCTGCTTTCATTGACTGCAAATACTGGAGTCTCATGATCCCTACTAACTGTGTAACTCCTACCACAGTGGAGCTGGGCCTGCTGAACTAATGGAGCAGGTCACCCTGTGGGAGGCTGCAGCGGTGGCAGGGACAGCGGCTGGAGACATGACGTTATTCCTGCCTTGGGCACAATCTCAGGCACTGCTTTGCATAACAAAGCCCTTCGCACACCCCATGATTTGTCACCCTCTAAAAGATCCATTGCTCTGAATGAGTCAAGTGCCCTGGCTTCACCGGGCTGTGACACCCCGGTGCAGAACTGACACCCCAAAGCAGAGTTCTGGCATCCCAGAGCAGGGTGGGCACTGGCATGTGCAGACACTTCTTGGGATGACTTTGCCAAAACGATGGCGCAACAAAGCACCACTCTCCTGCAGTTTCCCCATCAAAGCATCCTCCCTAAAATGTCCAGGAGAGAACATTGTACACCTTGTACTGGAAATACGTCTTGCCTACATTTGCATTTGTCCCTCACCTGTATTTGCATTTGTCTCGGGTTTTTGCTGCTGTTCCCTTGTGGGATGTAATCTTGTCTTTCATTGCATTGCAGGTAAGAGGGCATGGGTGGAGCTGGCAGGGTATTTTACTATTTCTTAACTCATTCTTAAAGGCTAAAGGACCTCGAACAGGCTTTTGTACTGGATTGGGCAAAAGAATGCAGTGCTCAGAGTTAATTAGCCATCCAGATTTCATACAGCTTTTGTAGCTGTCATTTCTTGGAATGAAAAGAAATATAATGATATATTGCAAAGATTATGAAGGAAGATTGGGATATATCAGGGATATTACTTTAACTGAAAAAAAAAGTCAGAAAAATGTCCTAGTTTCTGTGTAATTCCAAAGCTCAGTATATGGAACAAAACATCCAGGGGAATTAATTATGTTTTTGTTGAGTTTTTTTGTGAGCTGTTTAAATCCCAAGGAAATCTATGTGCAGGAGGATATCCGTCATTTACACACAGAACTACATAAAGTATCATTAGAGAATCCTCCAAATACATTGATTTTTTTTTTTCCAGCAGTAGTGTATCAATATTTTCACCACAGCAAAAAAAATGTAACTTTCATTATTAAGTATTTTTCTGTGGGTAACTAAACCACTGTGTATCAGGGAAAATAAATAGCTTCCTCCCAATATCTTCTGCCTGTGTAGAAAGTGAACTTCTTGCACTGGTCTGGCAGAAGAGCTCTGTAAGTTTAATGTATTACTCCTTCCTCCCACCAGCAGCTGCCTTATCTCGCCTCATTTTACATGATCTGACCTTTTTTTTCTTCCTTTTAACCCTCTGAGGGGAAGACTCCTGAGCTTTCCAAGCCAGGACTGTGCTCATTTCCAGCCTAGCAGTTATTCGGGGCTGGATTATTCCCATTTGTCTCTGTGCCAACATCATAATTTGATTCAATAGCTCTTCTACCTGGCATTTATTCTCACAGCAACCTCCTTCCAGCCCAGCTATCATTTAGTCAGACTAAACAAACCGAGGGGTTTGGGGGCACCTCTCCAAGGGGGTGAGAAGTGCCACTGATATGTGAGCCCCCCCTTAACTGGACTCCAGTGAGTCGCTGTGTTCTAGCACTGGGCTGCTCTCAGTCAGGCACAGAAACAAAATCATCTTATGGCCAGAACATAAAAACATATAATGGTGGACCTCAAACTGCAAAAATCTTTTTTGTTGTTGTTTTTTTTCTTCACTTCCTACCTGTTTGATTTATTCTGAATGTCCTTCCAGTGCAGCTGTTCAGGCAGTGGAAAGCCTCTTGACATATAACTGGCTGTTAATATTAGCACTGTTGGCTTCAAAAAGGAGGTTGGACACACTCTACAGTGAAGGTCCTAAGATATTCCACTGGTTTGTTTCATCTATTTGTCCTCTTGAAAAATGAGCCTGAGGTACAAACTTGGGGTTTGTTTACACTTATGTTAAACAAAATGAATGCAGTAATATTACTCTTAACTGTTCTGTCAGACTATCTTAAATTACTTATCAACACTGAATCCATGTCACTGCTTGCCAGTTTGGTGTTTCTCCACTGCAGAAATCTGTCTTCTCCCATATAGAGATTAGCTGAGCTCTGTGTGATTAGCAGCAATTTTTATGATCTGTATCTAGAGAGTTGAAAGTACTCCATAAGGACACAACTTCCCAGCAATACTGATACCCTGAGTAGCACTGCAGTGTCTACTAGTCCAGCCCTGGGAACCTAAAACAAATTCCCCAAAGTATCTCAGGAGAATCTCTTTCATGATCATACCCAAAAGTGAGTTAGACCTAAAGATGCAGACTTACCCAGCCTGGCCTTTCCTCTACCCATGCAGTCCTTTTCATCAGGAACACAAAATGTCACCCACTGGGGCTTTCTTTTCTTCCCCCCAATAGCTCTTTCTCTTCTGAATTGCTCATTCCTCTCCACACCTGTACCCCAGTCATAATTGCTATTCCACTATGTTCTTCCAACCCTACATCATTTGGTTTCACAGCTTGTGAAAGAAACCTGTGTTTTTCTGCCCAGCCCCCATTCATTATTCCACAAAAATCCTTCCTGCTCATCACACCTTGTTCACAGCCTGGATTAGCACCACTCCCTTCGTTATGCTGCAAATAACAAAGTGTAATAACAATTTTGCTTTGCTGAAAGCCATTAATCCATTAATCTGAGCTTCTTAGGGGCATTAGAAATGGGAAAGCAGCTCAGTTTTCTTCTGAATTTGCTGCAAATTTTGGCTTTTTAACCTCTCAGTCTGTGACTGTCCTGGAAACTCAGTGGCAACAGCTTAAATGACAAGGGGTGAGCATCGTGTGTGTCATTGTCACCCGTGACTGGGACTCAGGGTGTCACCAGCAGAGTGTTCCCAAAGCCATAATGGGGGTTGCACCTTCTCACAGCCCTGAGCACTGGGCCTCTGCTCCAGATACCTGGAGGGCTCCCCTAAACCCGTGGTGGGATGCAGTGGACTTCAAAAGGCCCAGGAGAAGCAGAGGATGGGCATAAAACCTGTGGTGGTGAGGACAAAGACGTGATAAAGGATGTGATAAGGGTGAAGGGACAACTGTGCTGCACCCCTGAGCAGCTTGGGGGCACCACATTTGGGGGTTTACAGTTTTAACACAGTGCACATTTGGGCATAAACTTGCTCTGAGCTGGATTTACGTGTGAAAATCAGTCATTCTTTCCTGGGTCATTGACTTTCCTTTGGCATGGATTAATCACCCAGGGCTTTTCCTGTTTGTCTATCAGCTTTCTCGAGGGGATGATGGGGTTGTGTTGTTTGTTTGAAGTCGATAGGCACAGTCCATTAGGCAGAGATCATCAGGTCACAAAGCAAAACCACAGCAAGGCTTTGCACCTCTGGTTTTTCATACAAATTTTCCCAGGGACTATAATTACCCCTAAAAATGACCCAAAGAGGACAAGGATTGAGGCTTATTGTTACCAAGGATGGAGAGAGCCCTACAGCAATCCTATTTCCTGAATAAACTGTGTTAACCTATTTCCCAACACAGTGAGTTGGGAACATTTGGTGTCCAGTAAACTCAAATTTCAAGGCTATGTCAAAATGGGCAAAGAGGAACCCTGGAGCACCAATCACTCAGGAACTGTGACCACTTCCTGAAGGGAAAGCACCTCTTGAACCACATGCTTTTGTTGCTTTTGCAACATCTCTAAATCGAGAAAGGCAGGACCCAGCACGGGCTTGGAGAGCTGTGTCATGAGCTTGTCTGCTCACGTCAAACTAAAGCAGACTGTGTTTATTACCAAGTAATCTACAACTGATCTGTCTCTGAAGGTCAGAGCAAAGGCCAGGCAAAGGCAAAATGAGATACAAAAGCTGAGATAAGGCAGATGATGCTCCTTGGAATGTGGACGGGGGTCCCCTGCTCAGTCAGCGCAGCATCAATCACAGCCACGTCCTCGCAGACACGAGGCTTCTGATGTGCCAAAAAATTAAACCACCCACCTACCTTCATCTAGTGCAGATAGTAAACTCCCTTCTGAAGACAGCAGCTCTGCTAATATGAAGAGAATTGCTCATTTTATCGTTCTGGACAAAGCCCTACCATTGCTGTAATGCACATCTATGCAAACCCTAGAACCTCCTGCCCTGGCTTGATCCCCACTAACAAACGCCACCCAAACAGCCCAGTTTTCTTCACATCATAATCTCCTCTCAGCACACCCAACCTGCTCTTGCTTTTCAGCACCATTCTTCCTGGAGAGCCTGTACAAAACTTGTGTTTTCCCCTTTCTTGTGCCTTTTCCCCAGCTGCTGCAGAAGGGTGGGCATGGGTTTTATTCACGAGCCGTGAGTGGTGCCTTGGAAAAGGTGGCACTTCAACTGCTTACACTGGTGCAGTGACAGCATTCCTCTTACAAAACACCTGGCCACAGGCCAGCAAACAAGGTGTACTGGACTTCTACAGCCTTTACAGGGGACAAATTCCTGCCTTAGTCAGAAGCTGCTTCTGACCCACCGCAGGTAGTGCTTGCACTTCACAACACAGGAAGAGAGACATTTCAAACAAAATCTTAAATTCTGTCAAAGTTGATTCATCTGCCAGAAAAGATCTTGTCATACAATACATGAACAACCTTTTCCCTTCTCTTTCCCTTTTGTAAACCAGCTCTGACACCTGCTTTGGGATTTACCTTTTCATTGTAACCTGCTTTTATTTAGTTTGGTGTAGGAGCCCAGGGGCATGAGTCAATGGGAAGTCAGTTATTAGTTACAACAGAGAAACCAGCTGAAATGTTTGGCAACATATGCATTAAATAACTTGAACCTTAGACAGTTCAGTGAGGTAGCTGTCTATCACATGAATGATGTTTTTCAGATTAGCAGACTTTTCTACCTTTGCCTTACACTCCTCCTCCTTCATGACAGAGGGAGTGCCCCTGAACCATATGACCAGATAAAAAAGATTGCACAGTGTGAAGCACTCCTATCTCCCACAGACGTGGGACAAGCACATCAAGGCAGAACTCAGAGCTAATCAAAGAAGAACTGAAATGAACCTTCTGCCTTCTTTCTCTACAGAGACATGGGTCCTTATACTTCTTTTCGTGGCCCTCCTGCTAGTGTGAGTAAAATGTTCTTTATTGATTCTCTGCTCCTGCCATTTCTCTCTTCTTGCCATTGCTCACTTTCACGCAACTAATCTGCTGAAGAGCAAACAGTAGGTGTGATTTCCAGTTTTCCAGCATCTAACCAGGCTCTGGGATGTAGCAGAGAAATCTAAAAACTGTACAGGTGTGTGATCTTGCTCCAAGGTTTTGAGTACTCCCATCCAGTTATGAGATTGCTGCTAAGCATCAAAGGAATAATTGAATAATAATGATGCCAGGTATTGGCTACCAGCAGGGGGCTGGTTTCAGTCAGGGTCCTGATCCATTAGGTTATTTTTCACAGACATCCAGCTGTGCCTGGCTGAGGCTGCTCTGCAGGTGAGCCAGCAGAAGATGACCCTGCTGCACAGGTGGAGAGCAGCAGAAAGGCACCAGGAAAAGAATATTCATAGGATCAGTTTTTACTCCTCCTGACTCCTTCCATTGTGCCCAGATAAGATGCTCCCCACAGGCACCTGGACCAGGAGGGGACCTTTGCAAAGGTTTGATTTGCATCCCCTGTCCCTCCTCACAGCCACCTGTGCTGGGGGAAGGAGTGGAGCACAGAGCAAGGTCAGCCACCTGCTCCTGGCTTTCCAGACAAAAGTTCCAGGGCTGGTTTAAAACCCCTTTGCTGGGACAGTGTCTCCACTGGCAGTGAGGCTGCCAGGACAAACTGGGCAGTGCTGATGAGCCCTGAGGCAGAGCTCTGCCAGCCATAAACCCTAATGACTGATGTGCCCACCAGCACAGCCCATTTGTCTGCCCTGGCAATGCTCCAGCCATGGCAGCTCAGCAAGCTCAGAAAGTTTTAGCCATGTTTTTCAAACCTTTTCCTGTGATTTGGATCACTCAAAAGACTGTTTGGGGCTGACTATTAAAAGAAACCAAACCAACCCTAACCACACCAAAACAAGAAAACCAAAAAAACCACCCTCAATCTTGAGCCAAACTCTCATATTTCAGTAACTCTGTGGCTCTCTAAGATTGCTGATTATCAGACTTCCACATTCTGCAGGCACTTGTGATTCTGTTGTGGCAAAAGGGACTAAACCCAGATCTTTGTGCTCTGATATCAGAGCTAAAATAGAAATTTCACTGCCCAGTGACACAGAGAGGTTGTTTAGATGCTTCTTGTCCATCTGGGGCAACTCTGCTCCAGGTCACACGTGAGGGAATATCAGGCATTTCTTATTCACATCCATGGCAGGAAGAAGTAATGATTATTGCTTGGCTTTCCACTGAATGGTCCTTTCCAGTCTGCAGAAAACCCTGACACATTTTAGTTGTAGGAGTGTTAGACTTCATTTTCCTGGCCATGTTTCAAGTGGTTTAAGCCTGTTTTCCTACAGTATTTCTGGGCTTTGTAACCAGCCCAGCCTGACATTTCCTGGTCCTCCCGCAGCCCTGGCTACCTATAAACATTACAAATGAGAATCCACAAACATATGATTCCTAGTACTGAATTAACCTTTGACAAAAAAGATTAAACATTGACAAACTGAGCTCTGTGAAACCTTTCTTCACCTGAATCCACCCAGCTCCCCATTTTTCACCTGCCCTGTTTGGATCATAAGGTGGCATCTGCTTTTGTGCTCTGGCAGAAGCTGTGCTGGGGGAGACTGATCCCATTTAGGGCTCCCAGAATTTAAAAAAGCATTGCTAATTGTAAGGGAGACCCTCCCTAAGTCGCAGTCTAGATTTTGGCTTTTCAGATAAGCATCCCCAAGCTCCTGCCTGAGCAGCTGCTGCCTCGTGGCCTGAAGAGGAACTCTGATAACATCCCCTGCCAAACCTTTCCCATTTTATACCCCTTCTGCAATGAACTGCTCACTTGGGAAGCTGCAGCTACTAACTAAAAACAAATATTTTGAGGAGCTCTTTCAACACAGCCAAAGATGAACTTCAAAGGGCTGCAGCCCAGGCCCTTGTTGAAGAAGAGAAAGCCCCGAGGTAGAAGCAATAACTTTAGAGCTGCCAGGAAGGGTGCTTCAGAGGAGAGAAATCTGCAAGGCTGTCAATAAAATCTAAAGAGAAAACCATCAAGACAAGACTTCCACTGAGCTAATGCTAGACTAAGGGAGGGAGAACAATAAATGAAATTGATGTGCAGTTTGGCAAAAGCCCTGTTTGGGACATAATTTCTGGCATTGCTTTGATTTCTCTTCAATAAAACCATGTAAGTTTGGTGTTCCTTCTTCCAGCTCCCTTTTCTGCCTCTCCTTTGGTAGGCAATGAGCTCCTCTCAGGACTTTTGTTAAAGACTTCAAGATGCTGTCTCCACAGGTGCTCTGGTGCAAACAGTTGCTTTCACACCAAAGGGATCCCTCCAAAGCTCTGTGTGAGCCTTACCATGGTGATTAAGTAGTTTCTTACAGGGCAATTTTCACTTGGACTCCTTTTTTCCCCACCTCCTGGATCTGCCTCCTCCCTCATCTCCCAAGGGGTGTTGTTGCAGTCTCCAGGTTTGGGAGAGCTCGCAGCCCCAGTGCCACAGTGACATAACACTGCTGTCTTTTCTGTCCCACAGATACGGGACCTGGCCCTTTGGATTGTTCAAGAAGTTGGGCATTCCCGGGCCAAGACCTCTGCCTTTCTTTGGGACGTGCCTGGAATATCGCAAAGTGAGTGACTGAAGCCCTCCCGGCCCCAGCAGCCTCTGCTGGCACAGCTGCAGCTGAGCAGATACACAGCAATGATAACTTATCTCCAATGCCAGCTCCTCTGTCACACAGGGCTCGTGCAAAGGCCAAAGTGGGATAAGGCTCAGTGGCACAGACCAAGGGGCATCCCCAAAGGAGCACTCCTGGGTGGCAAATTTCCATCTGCCCTTTGCCAGGGCCCCGGCAAACAGTTCATTCAAAGCAGAGCGTGCATTTATGCTTCACCATGGCTTTGGAGGGAAGGAAAGTTCATAAAGCAGCTCTGAACAGCAGTTTGGAGCTATTCCTCCCCATCCACCATCTCCAACATCATCCCCTCCATCCTCTCTGTGATAATTCAGCACCAACTCTGCCAGAGCTCAAGGAGCATTCAGACAACACTCCCAGACACATGGTGGGAATTGTGGGGCTGCCCTGTGCAGGGCCTGGAGTTGGACTTGGATGGTCCTTGTGGGTCTCTTTTATTCCAGGATAGTCTATGGCAGTTTTTAAATTTTTTTCCCACAGGGCTTCCTGGAATTTGACAGTGAATGTTTCAAGAAATACGGGAAGGTCTGGGGGTGAGTATGAACCACTGATCTCTTCTTAGAGTAAAAGTAAAATCCATACAAAGGGGAGAAAAAAATTCATTAGGAAAGCTCCCTTTTCTCCACCTGCAGCCCTGACAGTCCCAACAGGATGAGAACAGCAGTGACAGGGTGCTGCTGCTGGCTTGCACTGGGGCCTGGTGGTGCAGGGCTTGTCACTGCCACATCACACAGAAACTATTTTGACCAGTGCTGTGAAAAGCAGTTTAAATCTGGTAACAAAAGGCCCTCATGTGCTCCTAACAAAATCATCAGCAGAACAGTTTACTTAAGCGGGATCTGGAACAGGGAGGTTGGGTTCCTCTGGTTTACAAGCAGCAGAGGAATGTGGGTGACTCCCTCTGGAGCTGATCCAAAGATCATGGGTGACTCCCTCATTCTGCTGATCCCCACCTGCTGCAGCAGGAGCTGTTCTGCTCTAGACACCTCCTCCCATGGCTTTTATCACTGATGTTGGATCTTAGGCTACAACCTTGCATATCTCTCTATGATGCATCCACTGATCCCTACAGCAGATTTTAAAAATGGAATCTGGAAAAATGTATCTTTACACGAGTGGAGAGAGTGCACAAATCAGCTTAATCTACATCTGTTCCAGGAAAGCATTCAGAACTGGCAGCTTAGAAAGACAAAAACAAGGACTGAGTTTCATCTCCAAGGATGTCTCAGGGCTGTCAGCCCAAGTCTCCAGACACCCAACTCAAGAGCCTGAAAGGGGTCGAACAAGTTTCCTGCTAATACTGTAATGCGTTTAAGTGCCTGGAAAAACACAGAGTCAGGGGAGAAAGCTAAGACACTTGCTTCATTTAGTATCTGGTCCTTCGAGCAACTGAGCCCTGCGCATTTCCCAGTGAATTTGGAAAGTGTTTATGCCCCTTTATCGTTTACAAAACCAGATGGGAAAAGGTCTGAGAGTCCTTTTCCATCTCTACTTTCTACATTTCTATACTCAGACAACAGAGCAGCAAGGCTGGTGATGGAAGAACAATTGTTCAACACATTTTGTTTCGTGGGCATCAGCCAAGCCTTACAATTTAATTATCTGGGGTTATTTACCTGCCTCCTCTTCTCCCCCCACCAGGATTTACGATGGCAGGCAGCCCACACTGGCTGTCACAGACCCCCAGATCATCAAATCCGTGCTGGTCAAAGACTGTTACAGCACCTTCACCAACAGGAGGGTAAGAGCAGACGTGTTGTGATCTACCACAGAGTCCAGGAAAAGTGCAGGAGGAGACAGGCATGCCAAGCATCCTCTGGGAAGGAGTGGCTGCACTGTGGGGATTGCTGAACATGGCCACTGCATGTCACTGTTCCCCTGCCTTACAGCCTGGACTGCACACCCAGGCTGGCAGAGAGAGCAGACAAAGTCTGTTCTCTCACCTATATATATCTGTATATACAGATGAATTTGGGTCTGTGTGAGCATGCAGGGATCTGTATGGATGCACACATGCCCCCAGCTGGGATACAGGGATGGGACATGGTGGGTGCACACAGACAGGAGGTGTTGGGCTGATTTGTTTTGGGGCTGGGAATGGCCCCTCTCAGCTGGTTTACTGCAGGAAAGGGGATTATTTATGGATGTGTGTCTGGAGAGAGGCACTTTGTCAGGCCACAGCAATGCCCCTGGAAGAGCCCGGGCAGGGGGTTGCATGCCCCATTCCCACCCCTGCAGGGAGGCTGCTCTCCTTCCTGGGGTGAACACCTTCTCCTTTCCCCTGCAGCGCACGGATCTGGCAGGGGTGCTGACCAACGCCATCTCATTAGCTGAAGATGAGCAGTGGAAAAGGCTCCGCACTATGCTCTCTCCAACCTTCACCAGTGGGAAACTAAAGGAGGTAAGCCAGAGGGGCAGGTACAGACTGAATCATGAAAGGTCAGTAGGCAGTGTTTTCAGGCTGAGATTGTCACAGGGGTCTGATTTCTTTAGTCAGAGCCTGGCAACTAAGCTGGCCTGTTTAATTTATGCCTGATTGAAACCAGAAAAAGTCTTAAAATAAAACCCAAGCAGAGAGATCTTATTTGTAAATATTCATGGAACTCCCTGAGGCCTTCATGAGCCTGTCTAAAGGAGTCAAATGTACTGTACTGGAGTGACCATGCCTGGTTTGTGTTACAGATGTTCCCTATAATGAAGCACTATGGGGAGGTTTTGGTGAAGAACGTTCAAAAGCAAAAGGACAGCTCAATATCTGTAAAGGAGTAAGTAGCTGCTAAGAGCAGCAGGCAGAGCAAACCTTGTTAAAAGTGCTGTGCTTCATTGGCTACCAGCAATGCAGATCTTTCCCTGGGTCAGCCAGGGCTCTGAAAGGAGGAACAGGGCTCGTTGAAAGCCTGACTGGAAATTTAAGAGGGGAAAATTTAATTTGGAAGTTAGGAAACTTCCTAAAAGTAGATAGGAAGAAAAATGCTCCAGCACAGCTTTGCGAATCCACAGATCCAAGATAACTCCAAAAAAACCAGTTTTCCCTGCATACACTCAGGATGTCTGTGCAGCACCTTTTCCTACCCCAGGACAAGGGGGCAGCTGACCTCTCTGCCCCACATGCCCCATTGCTGGGGGGACTGAGGCTGTAGGGTGGCCCTGAGTGTTTTTACCTCATCCATGCCCTCCATATGGGCTCTGGACAAACCCCTGTGTACTACACCCCCAAATTCAAAGCACAAATGCAGCAGGGGCAGCTGCACACCAGGAATCACAAACCAGCAAAGCTCCCCCGAAACAAAACCCCACAAGGGGAGGGCTTGGACAGTTTGGAACAGGAGCTGTGCTGGGTGGAACAAGGCCACTGTCAGGGCAAGTTTGAGGCAAGGTATGGTGCCACCCCTCCCCATGCTAAGTTCCACATGCTGTCCTTCCACTAGTCCATTCCATGTCATTTTAAAATCCTTGGAAAAGCTGTCTGACTTCAAAACCTGTGCAGGCTGGAAACCAAAGCTCCCTAAAAATCTATCCCCCTCTCTGTAAGTGCTGTTCAGTACCACATATCCAATATTCTTTTCAACCCCAAGGCAGGAGGTCTGATGAGACTTTATATTTGAATGTCACATAGACATGAGGAAGAAATACATTCGCTCAGTCCAAATATTTAACCACAGTCTATTTGTTTCCACCTTTCCTCAGCATCTTTGGGAGCTACAGCATGGACGTTGTCACCAGCACTTCCTTTGGTGTGAACATTGACTCCATGAACAACCCCAAAGACCCTTTTGTCAGAGAGATGAAGAAACTGGTCAAGTTTGACTTTTTTAGCCCAGCCTTCATCTTATCGTGTAAGTGACTCCAGGTATTGCTTGGATAGCTTCCCTTGCTGGGAATGAATTCCACCTGGGCCTTGTCTCCTTATTTCCTCGTTGTGAGCTTCATGCAGAAGCCCTGGGGATGAGATGGGGAAAAGCTTCCTCCACCTTTGGCACCCACAGTGCAAGAAACTTATGAACCACTCAGAAATATCCAATTAAGTGCCAGGAAATTATTTGAAGATTAAAAAGCAGGTGAGGCTTGAGGAGAGCGGTGCTATCTGAAGTGCATTTTCTGGAAGAGAATGCTGAGTGGGGACTGGAATTAGATGCAATTTCCTCCAGTGCAATAGCTTAACCTAAATTAAGGTTAGATACCTTGCTGAAACCCAGGGAAAGTTGGGTTCTATGCATAGAGGAGGTTCTGGTGCTGTAGATTTTATGAAACTACGCAGAAGAAGATTCAGTTTCTGTGATGAAGGAAACACTCTGAAGGGGACTTGAAAATGTTTGCATGATCACAGAAGGCAGTGAATAGCTCAGCCTGAAAAAAGAATTCAGAATTTTCAATATTTCTCTTCTGAGCAACATTCCTGTTATGTCCAGAGTAATAACCTGTCCTTAGAAAGCAGAGCCTTAGAAATAGGAGGTGGAATGTGTCTTGGTCTTCTCTTAAAGGAATGATTATACCCAGCTTAGCTGTGCCTGTTTGACACAAAAACTATTCCAAGGGAATGAAACGGAGGGAAAAAAGGCAAAGTCCATGCTTTTCTCAGGTAAAGAAATTAAAAGAGGAAATAATTTCCCAGTAGTATCCACTGCTTTCTGATATAAGGAGGGGTTTATTTACAGTGTGTAATTTAATTCTCAAATTGTTTTTCAGTTGTTTTCCCATTCCTTACTCCTCTGATGGCCAAGGTAGGAGTAAGCTTCTTCCCCAGTGATGCTGTAGATTTTTTCATGAGATCCATCGCCAAAATTAAGCAGGAACGTGAAAAGGAGGCTCACAAGGTGAGGAATTTGAGAGTAATTGTGGCAGAAAGTGAACTGAAGTGAGGTATAATTAGGGTGATGATATCAAAGGTGAAGCCAAAGTACAATGACTCAACAAAACCCTGAGCCTACTCAAGTGTAAACACTTCATTTTAATGCTGTCAGAAAAGCCCCACCTGGCCTGTCCTGGCAGAGAATCAGGGGGACTTTGTACATCCCTGATCTGAAGCTAAATCCAGATAAAGGCTCAGCAGAATTGGACTAAGCTTCAGTGTGCAGCACTTGTAATGAGAGGGTGAGAGACTCCCTGAAGAAGATTAGGCAGAGGATGAGAGAGTGCAGAGTAAGCAGCACACGAGCAGCAAAATCACCTTTAGGGTTGTGCCTTCCCCTCACAATTTTCGAAAGCTTCCTGACAAAATTCTGCCTTTTAGAGTTTGGATCCCTTTCCCCAAATTCATCCAAGACACTGCTCTCCTACCCAGGGGCTTAATGGATAGGACAGACAGGTTTCCAAAATAAAAAGCAAGTGTTATGTTTTTCAGTGAGGAAGTTGTGCTCATTTTGGGGATGCTCTCAGTCTATAAATTGTGCTTAGGCTGTGAAATCTGCTTATCTGAGCCCTCCAGGAAACCTGACACCAAAAACTCTCCTGCTTTCCCTCTCAGGGCAGGGTGGATTTCCTGCAGCTCATGATCGAATCCCAGCAATCAGCCAGCCAGGGGAACAATGAAGCAGATCACTCCAGTAAAGGTAACAACACCCAAATCCTCATCATGGGAATGGGGCTGTGGGAGTGAGGGGAATATGGAGAGGTGTCTGGGACCCCATCATCTCCACTGACCAGCTCCAGGCAGAATTCCATCCCCGGTGCTAAAATCCCTGTCCAGGGAGCAGGGTTGCCATGTCACTTATTTATACTCAGGAAATCACCTGCCTCCTCTATAAAATGGATTTTTCTGGGCAGGCAGAGCAGTTATAAAAGTGTTACCAGAGAAAAACTGCAACAAACCTGCCTCAACACCTCCTGTTGCTGGTCCTTGAGACCATCAGCCAACACTGCTCATCTCCCCACAGCCCTGACCGACACAGAGGTCCTGGCCCAGGCATTCATCTTCATCTTTGCTGGGTATGAGCCCACCAGCAACACCCTGGGTTACCTGGCCTACGAGCTGGCCCTGCACCCTGACGTGCAGCAAAAGGTGCTGCAGGAGATCGACACAGTCCTGCCCAACAAGGTAAGGGGACCCTGAGGATGGGGAGGACCCCCTGACCCTGCTGCCCTCCTGGTTCAGTCAGGGCAATGAGAAATCTTTAGCTCCTAAACACCATGGATTTTCCAAGAGCTCTGGGAGACGCACACTGAGAAAACTCAGCCCTGTAGTGATTTTCTTTCAACAGCTGAAACCTTCCAGCCACTCCACTGCTCAAAGTGGTTTGCAACACTCTGCACCCATGCACAAGAGGATGTGGATTTCCATATGGCGTTTCCCTAACTCAGGGGGTGGAAAAATGAAACCAATTGCTCGATTTCTACCTTTGCATTTTGCTCCTCAGAGAGTCTGAGTCAAATTTGGGGCAGTGGGGGTTGGGGACACTCTGGTCTCTGCAGTCACTTTAGAACAATCCAGTTCTGATGCCAACATAACCTGCTCACCTTCCTCCTGTTGTCCTGCAGGCTCCTCTCACATACGAAGCAATAATGAAACTGGAATATCTTGACATGACCTTGAATGAAACCCTCCGGATGTATCCCCTTGGGGGGCGGCTTGAGAGAACCTGCAAGACAGACGTGGAGATAAATGGAGTGACCATTCCCAAAGGAGTGGTGGTCACAATCCCACCCTACATCCTGCACTTCGACCCCGACTACTGGCCCAACCCAGAGGAGTTCAGGCCAGAAAGGTACAAAAAGCTTAAAGAAAGGGAAGAAATATCACACTGCTTTTTCCTCAGTAATTAAGCATTAATCTCTGATTAGCTTCCTAATGGTGTTCTTCCTATCTCTTTACAAACAATAAGGATGAGAAATTGCAGGCTCATGGGAAAGTCATTTTAAGAAGAAAATGAGCTTTGCACTTAAAGCAGGGTTTCAAACAACATAATCTTAGTGGGAGAATACCACTGATACCTCACAGGATCCTGTACCCAGCTTCTAAGCTTCCTGAGAGGGAGTAAAGACAGAGTTTTTGTAAATGCTGGCCATCCTCTAAATAATCCTGCTTGTTGAACCTGTTCCCTTCATACAAGCTACTACTAAATATGCCAGACTTGATCCTTCTAAAATTGCCTTCCCTCTTTATTTTCAAGGATAGCCTTCCCTAGCTGGTTATTTTTGTAACTGATATTTACCTCTCATTCCCGGAGAAACTGAAGCCATAGGCTGCTCCTAAACAAAACAACTTCTGGTTCCTCTCTCACTAAATACCACAGATAGGAAATATCAGTCAGTTTGGGGCTGCATGTCTCCTAGACTTTCACCATTTTTCCAACTTCTACTAATCTGGATGGACAGAACTAAAATCAAACCCTCAAGTGGGATCCCACCCTGTCCTGGGCAAGGGTTTGGACACAGCACTTGATTTCTGGGGTGCCCTGAGACACCTAAGAAAAACCCAAACAAGGCTCTGCAGGCCACCAGCGAGAGCCCCCTGCATAAATAAGATGTGTAGGCTTTGTGGTTTGCTGCCTTCATTTCCTTTCCCACCCATGTCATCACCCAGGTTCAGTAAGGAGAACAAGGAGTCCATAGACCCATACACCTACCTGCCCTTCGGGGCTGGTCCCAGGAACTGCATCGGGATGAGGTTTGCTCTCCTGACTCTGAAAGTCGCTGTCGCCTCCCTGCTGCAGCATTTCACCTTCCAGACCTGCAAAGAGACTCAGGTGAGGAGCACATGGAGGCTCGAGGCTCTCACAGCCAAGGGCCAGCACCAGATGCTTTGCACTTCCAGGCACCACGGATCCAGTTGTGCCTGAACCTTTCATCTCTGCATATTTAACTTGTCCATCTCCATATGTGTTTTCCCTCTCGTTGTTGCAGATCCCAATCAAGCTGAGTTCAGTGGGGCTCCTAACACCAGAGAAGCCAATTATTCTGAAGTTAGTGCCCCGGACCAGCACTGAACCCACCAAGAACTGAAACCCAGCCACAGTCCCCCAGCATCCACAGACTGCCGTGCTAACAAAGGGATCACACGTCACAGGAAATCTCTCCTACACCAACAGACACAGAAGAGCAGCTCCAGTTAATTCTGGAAGCAATTACTACATATTTACTAATAAACATAGCTGTCAGAAATGTAACGTGGATCACTGGGCAGTGACAATACACAGTCCCCTTAATTTTGATTGCAGAAAACAAGAAATAAATCCAAATGAGAAGCTGATCATCCACTTCTAAGGGGACTTCTCCATCTGGAGGGAAGGAATTACTGCCACATCCAAGAAAAACAAGGTGTGATGGAAATTCAGACTGCCAGACCTCGCCGGGCAGGGATGGGTTCTGTTCTTCTGGGTGTACCGATGCTTGAAATTTCATGTGTTCTAATTGAGACGACTGGTGTGAGACTACACATCCTAGTTACCAACCCTCTCCTGTGCCATGTGTTAATTAAACTAAAGTGTGTACAAATACTGTCATTAAAAATGTTTGAGAGCTGCTCTGTGTTGTGTATAGCGGCTGATCACTTCCTATTTAAAACCCGTATTCAGCCTCAACCCTTGAAATTATCCATGTACATTGCTTTCCACTTAATTTAATGAATCTGATCCTTCATTTAACGCCATCAAACCCTCCCATTTGTACGGTATTTTACAAACACTCCAGCTCCCACCTCTTACTTTGATTAAGAGGTTGCCTTCAGTTCAGCACTGGCCAACCCTTTCCCACACTGCAGTGACAGAGGATGGATTAGAGAGAGCAGCAGCTCCCAGGAGGAGAGGACGGCACTGCAGGAGGGCCAGTGCTCCTGGAGGAATGGTCTGCTCACAGCCTGGAGCTGAGCCTTTCCTCCCAGAGCCACGGGTGGGGTTTAGTCACTGCTGGTGGTGGGGTTTTAGGTGCTTTGAGCTGCTCCTGTCATCAACAGGATGCTCTGACCCAAGGGCTCATGCCATCCCTGACCACCTAAACAGGGAACATCACAAAGCAGGTAGGAGTTTCTCCCACATCTGAATTTCACACCCCAGTAAATTGTGCTGGTCTTGACACCTACCAACACCCAAAGGGAATATTAGTGAAATGGGAAAGGTTTCTACAAGAGCTGCAAATCAAATCAAATAATCCCTTAACTTTCTCCTGGCACCCTTCATTCCAAGGCATTATTTGCTGGATTGTGGTCTGTAATTTTCCCCCGTGGCAAATGTGCTTTTCTCTTTTGTCTAGCAGAGAAAACAGCAACATGACCCAAATGCTGCAATCCCACAGAGCACAAATTTGTTCAACAATTCAGGTCCATTCTTTACCAATGACCATTCAGGGGTTTGGGAGTGGATGGGCAACAGCACAGTGGATCCCTCATCACTGGAAATCCCCAAATCAAAGCTGTCCATTTTTCTGGAAGATACAGCAACATTCACCAGGCTCTAATTCAAGAGTAAGCAGCTTGTGCTGTCCCAAAAGGCAGATAAAGCAATTATAGTGCTCCCTTCTGATTCATCATCTGTGATAGACTGTTTGGGCTGTGCTGTGTACACAGCAAGGCTCTTAGGAGTGCTGCCAACGAGGCCCTGCCTCAGTTTAATCTGTTGCCCATCTCTTACAAGGGTTAGAAACCATCCCTGGAAGAGCTGGGCCTGTGTGACTAACTGTGGTGCTGCAGTAGCTGTGATGGGGAGAATGCAATACATGGACAAATCAGTTTAAAAAAGGCATTTTTCTGTAGAAAATCCAGTGCCAGGCAAAACTAACTCAGAGTCAAGGAAAGGGAAAGAAAGGGGAAGCTATCACCAACGCAGCAAATCACTGACATGCCGAAGAGCTCCTGTGAAGTTATGAGAAGTCCTTTTGGTACCTGATGAGCAAACCCAGGTGCCTTTGCAGGGTGCCCCGAAGCACAAAGGGTTAATCCAGCCACACCCAAGCCAGGCAGTTCCCTCCCTGCACGGGGCTCTCCGGGAATGAAGTCATTAAGTGCAACCGTACAGATCATTCTTCCAAATGTGAAAAATGTGACTAATTTTCCAGCTTCAGCCAATTATGACCTGCCAGGACTATCATAACAGCCCATAAATAATGTGTAACAAAATCGTGGTAATGAGTCTTCTAGAGGAAAATGAGATCCTCCGTGTCTTAACTCCATAAAATTACTTTGCTTTTAAGGGCTGCCTCCATCATTCCCAGCACTTCCCATTGCTTTGCTGGTCACCCCTCAGAAGTGGCTTGGCCAGGAGTCTGCTGGTCCTGGGCACCCATCAGGTCTCACTGCCTTGGCTGTTTCCACTTTAAATCAGGCATAGCACTGCTTCACTCATCTCTTGAATGGTTTTTGCTGATAAAACATTTATTTTATCTGGACTCCTTGCTGATTCATAAAATCACAGAATCTTTATGGTTGGAAAAGGCCTCTAAGATCATCAAATCCAGCCATTAACCCACCACCATGTTCACCACTAAATCACATAAATCATGTCCCCAAGTGCCACAAACACTTTTTCTTTAGCACTTCCAGGGATGGAGATTCCACCAGTGCTGTGGGCAGCTTGTTCCAGTGCTTGAGCATTGTTTCAACACATCCTTAGCAGGCCTGGGACACTGAGTTGACCCAAAATAGCTGGGTCTCATCAGAGGAAAGAAAACACAGTGTAAGGTAGGAGGCAATTGTGGGAACACTTCTGTTTCTCTTCCTTACCTTAATCCTCCCAAACTCCAAGTAAGAAGGAGAAAAGAATGAAGAAAACTGATGTTTCAGCCAGCATTTTAAAACTCACATGGTTTTCTCAAAGGCTTTACCACCCTGTCTCAGAGATGCAATTTTCACATCACTGCAGTGTAACAGACTCACTCACAGAGAAACACCAGCCCCAGGAACTTCTGCAAATATGCAGGAATGTATTCCCTTTAACACAGAAAGGAACTTCCCAAAGGAGGTTTTTATCCCCTGGGATGAGGACTGCTATTGCATCAGTCCTGGTGAAAGACAAAAGGTGGCTCTGCCTGGGGAGATTTGTTTTCTGCTCCCCAGTTAACTACAGCAGAGTCACTCTCACTCTCAACTCTCCTCAATGATGTAATGCTTCCAGTTGATTGCAATGACCAAATGGATTTTATGAAAAACAGGTTTCCTGCTCACAGTGAGGGAAGGTTTCATGTGCTTCACCAAATCAGTTATGAGGTATTTCAACACCAGGCTGAGCCCTGACAGAGAGAAGAATGGTCTGACTATTAGCAAACTAAGTGTCCCTAAAGTATTGAAGTCTTTTGCAATTCTGCTGTGCCTTTAAAGTGAAAAATGAAACATTTCCAGGCATATTTCACCTGAAAGGAAGAATAGGCAGTGTTGCTCCTTTTACCTCGACTGAGGCACAGTTTCTTTGGCATCGGAGCCTGCAAGTCAAGGGACACAAGGGGAAAAGGCAGCACAAGCAGGACTGGGATTGATCTCAGTCCCTCCTTCCTCTCTCCATATCCCTAGCAGGAGCAACAAGCCAGCGTGGGGAATTACCAGATAGATTGGGAACATGGAAAACCTGTAGCTGAATTTATGCAACGACATCACTTTTCTCTGCTGTAATGGAGAGAATTAGACATATTGAATTGCTCACCACAGAGATATGGAATTTTGAAAGCCCTTACTATTGCACAAATGTTGACAGGATACTTTATTTACTGCATCATTAAAGGTTAAAGAGACTCATTCTCCAGAGGATTCATTTTTTCTACTCTTAATATCAATTAAAGCTAATTTCGGCTCTAACCTAATGATTAACATAAAATATGGAAAAAGCTCTAACTGAAGATTTCTGTTCATTACTCCAATTCTCTTGTATTGCTGGGGCACTTTATAGGTACTGATGCAGCTTTGTATCACCCATGACACAGATAATTTCCCCCTCCAAGGTTGTTTTTTTTTGTTTCTTAACACTTGAAAATATTGCAAAGATGCTCAAAATACCTTTGATAATTTGGAACAAAGTTTTTGTTTAACCATTTCTCAGCAGGTGTTCAGGGATGTTCTCCCTGCATGGCTGGGTACAATGCCTGCATACAAATGCACCTTGTTCCAGGGCCTGCAGCTTCCATATCATTTATATATATAATGTATAAGCCCACTCTGAGGTACTGGTGCAGCCACAAGTTTGCAAATGGAGTCCAGAAGACAATATAACTGCTCAAGGGAAAATGAAAAACCTTGCCTGCCACTTATGAACCGAAGCCAGTCCAGCACAGCTTCACTTAGCAAAATACTGATTCCATCCACACACCACAGACAGTCCAGAAAAATAAGTTACAGTTCATCCCCTGGACTGTGTCAGGGCTTTGTGCAGCCCAGCTGAGGGGACAGAGTGCCACACCACAGCTCCTCCATCCTGGGGCTGTCCAGCTGGTTTTGCTTTGAAATTGGAGGTAATGAAAATGGAGAAGACTTTTGGAAAACAGGGCACAAAGACAAACCACCAGCATGGCCAGCAGAGTCCCACACTAACTTGCCCTGAGCTTGTCTAACCTTTTCAGGACTTGTCTACTTGTATCCTAATTTTAGGCTATTTATTGTTAACAAGCACTAATCTGGGATCAATCAGTATCCAAAGGTCACAGCAAAAGCCAGAGGGAAGGCAAGGAGCAGTACAGATGCTCTGAGGAAGGTCAGCTGCTGCCACTCAGGCTGCTCGTGGGGGTAACCACGCATCAATCACCCCACCAGCAGCCTGAGCAGCATCCATGGGAGTGAGCAGATGTCTGGTGCTCCCAGTGACTGCAGCAGGCTCCAGTGGAAGTGGGCAGGATGTACAAGTGGGAAAAATGCATTTGCAGATGCCCCTTGCTAAGAAGGGGAGAGTTTCCCATGGTGGCTCTCACCCTCCTGTGCCCAGTGCAGCTCTGGCCCTGGGCTCTGTGCTGAGCTACAGGTGTCTGTCACTGAACAAACTACTCTTATTTTGCCTCACCTTTTTAAGGCTGCAAGTGGCTTTCTCCTTCCCCCTCCTGCATTTTCACGTGGAGCTTTCAGTGACTGGAATTCATTCGGCTGGGAGTAAGTGAAACCACTCTCCTAAGTGGAAGAGCCACCTAATAAAGTTTTAATGGAAGATATAATTTCTAATCTTTACATTACATTAAAAGCCAGCCAGGAAATGAAAGCCCAGGAGGGTTAAGAGTGTTGGAAACACTCAGCCTTATCTTCAGGGAGTTCACAGACTAAGTGTTGCCCTAAGGAACAGGATTTGCAGCAAACAGAGAGCTGGGGCTGTTACAGACATAGCAGCCACATGTAGGTATGTGTATTTATATTTGTGTGCATATACACAACCCCAGAGGGCAGAAGGGTATCTTAGTCTTTGGATAGACTCCCCAAATCCACCTGAGATATCCACCTGGGAGTGTCTGAGCTGATAAGCTTAGAGCCCAGGCCATGGCATGGAGCATTTACCTGCTCTACACCACCAAGGTGTTCATTTCAACTCCAAAACCACTGCCATCTTCAGGGGGAGTTTTTGTGACTTACACAGAATTGATTGGTTTGGGCTCTTCCTTAACCCACAACCTGAATTTAAGAAACCTTCCCACCACCAGTTCCTTGCTGTGCTGAACTTCCACCCAACAACAGTAGGAGCAGTAACAAATCTGTTTCCAGGAGCAGTAGAAGAACTGAGCAGCTCTTGGGCTCACCATGCAACATTCAAGCACATATCAGAAAGACAATTAAGATGGGCCAAAAGAGTATTATGCATTTTTGAAACACTGGCCTTTCAGTTTAAAAAGTTGACCTGGCAAGTTTTGGTTGGCTGAGAGGGACCACCTTTAGTTACTGATGTTCCTTCCCCCAGGTAACAAGTGATAGATCGAGAGAAAGCAGCATCAAGTTGCTCCAGAGGAGGTTTAGGTTGGCTATTAGGGAAAATTTCTTCATGGAAATGGTTGTCAAGCTTTGGAACAGGCTGCTCAGGGAAGTAGTAGAACCACCATCCCTGGAAATGTTGAAAAAAATGTGTAGATGTGGCACTTGGGGACACGGTTCAGTGGTGGGCTTGATCTCAGAGGTCTTCTCCAGCCTAATCAATTCCTGATTCTATAACCACCACCAAGAGCTAAACGCATTCAAAAGCCATTTTAAACTAGCAAAAGCCAACCTTCAAAGAATGTCAGAGCATAAAACCTCCCAGGGAGCTGGCAGGCCCCAAGGTGGCAGCAATGAAGTTTCTGCAATGAGAACAGAGAGATTCCAAAGAATCCAAAGTGCCCTGCCAGGGTGTCCAGGCAGCAGCTGCCCCAGGGAAGTGCTCGGACCCTCTGCTGTGCTGACCCCGCTCTAAGGACAGTGAGAACAATGAGAAATTAAATTGCACAGTCACAAACCCCAGAAGCACACAGCAACTTCTGGCACTGCTTAGGTTTGTTTATTATAAAGCCACGTTGGCTTTGTGTTGGGTTTTCTGCCTTCTCTCTGTTTGCTGGCAGCAGCTCCAGAGAAGATCTCTGGGATTTTGCTAAAAGTTTCAGAGATTGGTTTCCTTTGCAGCACCTGCTCCTTTATAAGGAGAGAGAAGCTCCCTCCAGGCTCCCTCCCTAAATATACACCACAGCTGTACAGCTCATTATTTGCCACATTTATTATATAATCACCAAAACAATGGAGGTTTAAACCTTCTTGTCTCCTGCCCATCTCTGAACCGGCTCCCAGGTGGGGTTTGAGCACCAGCAGCTGGCCCTGCTGGGCTGCTCTGCCCCAGGGGAACATTCCTGTTCTCCACTTCACCCCTGGAGCCATGAGGGAAGAAAATAAACCCATGGATCAGCCTCTCCTTTCCTGAAAGAGCAGTGCAGGGAAGAATCAGGCGAGTGGCTTTCTGCTGGACACGTGTCAGAGCACGACCCACACGTGCCTCCATCCCAGGGCAGCCTCATCTCCAAAGCCCTGAGCTCTCCCTGACAAAAACCTGCTGAAATCATCCATTTGAGTATTCATCTCTCACATGTAATTTCATTTTAAATCAATTTTTTTTGTAGGGGTTGCTGGACTTCAACCAAAATAGCTTTCAGAAATTCAGGAAATGCGAGAGGGGCTGTTTTCCACAGAAAGCCTCACCTGGCTGCAGCGCAGCCTCCACCTCTGCCCGAGGGCTGGTCCCTGGGGAGGGGCTGGCAGAGGCAGCATCTTAACTGCACATCACAGACCTGTTAGCCTGGCCTGCCAGGTGAGAACCCCACATCGTTCACATTTGATGGCTTCCGCCCAAAACCAGTAAATAAAAAAAATTTATCATTTTTTAATCATTCAGGTGGTTTCTCAATTAAAGTTTCGTGGAATAGACTGGGTACAACTACACTGAGATGCTGGGAAGAGGGAGCAGCAGCTGAGCCAAGAGAAAGCATCTGAAGCTTCAAACGCACCACAGGCAGTGGGTGGGCTTTTTGAATAAGGGAAAAATTCATTAACTCTGTGTCAAAGATCACACAGAACTTAACGAAAATCTTAAGTAAAAGATGCCAAACGTTTCTGAGGAGGCCTCCTGGATCTTTCCTTGAAGAGCTGCAAAGAAACGTGAAGGAAATGCTCCACTTTCAGTACCATACTGTGAGATTAAATGTTATCCTGCTACACATTCTTTTTTTATAGCCCACTTTCTATTTTTATTCCTCTTCTACTGTGGAAGTGTTTGCTAATAATATATGATAGGATGCTTTGTCATGAAAAAACCTTGTATCATTTATCTGTTTCTGAAAAAAGAAATTCTCAGTACAAATCTAATAAGGGAAAAAATCCTATTCTAGCTCCTGTTGGAGGAAAGGGATTGATTTATGGAGAGAGATGAAAAGCACTAAGTATGTATTGCTTGGCAAAATGAGGAATTGTAGAGAACTGTCTTTATGCATTTGAAGGGTGTAAACATCAAAGAGGCAGAGGAGCTATTTAGAGCATTAGGAGGAGGCACATCTAGGAGACAAGAACCAAAATTAAATGAACATCCTTAACTTAAAAATCATACTTCTGCCTGCAAATCTATTTCCTGGTATTATTACTTGCAGCACCTTAATGAGTATAAATGAAGCTTATAGAAAAAAACACCTAATCTATTTTTCATATCTGATAAGCAGATATTCCTGTAAAGTTTATAAAGCCCAGATCCTGCACCTAATCCGGAAATTTTGAGAGAAGAGCATCTTTAAAACCTCCTCCTCCACCTTCTTATTGCTAGCAAAGGTTTAGCAGTAAGAAGGGTCACTTCCCCACCTCCATGCCCTCTGATTGCAGCCTGTGTGGTCTGTCTGGCATCAGACTGATGGAAGCTGTGTGGGTATAAGAGCTTTAACTGCAACCAGAGGATAATCCTGACTGTTAATAACCCTTTGGAGAAATATGAGCATCCTTGTTCACGCCCTGCAGGACACCCATCACTGATCCTGCAGGATGCCCAAACCTGTCTGCCTGGAATTCAGTTAATTGCCCACAGACCTGAGCTAAAGCACCAGGGGAGGAAAGGCTCTGGAGGAAATCAGTGCCTTTGCTCTCCTCCAGGTTTTGCATGATGCTCCAAAAGCACCAGAGCCACCCACGGAGATCCCAAGGACAAAGTTCTGCTCTCCATCCCAAGGATGGAGTTTTGGTGCAAGGAGAGCTCAAGGACAAAGCTCTGCTCTCCTTTCCACCAGTCTTTGCAAGCCCCCCATGCCCATCTGGGGTGGGATGGCAGCAGAGCCGTGCCAAGCTCCAGCTGAGCTGACCCTCAGCCTGGCAGGGGTCTGCACATCCATATGGATGTGCCTGGATAATTGGGAATGGCATGCAGCTAGAAGCTCACAGCTGAAAAACATGATGTGTTTACACACCTCCCTTCTGATTCCTACCAGCCAGCCCAGGATAACAAGGCCTGGCCCTCTCTGTGCCTTCTCTCAGGAGCATTGCACAGGTGATGGATGCTGGAAGTGGCAGGAGGGGACTCCCCCCTCTCAGCCTCCCCAGAGAAATCCTCAAATCCTTCCAGCATTACAGACACCTTTTATATTATTTTTTCTGCCTAGAGCTTTAGTCTAAGGGTGAGACTCCAGTCTCATATTAGCCATTAAAGTGAAGTAAAGAAGGGGCTTTCTGTGCTCCCTCCCTTCACCAGCAGGAAAAGAAGAAAAATCCAGGGAACAGAGGCAGCAAAATTGCTAAGTCAGAGCACAGAGGCCATACAGGCTCTGACTTCCCAAACATCCTGATCCCTTCAGTCAGAAACCACTTCATCATCAAACACAGCATTTCATGTGCATAAATAAGAGGGAAGGGAAATGATTGCAATAAGCTTCTGATAATAGCCAAGATTCACAACTGAATCCATGCTATTTTAACAGAAAGCATATATTAATGTAAAATAAACATGATGCCTGTGAATGACAGGCTCTGATTTATATTCCTGATGTTTCCAGCCCTACAGCATCATAAGAACATTGTAATGAAAAATGCTCAGCAGTAAATAGGAAAAGATGGATCTCTGTGGGCAAGAAGGGAATTACACTGCTTCTCGTGCCCCTGCCTGGGGCCACCAAGGTCCCACGCTTGTTTACATCCCAAAACACCAGCTCCTGAAGGAATGGAGTTTCTGATGCAGTCACAGCTCTGTGCAAAGCCTCTGCAGCCGAGGAGAGCTCATCCAAACCACAGTGCAGCAGCTGTGGCTGGGCAGGGGACACACAGTTGTCCCCACCCCTCCCCAGACACTCACTGCCCCTCTGCAAACTCACAGAGCATAAGTCACAAACCCACCAGCTTAATCTTTAAGCAAAATAACATCTTACCATGGTGGGGGAAAGGCCACACTCCTCAGGCAGGTGATGGGGAGCCATGGCGAGGCATGGTAGTGCTTTCACTGGAGACCTGCACATCTCCAGCTGAACTCAGGAGATCAATAGCACACTCAGGCTGTGCTTAAATGGCTTACCCAGACTCCTATGCCCGTGGGTAGAGTGTAGAGCCCAGGTGAGGCTGGTCAAGATCTGCCTCTTCCCACCCAGGAGCACCTCTTCCATCCTCAACTGGAGGAAATCCCTGCCTGACAGTTCAAGGTCTGTCTAGTTGAGGTCTGGAGGTCTCCAAGTTTGGAATAAATCCCAAGAGAACCAAGGGATGCACAGTGCAATTGCCCACCACCCACTGACCACTGCCCAGCCTGTCCCCAGCAGCCACCAGGGACTCCCAGCCAAGTCCCCCAGTGCATACACTGAGCACGGTGCCCTAAGGTAGGAGCATCCTTTTGGCCACTCTGGGTCACCTCTCCTGGCCATGGCACCTCACCACTGGCAGAGCCTGAGCCACTGAGCAGTCCCGGGCTCGGGGTGAGCTCCCCTCAGCAGCAGCTCAGCCATCGGTGTCACCAACACTTCTCAGAAGAAAATTAACTCTATCCCTGCTGAACCAGGACACCTCTCTCTGTGTTTTCACGTCCCCTGAAGCACCACACTGTCCCTGCAGGCTCTCACAATCTGGGGCAGGAACTGGAGCAGAAAGGCAGTAACCCCGCACGGGGCCACAGGAACCACCCTGCTGAGAGATGCCTGCTGCCTCAGGCTGCTGCAGGAGATGGACCACGCCAGGGCATGTGGCTTTCTGAGGGACAGATGAGTCCATTTAAATCAGGAGTGAATTTGTCCTGGGGCTGGAGCTATTTAGAATAAAGTTGGACTCAGTGACCTGTGGAAAGCCCTTGTTCAGCACCTGGTTCAGTTGAGAGCCCGATCTGCAAACAGTAAAATCTGGATGCTCTACCAACCAGAACATGTCCAAACGCTGTCAGAGATTTCTGGTGAGGTTAGAATTTTCCTGTCTCTTAATGGAGTTTCATTCTCAGGGCATTGTATTCATTTCACAACACATTTCACTGTTTTCTGCACAAACATCCTTTCCTTAGTCCTTCCCTTAAAAGGGTGAATGTGAACAAACTCCCCAAAATATCCAAATTTCTTCTTGTTGTCAGTTATTAAAGCCAAGGCACAAGAAAGATGCTCAAGAGGCAAGGAGGTCACAGCAGAGAAAGGAAAGTCTGGATGTGGGAGCACCCAGCAGAGAAGAAAAGCTGGAAGAAGAAGGTGTGAAAGACTGCCTTGTGCTGGCAGGCCATGGAGATCAGTGCATCTCATGCACCCAGACCAAAAAACCACAACAATACAGCCAAAACAAGGGGAGAGCTGATGAATGAAGCCATTACAGGGGACAGGGGACAGAAACACAAGGCAGAGGAGTTGAAGAGTTGCTTAATGACTCGTGTGGAGGTGTAGGAGAAGGTGGAGAGACAAAACATCCCAATCACTGTCAGCTCCTAATGGGTACAAAATGCTCATTGAAAACCCAGCAGAAGGTCACTGGCCCCTGGGGAGTACAAGGAGGAGGCAGCAGCCAGAAGCCCTTGTCCTCTGTGTCACCACAAACAGCCCTGAGCCTCCTCTGGATACATTTTGGTGCTTGGGAACACGTGAGGCTTCAGTGAGTGAAATCAGGTTTGTTTTACCAGTTTACCTTCCTCCATGGCACTGTCCCCAGTTGGGCTTGCCCCACTGACTGGGCTGTGCTGTAGCATTAATTGTACCCAGGAAATGTGGGATGGGCGTTTTGGAAGCTCATTCCCCTCTGTTGATCTTCCCATGCCCCTTAGCTGTGAAACTGTGGGATGAGGAACTGTGGCAGGACTGTCTGGGATGGCTTTGCTATCCAAAGCTCTGCTCAGAAGTCCTGGCAGGAGCTGGCCTGTGGCAGAGCTGTGGGAAGCTGCTGCCTTTCTCTGCCCAGGGTAAGTTTATTGAACTTTCCAATAAACTCCGTGGGCTTAAAGATAAGTCAGAAAAGTAAGGAGCAAGGTCCTCATCTAAAGGCAGCATCACAAAAGGCTTCCCCATCCCCAGGCTCCTGGAGGGAGGGCGGCAGGTCTGTGATTATCTGCCCAACTGGAGTGCAGAGAGCTGTTCCTGTGCATTGTGCATGTATTTTTGCATGAGAAATGCTTAAAGGAGGAGTAATTACAGAAAAATTTGTCTCGTAACTGAGAGAAAAAGCAGGAAAGAGAGAGCAGGTATGGCACAACCTGGGGCACATCAATCAGAGCAGGGCAGTGGAAGACAAGGAACTGGATCAACTCTTCCTAGGGGCTGCCAGCTATTTGTCTAAATTGCATTTCTCAGCGATGTTGAGAAACACTCCCCCTTCTTTCAAAGCACAGATGAAGGCAGGGTTCCTGTGAGCTCTCTTTCCCTCATCCCTTCTCAAACTTCCCTGCCCATCTGGGAGCTGCTCCCTGCTTCGGGAGCTCCTGCTTACCAGCCCACCTAGCACAGATGCTCTTCCCTCAGGACCAAATCCATGGCTTTGGTAAAGTTCTGGCCTCTGCTTTGGCAAAATTCTAGCCTCTGCTTTGGCAACAAGGGGGTAGTTTGAGATCCAAAACAACCATTTGCATTTTTAACCCTATTCCAGTCTTGTACTTGATAAATCTTGCACAGATTTACAATGTTCGGGGGCAGGAGGAGGTGGGGAATACTCTTCATGGAGCAGCAGAGCTGTACTGCATTCCTCCATCCCTCAGACCAAAAATGTTTCACCAACTGATTTAATTACACGAAGCTTATGCCGGAGTTATAGAGGGATTATCTGGGTTTTATCATGGTTATTAGAGAAAATGATTATATTGTTACTATTACAGAGTTACAAAAAGTAAAGAGGAATCACAGGAAACTTGGCAAGGGCTCATTAGCAGTGTGGTAGTGTCTGCAGAAGCTAATTAAAAATGTCTATACCTCATAATAACCATTTATCTCATCAGAGCCTCCATTCCCTATGTCTCTTTCTCTGGATAGAGTGAGGGGGAATGATCTCTGCTCGCTGATGAATGCATACACAGCAATACATCTGAGCTTGGCACAGTACAAATGGCTTTGTTCCGGGATGTGAAGCCACCAGCTCTGCTCTTGCTTGCCTGAGCTGGGGGCTGGCTGTCCTTGCCTTACACACAAGGACACAGAGATGCTCAGGGACCTCCTAAGAGTCACTTCAAGAAATATATCAGCCAACCATCGCATGCTGGGTATGAAAAGATGGAGACAGTGAACCTGGAGGAGGTGCTGGTTGGGAGGCATGAAAACAGCATTAAAGCAGCACAATGGCACAAGTATTCGCATTTTCTGTGCCCAAAGTCCTGCAGAAGCCACTGGCATCTCTAGTGTCTCAGCAAAACTCTGGTCTGAGTCGCTGACCAGGTGGGCAGGATTTCCTCAGACAACATCTGTGTCTCCTCTGTCACATCACTCCTTCTTCAGGCCTTCAAATCACACAAAAAATGACACAGCTCCCAGTTAATCTGTGTTATCGGGAAGAAGAAATCAAGGTGAAACTCAGTTTGTCAGCAGGGGTGTGAGTGCTGACAGGAGATGGATCAGAACAGGCGAATGCCAGCTGTAGTTTTGCCCGACAAGTCATTTCTCACACAATGCCTGGATCCTGATGGATATTCTGGAGATGATGCTTGATAAACTCGTTTTGGATTGGAGTTTGAGTTGAAGGAGTCTGTAGGGAAAGCAGAGGAATAAATCCCAAAAGCCATGGTGGTGGCGAGGCCATTTTCTGTTCTCCCCCGTGGTCCTGGCCAGCATGGAGGAGACAGAGCTGAGAGGCAGAGCCAGCCTGCCTCATGCTCCAGGGAGAGGAAGGTGCTTACCCTTCTTAGCTCTTCCAAAATATCAGTCCCTTGGGCACAATCACCTCATCATGTTTAATCTTTGAACACATTTTCAGTAAAGCAGAAGGAGTGGATGCTTATAAATGAAATCCTTGAGCCTGTCCCAGCTGAAGTCAGGTGTGAAATCCCCCTCAGCAGCACTGAGATGATGCTTCCCATGACAGCAAGGACCAAGTCTGAAACCCACCAGCCTCCAACTCAAGCTGCCTGGGCCTCAGTGCTCAGAGATGCTCCTCCTCCTTGCAAGAGTTCACAATCTCTTGCCCAACTAAGGGCTCTCCCCAGACCTCCGCTTGACACCAGTCAAGCAAGGATTTACTGTGTCTCTTTGCCCAGACAGAGCTCTTTATCCGTGACTTTTGGAAGAAATCAAAACAATATTGTCCCAAACCATACATTTTTTATTGTTCCATCCTAAGGAGAACCTCTGTTAGCTCTCCTATTACTGTAATTCTTACTGCATGTGAACACAGATGATGAGTGGTGCCTGCTCTTACCCAGCATATCCAGCCTGACCTCCTTGGCAACTGGGAACACTTCTTGAATCCAGTCAATTAAACCTCACCACTGTGCCTGCTGAGCAGCCCTGTCTGGCTCTCAGAAAAGAAAGCCAGGTACTGAAAACCCTGGCACATCCCCCAGAAATATCACCCTCCTTTTGAAAACAACACGATAAAAATCAGGATTTTTCTCCCACAATTTCTGCACACTTTCTCCTTTTCAGCTTTTCCTGCCAAACTCCATCCTCAGCTGTGTTCCTGCCTGGGACTGTATTGTGTCAGCCTGTCTCCCAGACATCCTCTGCTTTCACAGGCACACAGCAGCCCAGCTGCTGCCCCAGATGGGGAAATCTCTTCTTGCAACTGCAGCAGTCACTAACAGCCTTGGTGGATGAAGCAACCCATGACTCACTTCCACGGCTCTTCCAGGAGATGCTGGAGGCAGAGGCAGGACATCGAGCTCAACTGAGATTTCCCAACGCAGAAAAGAGTCAAAGAGCTGTTGTAATGTTTGGGTGGCCAAAGATGAGTCATTTCCAAGCCTACATCATGCTTTTCTCCCCTGAAATCAAATTACCTACTAAGCCAAACCAATAATTCCTAATGAAAACAAGCTGGAACAGCTGTCCTGAAATGAGGGGAGTTATGAGAAGCACAAGCTTTTCTCCCCTTTGAGTTTATGGGATGTCCTTCATACCTGGGACCAGGCTGAGAAAAGAGGTGGGAGACAGCACATATCCCATAGATCCTGTCCTCTGACACCGGCCCTGGGAACCAAACAGGGATGCAGCTCTGCGAAATCTCACCTGAAACAGAAACAGTGCCAAAAGCCTGATGGAGAATGTGGATTGTCTTGCAGTAAATTACTAAAAGAGTAATTAAAATAATTATGTAGTTGAGAATTGTTCTCAATTGTTGTTTGAGAATTGGCAGAGATAAGCACAGTGGTATAAACTGTGATACAGGCTAAGAAAGGCAGGATTTTACTCATATTCCATGCATGGAGCATGAGGTGTCCTGACAAACACACACAGTAGAAATCAGCTGAAAGGAAGCAAGAGCTTCATGCAGCGAAAAATTAGGAGACAGAAAAGAGGGAGGGCAATTAATCAGCATTAGTGCTGCTTTCAGTCCCCGGGTCCCCTACAGAAATGAAATTGCTTGACTCGCACAAGGTTACCCATTACCCATCCATGCCTTTGCTTTCCTCCCTCCCTTTCCTGGGCAGAGGGCAGTGATGTCCTTGTGCTGCAGCCTCAGCTCTGGCACCAAGGGGTTAATCTGCTCTCACTCCCCACCTCTTTAAATACAAGTCATAAACGTGATTGTTTGCTTGCTTTTATTTCTTCTGGAGAAAATACACCTTGCACTAATACACTGGAGTTTTCCAAAGGGAAGTTTAAGTCTCCTTCAGCAAACCTAACGGTCACAGGCTTTAAATCTTACGATGTGGGCAATAAGCTGTTATTGGTCACAGCCAAAATAATAGCCAAAAGCTATTATTGCCAGAGCATAAAAGCAAAATACAAGGCCTCACAGCCCAGAGCCTGCATCTCCAAGCCATAGATGCAACATAACTAACATATATAGATATAATTCTATGTACAGCTGTTGTAAATACAGGTACATACCTATGGCACTCGCACACACACACACACACACACACACACACACACACACACAAATAAATAAATAAATATATATATATTTGAGGTGGCCACAAACGATACTGGAGAAAAACAAGTCTCTGTTTTTCATTACCACCTGTAATTCCACCTGGGCCCACTACTTCTTTCACTGAAGTAATGAATAAAGTAATAATTCTCCCTAAAAGCTGTGTGGTTGCCAGCCTCACGCATCAATGGAGCACTGGGAATGGGCATTAGGAGTGGTCAGGTCCAGGTATAAGAGCTGAATTTTTCCTCTCTACCCCAAATTCAGAAGAAACCCAACAGTTTTAGGAGATGTACATTTATTTTCATGCTGTAAGCCAGAGCAAACTGGAGCTGGGATGAAGCTGCAAGCATCTGGAGGTGCTCCTGAAGCCAGCGCTCAGCATGAGTCAAAAACTTGGCTTTGTGTCCCTGAATAAGCCAAAAATAGTTTTTCCATAGGGACTAAGTGACCTCCCTGCTCCCATCCTAACTCTGTGTGCTCTATCTGATGAGCTTCTAGGGATTTCCTCCAATTATTGCGAACGCCTCTGGAGACACATTCGAAAGGATCCTGAGCGCCTGTAAAACCTCTCCCTGTGAAGTCAGCCCGTGGAGAAACCTCACGGAGGAGATGTAAATCTTGGGAGGCTTTATAGCAGCTCCTCCAACATCTGTAATTCCTGTATCAGCAAACACTTTACACGTCGCTCTGGGAGCAGGATGTAGAGTTATTTCAGAAAGCAACCACTTAACATCTACAGCTCTACATGGCAGCCAAAAAACCCCAGTAATCCCAAATAGCTTTCCTAATTCGGACAGTGTTAAAATGTGTATATATATATATGGATATACAGCATTTCATTCCCATGGTCATTTTCCACTGGCTGGCCATGGATAAACTCTCAGTCACATCCAGACACTGCCATGCTACAACAACTGCTGGAATAGTTAAATATTCCTGCTGGCTCTCTTCTCGTGGTTTTCCTTCCTAGAAGAGGAAAATGATTGCCCTGCTCTGGATTAAAGGAGGTGAGTGGGTTAAGAGCAGAGTTTTATTGGGTGGTAAGAGAGGCAGCAGAAGCGGGATTAAAAAATGAGGGAGAAGGAGGTGGGTTTTGGTGCATGTTGGCATTTTGGTAGCACACCTAATTCTGGCCAGACTAAACCCTCAGGCTGCTCTGGTTGCAGTGAGATGATGAGTTTGTAGCCTATTTTACAAACCCCAAATGTATTTTGATAAAAAGTGCCACAGCAATGAAAGGAATCGATACAGCAGTGCCTCGGTGTGTGTGTGTTTTATATTAAGACTTAGTTGATGACTTCTCATCATTTGAAAGAAATGTTCAGCCTCAGTGCTTGAAATTATCCAGCTGCAGCATTTTCTACTCAATCCAATCTCCAGTTAATTTGATCCTTCATTTATCTTGAACAAAGCCTCCTAATAAAAACATTTGTATTACAAATGATACACTTGATCAATGGGATTGCTTTAGGCAAGTATTTGATAATTTGAACACTAGCTATAAGAAATTCTCATTTAATCAATGTGGCTGGCCAAAATTTGGAGGGAGAAAAAGCCCCAAACCTGCACATCACTGAACAGCCCAACTATAATTACATATCAGGTTATTTAGATGTTCTTACCAACATTATTGTTAGAATTGGCCAGTGTAATCGGTGTGATATTAGCCTTAATTATTTTTGGTAACACAATTAATTATTTAGCTCACTCACAGTGACAAGAATGGAATGAATCAAAATAAGGAGCTGGCTGGGCTGGGAACTATTAATTTTCTTTCAGTCCCATGATTCCTTCGGTCAAATCAATGAGATAAATAGGCAGATGGAAAAAGCCAATGGACATTTCCATTGAACAGGAAGAGCATCCAGGTCCCAGGCAGGTCAAGAGATGATAGTGGACCCTTCACAGGGGCTGGGAAGTTTCCCTTGGGATCATTCAGGTCTGAGATGATGGTTTTTCAAACCTACAAGATCTTCAAGGTCATGGGCTGCTCTGCTAAGGGTGGTATGTTCCCCCCCAGGCTTGTGTCCAAAGTAGGAAACATTATCCCTTGGCAGCCAAAGTGAATTTCTGCTTTATTGCATCTGTTGCTATCCTTGGATGCTTTGAGAAGAAATCACGTTGCTTGGAATGTTAGCCTGTGTTTATTTTCATTAACAGGGGTATTAATCACCATTTTCCCCTGTTCTCCACAGACCGCTCAGGGATGACTTTGGAAAGCAAAGAAAAATTCCAGGGCAGGGTTCCTGGTGTTGGACATTATTATATGTGGGAAGTGAAATTATTCCTCTCTTTGCTCAGATTTGTGCATGAACACTGAAAAACTTCTCAAAGCTCTTGCATCCCTCCTGCACTTTGCCTGAGGAGCTTTATTTTGACACAGCCAGCGGCAGGTATGTCATGAAAAAAGTTCAGAAGGGCTAAAAATCATCCACAGTGTACATAAGACTATTTAACTTTGTTCCTTCAACTCTTTTAAATCAGCATTTTTGGGACTTCATTTAAAGCAGAAGACAGGAAGCAGCGCAGCGAGGACTCTCTCCTGTCACATCATGCACGGAGTTGTACAACACAACAGCCTCAAATCTCTTTCAATCCATCACTTATTTCCCTCTAGAAACTTTTTTTTTCCCCTCCCTTTCTGGATTGTCTTTGACTGTTATTTATTTATTTGGTTAGTTGACTTCAAGGGACATTTCTCCTGGTTGGATAAAGACGTTTTACAAACAAATGCAGGGGAACATTTCTGATAAGGCTGCGGAGGCAGCCGGGTCCCCGTGGGCAGGTAAAGCTTTGTGTCACTCAGCAGCTCCCGCTCTGCTCCATTAGGGAGCAGCATTTTTCACAGCTGCTCCAACAACAGGCCCCAAGCAGCGGCAGGGACGAAAGCAAGAGGAATTAAAGGGCTGCTCGAGGTTCCATGGGGCTCTAAGGGCTCCCCTGGGGAGGATAAAAAAGAATTAGAAAGGGTTTTATTGACATGGGTATGTTGCGTGTGCTTTGATACGCACACAGAGAGTAATTGTAAGTATGGGGAGGAGGGTTCTCCACAGCTGAAGCTATCATTTATACCCTGTGGAGAGTTAAAAAACCCTCAGTGAAGAACTTGGGTAGGTACGACAGCCCAAGGCCCAAACAAGGAGCACTAAACAGGCAGAAAGGATTTATAAAGCAGCAATAGATAACATTGCTCCATTTCAAAGAGCTCCACGGCTCCTGCAGCACCCCAAGACACTGAGAGGGAAAGACATCACCATCAGCAAAACGTGTGCTGAAAAAAAAAAAACACCTCTGGGTGAGTCTGCAGCTGCCAGAGGAGAGGCAAACATGGTGAGGCATCAGCTCAGCATCTGGAGGGGAGAGCATCTGCTGAGAGACACCTCGATGCTTACTTGGAGTGAGAAATCATCACTCTGGCTGCAATTCTTCACGAGCCAGACGTACCAAGTGAATGGAATCCACACAAATGAGGTCGTTAGCATAACCGAATACGCTCTTCATTCCTTCAAGAATGAAAAATATGAGTAATTCCCTGGCAAGGCCCAATTACAGCCTGCCAGCACTAGCACATGGGTTATATCTATTATGAAATAATAAGATAACATTAATAAGATTCCCAGAAAGGACATTAGACAGCTAATCTCATGACTGTGTACAACTGGTCTAACTATTCAGGCTGTCTCCTGCCTGCATGGCTCTACACTCTCCAGGTCTTTCTTGTCATTTTCACTGGGAAAACTTCAGGTCTACCAGCTTTTAAGCAGGAGGTTCTGAGTGGGAACCAGGGCGAGCGCTCTGGGAGTGCTGAGAAACACTGGGTAGCTGCTCTCTTTTAAGGAGTTTCAGCAACAAACGTGAGAGCCATAAACGTGAGAGCTGCAGCAAACAATCACACCACCCGTGAAATGTCTCTGCAGACAGAGCGGTGCTGGCAGCTGTATTTTGGGTCGTTAACCTGAGTACACAGGCACGGCTCACACACGTGCTGGCAGCGCTTCCAGCCCCTCGCTCCAACAGCACCTGAAAAATCCATTTTTTTCCCCCCCTATTTCCTTGTGTCCTGAGGCTCCCGGCCCTGCATGCCACACAGCACTCAGAGCTGTTTCGTGGTGTACCAGCACAGGAAAGAAATGGGGTTTCATCTTTTGGATAAATGCCACTCCCCACCCTCCTGAGACACCCGTGGAGCTAAGCTTAAAATAAAAAAAAAATGGACAATAAGACATACACAGAGTTGAGCAGAACAACACCCATTGCTCAGAAGCCTGGCAAGGCAGGAGGCAGCCGACATTTCCATCACTGTAATTTAGCAAGATGCATCTCAGGCTCTGGCAAGGAGCATCCAGCTCCCCAGGACCAAGGACACGTCAATAGCAGCAGTCAGACCCCGCGAGTTTGGCAGGTGGCTAAATTGGCTCCACAGCCTCGCTGGCCCCGGTCAGGCAAGGGAAGACGCCGAGTCTCAGCGCAGAGGGCTGTAATGAGGATTAATAAGGCGTGTGAAGACGCTCTGTAATTGTCCGGCCGGCTGTTTCCTTTGCACCTTATGCTGCCGTTTTATGCTCGTGCAAAGTGGCTGTAAAACGCCCCGGGTCTGATTCGATAGAACACTGCAGATTCCTCGCACAGGTGTAAATTGCTCTGTGAGGTTCAGGGCACTGCCTAAATGCAAACTAATCTCAAAATCTCTGTTGCCTCTTTTCTTTTTTTTTTCCTCTTCTGTAAACTCCTCTGCAGGCAATTGAACATTTTAGTGCCTAATACACTACAAAATATCAGGTATTTCGTGCATGAACGTACGTCCCAGAAACAGTATTCACAGTGCTGGCCTCAAGGAGAGCTGAGCTGCATCAAGATGCCACGACTGGACCACCAGCACTGCAGTCCTGTGTGCTGGCTGCTGCCCACAGCTGTGGAACATTCACATCATAAACCTCAGGGGCTGGTGCACACTGACAGCGAGCCTCAACCCAGGAGAAGCCATGAAAAATGAGCTAACGACATAATTTGGGAGGGAACGGGCAAAAAACAATGCCTGACCTTGTTCACACATAGGAAAAAACAACTGCAGTACTAGAGCCGCTGTAAAATGAGCCTGAACTAAAACGTATGAGGTGGTATTACAGGGAATAACCCTCAAGAGGTGGAAGGCTTTGATAGACGCACTCCTACAGGTAGCTTCAATCCCTGGCAGCTGCAAGGCTTTGGTAATGAATGTCAGACTGCTGGGCAGCTGTGAGGGGAATAAACAGCTATTTGCCTTCAGTGGAAGTAGCATCAGTTTGACATATGACATTCAAATGATACGAGCTTTAAAAGTGTGGTTAAACGACTGCTGTTTGACTTGGAACCTTGAGCCCGCCGCCGCGGCATCGCCGCCGTTTACCTTGGCTCTGTGGGGGATTGAATCACCGAGCTTAAAAATGAAAGATCAAAGTGTTTCTGCAAATTCAGCCCACAGTATGCCGTGTGTCCAGCTGCTAGAGAACGTGTGCTGAAGTCATGAGAGGGGTAAAGACAGGTCCTCCCACTGCTGTGGCCTTTGGCTCTGCTGATGGCTGCTGCAGGCATATGAGGAATCACAACATAGGGGATGAAATCTGAGGGATGGGGTGAGAAAAAGGGGTTATCCCCACCTGGTCCTTCCCACAGCACCCCATTCTCCTGACATCCTCCTCCTTCTCTACCTTGGTGGGCTCCTCTTCAAGGCTCTTTACATTTTGCCTTGCAGGACACCAGCTCGCCCTGCACCATCTCCTGCTCCTTTTAGAGAAACAAGCACTGCCAAGAACTCACCTCCCTGTTTTAGGGGACCTTGTTAGGGACTTGTTACATTAGCCTGTCAGCTAACTACCAGCACTCATAATCCTTTGATCACCTACCTGCTGAAGTACTTTGGCTAGCAATCTTCACACTGAAACAAGAGCTCAGGACCAAAGTTGCTGGAGGAAAAAATCACTGCTTCCTGACCTTTGGGCAGACTCTGTGGGCTGATTATCCCATCGATTTTAACTGAATTGAGCATTCAATACGGGTGTCTGGAGGCCTGTCTCTGCTCAGCAGCAGGTACAGTACAGCACCAGCAGCAATAATAACAGACAACCTCTATGCAAGCCAGGGGCAGGGGCAGGAAAGCTCCAAGTTTCTTGCAAATTGTGGCAGGCATGATTAGTCCACCTGGGCCTGGCCCCGGGAGCACTGGAGCACATGGTGAGCCCTCAGCAATAGCACTTCAGAGAGGGAGCACGCTGTGGAGTGCAAGTGGGTGCTCTGCCTTGAAAGGAGCCTAAATAATTGAAGCAGGAGTGAGGAGGACCAGATTTAAGTGATGCCACTTGAGGGGGGACTGTCCTTTCAGGAGATGGTGCTGAGCTGAAGCCTGTTTGCTCTGGGAAGCAGTGCTTTGCTACAGGAGGGGGATATACAGAGCAGAGGAATTCATGCTGAGGGCCCTATAATCAACCTGGATGTTTTTCAGGGGGAGTGGAGGGCTTGCTTCAAGGTGTCAGCAGCTGGAGCATATTAGGGAAGCTCCTGAAATACATCTGCTTTAGTGCCCTCCAAAAGGAAACCCATTTGCTCACCCTGGGACCTAGCTGGAATCTGAATCAAAGCATGGCACAAGGTGGACACAGATAGAATTTCACTACTGCCTAAGTGTAAATAATTTTTTAAAAATTATAGGTGAAGTAAACTGAGGCACAGGGCTGTGGAAGAGCACAGTTCTATTTCCCCTGGATAAGGAGGAGTTGTGCTTGCTCATTACCTCTCGAAATTGGACCAGAAAAGGTTGACACTGAACATCTCCCAAACAGCTGCTCAGTCTGGAATAAACCCAAGAAACAGCATCCCAGGTACTGAACGTGCTGGAAAACCCCCAGCATCCAAGCAAGGTCCCAAACCACCCCCCAAAGCCAAATCTGCTGGCAAACCTCCCTCCAGAACACTTGGGAACCCATAGAGGTGTGCATTTCCTGCTCCTAAGTACAAAATTCTGCAAAACAAAGAGAAGAGTCAGCAGAACTCAGCAGCTGTGTGCCTTGCCAGAAGCCCGAGCAGGTGCTGGGAGATGAGGCAGTGCTGTGTCCGTCTCTCTGCAGGTCCAGCAGCGTTCCCAGCCCAGCTCTGCTCCCCTGCTCCTTTGGCAAGGGGTGCAGCAGATGAAGATGCCTTTGAACAGACACGAGAGGGGATGAAATCCTATGGCACCTCCAAGTGAACTGTCTATTTCCAAAATGTTAAGCAGCTTTGTAAGAGATTATCCTGAAGGATGTTTTCCTGTAGTGTTGACATTTTTGTGTGAGTGATTAATTCCAACATAGGCATGGGGTGAAGAGGCAAAACCCTTTCTTCACTGCTACGGGGCAAGCCCTGCCCTTTGCTCCAGCAAAGTTATTAATTCATCCCTGACCTGTGACACTGCTGGTGACTTTGTCACCTTCATCTTCTCGGTCACTTCTCAAGGCAGAGACCTGAGGATTTTCCGTGCCCCTTTTTATGAACCACGGTGGTGGTAACAGACACTTTCCAGCTGTTTGTCCTCCAGGGGTCTGACTGCCTGTACATTTTGTCCCTGTGCTATCACAGACTCCCTGCCTTGACTTTGAAAAAGGGGACAGCAACAGCTGAAAACAAAGATGAATTGTCACTTCTGTACACTGGTGGCCGAAGGGAGTTGCAGTGCTGCAGGTGACGAGGGCAAAAGGGGAAGCCATGGCTGCCTGAGCTGCCAAGAATTTTCTAACCCTCTCACCCAGCTCATTGATGATTCTCTTAAGAAGCAGCCTCACTCCTCCCCTGCGCTTCTAGTCAAGGGTGTCTTTCACTGGGGAATTCAATTTGCTGCAGAAAGGTTATTATATCTCTTCTGAGGTTTTCTACTCAATTCCTAAAAATATAGAAAGTAAGTATGAAAAGAATATATAATAACATGTATAATCTATTTATCTCTATATAAAAGAATATAAAAGAAATATAGAAACTGCTATGTAGTGAATAAAGTTCCTTCTGCAATAGGAATCACTTCATAATACCAATGACTCTGCTCAGCCATTCCTTTTGGGCTGGTGTACCTTCAACTCTGCACCTCCAAAAACAGCTCTTAGTAACCACAGGGATTCATCCAGGGCAAAAGGAGTTTTCATCTCCCAGGAATTCAAGCATCCTTATATATGGTACTGAGTGGTTTGGATGTATTTGCACGCACAGGTACTTCACCCAGTGCCAAAATGCGACAGCCCTGAAGCAGAAGACATTGTTCTGTGGAATGGCAGAGCAGGTGGATGAGGTGTTTAGGAGAGCACAGAGAGCACTCTGAACCCTGTATGAGGTCAGCTGCTGTGCAGAATCAAATCCCTCCACTCCCACAGCAAGACAAATGCTTGGCTGAGAGCAGCAGGACCACGTGCCCAGTGATTTGTGGTGTCACAAGGTGACAGCAGAAGAATGAATTGAACAAGAGAGCTTCTATCTCTACTCTGCAGCATTAATTTTTGAGGATCCCACAAAAGAAGGGAAGAATCTAGCTGGGAGAGGTGATGGGATGTTGTCACCTGGCCAAAGGCTTTTGAGATCTTCAGAAGGAGTCACTTGTGTATGGAGAAAGCACAGCAACAGAGACTGGCATCAGCTGGTCATAGGAGAGGTAAGTGAACTTTTTATTGCAGTTAGCATTCCAGCAGCAGTTTTTGGAGGAATAATATTAAATTCTAGACTGTATAAAAATTACAAAGTTTGGCAAGATTTTGAAGCACTCAATAGGCAAAGGCACCTTTCTTCCAGACAGGGTTGTCCAGGACATCTGAAAGCTCTCAGTGCTGCACCCTGCATAATTATTACTTCAGATACATTGGTCTTACAGTGGCCTGATATAAATCAGACTAAAATGTGTCATGATAGCAGTATGGATGGTGCCTGCGTTGACAATCCCTTCCATGGGAGATGGCTGCATGCCCACGATAAAATAAGCAAACAATCAGGAAACAACATGTGGGACACCTCTCTCGCTCTGCAAATCTCCAGTTAGGGGTAACTGCTTCTCTCTGGGCTCTTCCAGTTAACTCATTTGCACTTGGAATCACACAAAAGCCAGCTAAAATCATATCAAAATCTAAATAAATCAGCATCAGAAAATCTGCTGCAGGCATTCAGTCCTGTAAGGACGTGACCATTTCAGCGCTTGTCAGGGTCATAGTACAGAGCTGAGGAAATAGCCCTGGACAACTCTGCACTCCCAGGAGAATAAAACCAGAGGACACAGAGAGTCACCCAGCAGGCAGTGGGAACAGGAGCAATGGCAGGATTACTTAACTATGTGCAATTTGCTCTCCCTATCTTGATTTAAATTACACTGCCAGAAGAGACTGACAGTGTCTAGAATCAAATTGCTTAGAAAAGTGCCTCTTCAGAGAGAGAGAAAAAAATGCCCAAATAACTCGAGTGCAAATGGTCTTGCAAAATGCCTATTGTGATTGGGGACAGCAGGACCTGGGGCTCCTGTTCATTAGGATAATGCTCGTGTACTTGTGCTGGGCCAAACCCCCACGAAATGGGCGTTACACCCCTGACATTCTTACAGCGAACACATTAACTTGGTCTCTTCTCAAGAGGGGAAGGAGGCACCATTAAATAAGAGTCTCTTGCTCTGTTCCTGCTTTCTTCACTTCTTCAGGTCAGCCTGGGCTCTGGGGACCATCTTTAGCACAATGGGCTTCTTTGGCTGCATGAAACCTTTTGAGTCCAGGACCAGAGGGATCTTGACCAGGAAGGAAAAAACAACAAAACAGCCACATCAGCCAGGAGAAAGGACAGACAGGACAACAAGAGTCCTACAGCTCACACACATCACAGCTACCACTTGTTTTTAATTCATTTCCCAACTCACAGGTGTACTTACAGCAGGACCATCACTGTTGCTCAAGCAAAGCAGCCACCAGCTGGTGTTTAACAGCCCTCAGCTCTTGGATAAACTGGTTGGCGAGCTCTGGCTTTCATGTGGCTTTCGGTGCGCTGATCAATAGGCTGCACGTGGAGGGAAGAGCAGCCAAATCCCCACCCAGGGAGCTGCAGCTAAGTGGGGGCATGCAGTGCCATTTTGTTTAATGCACAAGTGTGTCAGTGCTAAGGGCAGCTAGATCATAATGGGAGCTAGAGGAGCAATAAGCTCTCCAGGAAGAGCAAAACTAAAATCGTTGCTCAGAATGAGTTCCAAAGCAAAAGCATCCTCACATGAAAAGGTTTCCATGGGGTAGGCTGGGAATCTCAGCAGAAACAGCATTTAAAGCTGGTGTTGGAGGGAGTCATCTTGCAGGGGAGAGAATTGTGTTTTAAGTCTCCCCCACCAATGGATGCTGCTCATATTCCAGCTCCTCCTCTCCCCCTCAGGACAAGGGTGACACACCCACCCCACTGCCCAGTGAGCTTTGTTTCAGAAAATTGAAGCAATATGGCTTGGAGCCCAATGTGGAGCAGTGAGAGTAGGCTGCAGCTTCCATACACATGTTCCAAAAGGATGTTCCAGCATGAATTTTTCCCTCCCACTCTGATCTGATGTACATGACACCTTCTGTAGAAAAAAGGGCTGAAAGAGCCCCATAAACCTATGGGCACCAATAATACAATACATATTTAACTTGTCTCCTTTTAATTAAAGGCAGTTATAAAAAGAATCAATTTTATGGATTGCAGAGGACTAGAAAAATGTCATTAGACTTGGGGGAGGGTGGATAGGTCACTGCATTGTTAATGGACTATTACAGTCTTTCACCTCCAGGTTACTAGTTGAGCTGCAATCTGAATCTGCAGAGATTCCAGCTGAGCATCCGAGCCAAGTAATAATTTAATAAGGATTTTTCTGTTTCTTACAACAAACGTCCTTTGAATGACTTGTTGCCCCCTCTGCTTTGATTTCTCAAGCTCTCTTCGCCAACAGAATGTAAAAATGGCCCAGCCTTTCGCAGCAGTGGGTGCAGGGAGCTGGGTCAGGCTGGAAACACCATAGTGCTGCCTGCCTGAGGCACGGGGAGCTGCTGTGCTCTCAGCAGGGCTGGACTGACACATCGTTTCCAACAGCTCCTGCATTTATTTCATGTCAAACACTCCCACCCTGCCAGGCCCATCCCATCAGTACTGTATGCAGCATTCCCTGGGCAAAACCAAAGCCCAAGCAGGTGGGATCCCGCTTAGTCTAAAAGAGGGAGAGGGCCACCAATTCAAATTTAACCCAGATTGTGCTTGCTTGAAAGTTGCTACCTGCTAGGGACTGCCCTGGCCCATAAGAGATGAATTTTGGTGTCTTGGGATGTCCCACAGAAAACAGCCATGTTTGTGTTGCAAAGTACAGCTTTGGCATGGGCTGGGGGATATTCTTTTCCTGCTCTCTGGAGCAGGGTCCTCCTAGGCTGGGTTAAACAGACTGACAGCGCACTGTGGGGGAGAGAGCACCCCACAATTTAGGTGGGCCCAAAGACAGGCACAGGACTTCAGGAATTTCAGCCTAAAACATCCCACCAAAATTAAATATGCTTCTCTAGGGAATTAAAAAGAAAAAAAAGTCTCAGTAACTTGCGGTGAACCCATAAAATTAACTGGGAAGATTTAAACAGTTATGCCCATATAAGAGTAGGACCATATATCTCAGTGGGAGTAAGGGGCAGATGTTGAGACACATCACTCCACAGCCTCACCGGTGTGTCTTTGCAGGTTCTGAATGAGAAGTTCTGCAACAGGACGACCACAGCCACTTTCACAACGAGAAGAGCAAACCTCATCCCTATGCAGTTCCTGGGGCCAGCCCCGAATGGCAGGAAGGTGTAGGGGTCAATACCCTCTTTGTTTTCTTTACTGAACCTGATTACAACCAAAAGAAACAAGTTAGTGAGAGCTACTGTTCCAGGATGTGTCAGCTTCCAAATCTGAAGTGATAAGGGGTCTGGGAAGGCAAAAGCTTTTTTGTGCTTCTGTGCATATTAGAAGAATCCAGCTAAGTCCCTTATTTCTGTCTCAATAGATACCTTATGCCTCTGCTTTCATCCCACAGCTCAGATATGGTTGTGCAAATCCAGGTGCATTGGGTGACCTGGGAATACCTGAAATACACTAATGGATTTCATAACTACTCTCTTCTCAGAACTCCCTCTCAGCTCCAAAACTGAACCCAGATTTCAAACCCTAAACCACACAGGTCTACGGCTCCACAGCTTCCCAGTAGATCAAAGGACCGAGCGAACACAAAGATGTTCTCCCCCTGCGTGACTAAAGGCAGGACTGCTTTTGAGACATGCCAGCCCCATTCCTTTCCTCATCATGAAAAACAGGGAAGAACAATCAGCTTCAGAGAGAAATTTGCCACTGAGCATTTTCAGTAATACTTCTTAGTGATCAGTTAGTTTTCATGTCAGAAAGCTTTTCATTCTCAGTGCACAAGGTCCAGATACAAACCTCAGCCGTGCTAAGTCAGAAGTGAAGTATCTCACTACTGAGACATCAGCACATCCCTCTGATGAACTCCCAGCAAGGCAAGTGAGCCCTAAATAACTCCTGCCCACCTACCCACGCCCAGTTTGACAACTGGAATAAGGATGTGGCTACTGGAGCAACTGGTGTAGCCTAGCCCATTGCCAGAGCAGTCCCATTTGAGTGTTTCCTTCTGAATTCAACACAAGGTGAACCATAGGCTCCACTGGTGCTTCTGCCTGATACTGCTGCCATGTTTTGTCCCAAAGGTCACCACACACCAGGATTAGCTTCCAGGGGTATTTCAGCTCCAGCTGCAAGGCCAGAGGTCTGGTCCTGCTCTCTCTGGACCAAGCATCAATGTCTTGGTGGCCAGGTTCAAGGTATCCCATGTCTGCCTTGGGCTACTGCCTCATTTTGGAGGGTCTGACAGATCTTCTAAGCAAAGATTGCTTCATAACTTGAGTTAAAAATTAAGTTTTACTTCCTACCCATCTTTGCCCTTCCACTGCTGATTTGCAGGGCATTGTGCCAGTCACCCAGTGGCTCTTACTTTAATATCTGGCCATAAACCCCTCAGTGTTACAGCTGCTGGGAGCTGCTCTCACTGTTGCTCCCTTCAATGCAGTTAATTAAATTCCATGCACAGTTTATGGATGTAGATCATAAAACTCCCCTCACGGTAATGCTGGGACTAGATGTCAGACAATGATAAATGCCTAATTTAAATGTTATAATCACGCATTCCCCACTTTTGCTGCCATTCCCACTGCCAGGGCTGAGGTGGAGCATGCAGCTATTCCCCCCATGTGGCCCTCACCTCTCAGGCCTGAACTCGTCTGGCTCTGGCCAGTACTGCGGGTCTCGGTGCAGCACGAAGGCTGGGATCATGACCACCATTCCCTCTGGAATAGTCACACCACTGAGCTCCACAGTCTTCTTGCAGACCCTCTCGAGCCGGCCCCCAGCGGGGTAGAGCCGGATGGATTCATTCACCACCATATCCAGGTACTCCATCTGAGTGATGGCGTTGTACGTGGGAGTGGCCTGGGAAAGGAATGGGGGGGCTGAGAACACAGCCCTGCAGCTCCCACCCCTACAGCCCCCCAGTGCTTCCAGGAAAGGGGGAATCTCAGGGCCAGCACCTCTGACACTCTGTTCCCAACCTGGGCTTGCAAGGCACAGGTGGGAACAAGCCCAGCATCTTCCCACCCTCCTTTACCTTGTTGGGCAGGTGTGCATCGACCTCGTCCTGGAGTCGCTGCTGCACGTCAGGGTGGATGGCCAGGTTGTAGGCTATGTAGCTGAGGGTGGAACTGGTGGTCTCATAGCCAGCAAAGACAAAGATAAGAGCCTGGGCCAGAACCTCCTCATCACTTAATGCTGAAAAAAAGGCATAAAAGCACATAGAAGAAGCTGAAAACTACAGTAATTAACCCTTGGGAATCCAGGATCACAGCCATCAGTCTAGGTAATGCTACTCCTAGCTACGTAAGAGTTGGTAAAGGAAACATCCAGCTTACCCTCTGGTACCACAAAGGGGTGCAGCCTGCAGTGCAGGGTGTTCTACAAATACCCTGTCTCCTGGCACCTCAAAAGTTTAGAAGCATCCTGCCTTGAATTGACAGACTGGGACTATGCCTTGGCTGAGCCTTTATCTTCTTACAGTTCACCTAGGATGGGGAACAGAGATGAGCTCACAGGTGAGCAAGGTACACACAGCAAGTATGCTTTGTGTGCTTTTTGATATACAGCCAACATTGCTGGCCTTCAGAGAGGACAAAATAAGAAACAGGGGTAAGGAGCTACTCACTCTTTTTGCTCTTTGTTGCACAAACACACCTCAGAATTTATCCCAAGAAATGAGATATAATAAAACTATGGCTGATCTGTGATAAACATCATCACGGCCTTGCTACTAAGACCTTGAATCTTTCATGGGATTAACAACTAAAATCCTCTCCCTACTTCCCTTTTAAATGGACAAGGAACTACTATTTTCTGCTGAGAGGAGGACAGATCTCAAGACATACTTTTGTCCAAGCTGGTCTCAGCAGACTTGGAGCCACCATCATGTGAGTTCTGTGATTCAATCATGAGCTGCAGGAAATCCACACGGTCCTGGGGAGAAACAGAGGCAGAGATGTGGGTGGGGAGGAGGCAAACCTTGTCCAGCACAAGTTCCTTGCTGAGACACCTGCTCCACTCACAGCTCATGGCTTCAGTGCACAATGAGGTCTGGACTAGAGACCCTCTAGGAATGAGGATATTTTCTCCACTTGGACACCCAGGCAGGGCATGGTTCTGGTCTTTCTCAGGTTTGGTGGGGTTGCAGAGCAGGTGACACACCACAGCTTCTGAAGATGCCACCACCTGGCACCTGAAGATGCCAGGTCCCTCCTGCACTCAGGGCTTCTCCTGATGAGAAGAGGCCACCTAGGCTGGACTCACCGTGCTGCTGCCCTTTTCCCGTTCCTTCTTCATTTTTGTGAAGACATTCTTGAAGAAGTTCATGACGTCTGAGGGTAACAGAGTCACCTTCATCTTTTCCAGCACAGGGATAATAAAGGGGAACAACACTAAAAGGAAAGAAGAGACCAACATACTTGAGCTCAAAGGGGCCCGAAGAAAATCAAAACTGGCACAAAGCACACAAAGAAGCAGTACATACAGACTCTGACCTTTTTTGTTGCCTCCAGCTCTTTTTACCTAACCATACCTGGGATGAAATAGCCCTTGAGAATCTCCTCCATATATTACTTTATGACCACAATACCACACTAGGTGCAGCTCTCTGTGATAGAGCAGCTCTCCAGCACCTCTGCAAACAGGGTCTCTGCTCATAGCAGGATGCTGCCAAGACCCACATGGGCTGTACAAATCCTGGCTGTGGTTTCCCTGGGGAAATATTTCTGCAGATCTGAGACTGCAAATCCAATCCCACAAAGTGCATTTCCCATATGGCAAAAAGGACTCAAAGCTACTAAGGGAGCTACCAGAAAATGCAGCACCTTTGACATCGATTCGGGGCTGTATGAGATGAGGTTTGTCATACCTAAGAGTAAGAACACAGGATTTAGGAAACTGAATTGGAGAAATTTCTTAATGTTGGTGACAAAAGGGTCATTGGGATTGTTCATGGAGTCAACATTGACACTGAAAGAAGTGCTGGTCACCACATCCATGCTGTAAGCTCCAAAAATGCTGAGTAGAGAAGAAGAGAGAGTGAATGAGATGAACCCAACCACAGCAGGAAATAACAGCCCATCTAGGAACAATCCTTGTGAGAGGGAATCTCTCTTAATGCAGGGTCCTAACATACTAGGTCTATTCAGATCTGGCAGTAGCCATCATTGTCTTTTCTGAAGTTTCCCCAGTTGAATTCATTCCCCGAATTTTTCTCAGCTTCAAAAACCTAAGCTGTAGTTGGAAAGCACTGAACTGCAGTCCAGGGTAACAAAGACTATATTCTGATTTTCATCTGTAAAAGAGATTGCAAAAATTACATCCAAAAATGCCACATCTTGTGCAGCTTCTGGAAAAACTCTGGAAAATGCTTCCTTCCTCAAAATACATTGCCATTAAAATGAAATGGAGAACAGGGCACAGCTCTCCCATTTGAGCAGAGCAGAGCACAGCAAGCCCACTGCTGAGGAACATGCCATGCCCATGACTGCTATGGAGTTTGCTTCCACAGCTGACAAGGGCTCCATGCTGCAGTGTGGGAAAGGCTCTCCAGAACAGCCCCTTCCCCACACTGAATACAAACCCTTTGCTGTCAGCCCCACACAGTTACTCACTCCTTTGCAGTCACGAACTCATCATTAGCCACTTTCTTCTCAATGTTCTTCACTAGTTTCTCACCATAGTGATTAATGATATGGAACATCTGAAATGCAAACCAAAGTAGAAGGCACTGTTGACTCTTTCCCTGCCACCAAACAAGGCTGGGCCTCACTGCCATCTGCCACTTGCCAGCTTGTGGGGGGAAGGGCAAAAGGGAAGAGCAAGGGAAAACTCTCATTTCCAGACCACAGATGTTGCTTTCTCTCATCTTAACAATCTGTCCAGAGTGCTCATCTGACTAGGACTGAGCAAGGCTCTCCTCCAAAAATCCATACACAGCTCCCATTCCAGCTAAGCATCCACTCCAGCTGGGAGTGAACATGGCTCCCGGGAGCATGGGAAATGGACAACCATGGTCTGAGTGATGTGTTTAGCTGGGTGAACATACAGGCCATAAGGCCAAGAGCCTCAGCTTGCAACACCTCGTGTGCTGTTTCATTCCCCACTCCCTTCTCCTGACTCCCTCCCAGGATGGCAGGCAGACTGTGTTTCTGAATGGTACCACCACTGTAGGTGCTCACGGACATGGTCCTGCCAAACAGGGTGACTTCTCCATTTGAGGGGCAGGTCTGCACTCATAAGCAGCCCAGCTCCTCCAGCTACTGATGCAAACACCAGTGGCCTGTGCTCTACCTCCTTCAGCTTCCCACTGGTGAAGGTTGGAGACAGCACTGTACGAATCCTTCTCCACTGCTCATCTTCAGCCACGTTGAGGGCTGACTCCAGGATCCCGTTCAGACGAAAGTTCTGCACAGGAGAACAGGAGACAGGGGGATGTTTACAGCCCACTCCCCTCCTTTGAGAAATTCAAAGAAAAGCCTTCTATGGAGTGTTGACTTGGCCCCTGAAGTCATGTCAGCTCTACCCCAACCAGTAAACAACAGAAATGGGAACAAAAGTCTAAGAGTCACAAATGACATTAGCCCTAGGGCACACCAAGGCCCATGGCCCAATGTCCCAGCCAGTGTGGCCCCTACACCTCCCCAGCAGAGTTTTGATGGTAGTACCATCAATAAACTGAGGTGCATCAGAGAGCAAGCACCTGCTGAAGGGCTCAGAGGAGAACAGAAACCAAGAAGAAACTCCTTTCTTGCTGCATGTGCTCTGTACTGGACAGCAAAGCATGGGACTAGGTACCTACCCGACGATTAGTAAAAATGTTGTAGCACTCTTTCACCAGGATGTTTTTGATGAGGATGGGGTCCAAAACAGCCAGCACAGGCTGCCTGCCATCATAAAACCTAAGCCAAGAGAAACCCACAGTCATTTCATCCTTCATAGTCAGTTAGAGCAAAAGCAGCCTGCTCTGTCCATGGCTGGAGCCATGGCACAACTGGTTTGGGCCACCTGAGTCACCTCTGACAAAACAGCTGGGAGGATGAGGCTGAAGCTTGTTTATTATGTAGTAAAACAGGAGATAGGAAAGAAAGTGACAAATGTGGGCACCATGAGCATTTCTAGCAATCATCTGTGGTACTGAAGAGCTGCCAAAGCTGTGAGGGTTTAGATAAAAGGCAGCTTTTTGCCATGATGTTGAACCCCTGCACTCGGGCTGTCTGAGCTGTTTCCACTAGTGATGGCTGGAGACAAGAAATGCACACCAGACAACCCACCTGTGGGGGAAAGAGATTTCCTGTCTGGCCTACAAGGAACTGAGAGGCAAAAAACCTCATCTGTCTGCTCCATTTTCCAATCAACAGAGACAGAAAAACTTAAAAGTCGTGGTGTGGGCTAAAGGGCAGGGAGCCTTGGGCCACAGCTGAGGGAAGCTGCCATCTTCAAGAAGCTTGTGAGCATTTAATCTTTTGAAAAAATGCACCAGGTTTCATGAAGCCTCCCAGGATTTTTTTGCAGAGCAATTTTGTTTTGGTTTGAGAGGTTCTCAGTAGAAGCATGATAAGAGGCCCCTACACAAAACAAGCACTGTGCAGGGAGCAGGGAGGCAGGTTGAAAGGTAGCTCGTGCCCCAGCTCTGGGAGAAGCAGAGAGCAAGATGAAAAACACCGTGGCAGCCTGCAGCTTGCTTTCTGCTCCAGACACACAAAAGAGCAGCTTCAAAGGCAGGAGGCTCAGTTTGACACCAAGCAGTGGAGGTGATTTTCAAAGCAATGACCCCACAAAGTGGCCATCACACCATCCCCATCACATCCCAGCCCCACACCACACTGAAATCCCAGCAGGAGAGAAGCCTTGGAGAGATGGGTGGAGACTTTCCCAGAACCTAGATTCTCTTGGGCTGTTGCTGCTGGAATGACAGTGCCAAGAGACATGATAGCAGTGTACCTTTTTCCATTCTATTTTGGTGCTGTGGAGCACCCCGAACTTGTAGTTTTGTTCTGCAGAAACTCACCCCCAGATTTTTCCATACTTTTCAAAGCATTTCTGATCAAATTTGTGGACTCCCTGTTAAAGAAGAAAGGAGAAATGAACAGTTTGCCAGGGAAAAGTGATCAAAGCAGGTCACAGCTGGCAGCACAGTGCATCCCACAGCCCCGCTGCAAGTGGCAGAGGTTGAGGTTGGGAGGTGCATGGTCCTCTTAAGCATCACGTAGATGCTTAGGGGACTTTTGCATTGGAGAGACAAAAGAGAGCCGAGATTTAAAGAAAAAAAAAAGCACTTTCAACTTCCACCAGCCAACCTGATCTAAAAATGTGACAAAGACAAGGTATGGCAGGTTACAAAGTTTTAGTGAGCAGAGTTATGAGGCAGAACTCGATCCCAGGGTGTCCTTTCACCTTCGGCTCAACAAGTTAGAGCTGCTGCTGCCTTGTCCTCATGTGATCTTCCTCTGCAGTTACTGAACTGGAGCGAACATGGATTTTTATTTTGTTTCCATTAGGGTTTTAACTGATGTTACACGTAAGGATAAAATGTATGGGACACGTAACACTCACTACACCATTAGTAAGAGGCAACATGTATGATGCAAACCCAGCAAACACAAGTCAAACACCTCTTTTATTGAAGCCAATACACTTGTTCTGTGTTTGCAATCAGCTACCGCCTTGTTATGTGATGAGGTTCGGTAGTTTGATAATATTTGAGTTTTATTTTAAAATCTATTTGTCTGGCTTAGGCTAGCCCAACAGCAAGTGGCTGGATAAGGCATTGCTGAGGCTGATTCAGCCTCTTCATGTTTACAATAAAAAGGGTAAAAAAACCATGCAGTTCCCAGAAAATAGCAGCCTTAGGCATCTCTCCTATATTTTTTTGGTTTTTAACAGAGCTTCAGCTGCTCAAGAGCGGGTAGAAACATAGGGAGAAACAAAAATTTTAAATTACAAAGTAGTTGTATAATACAGCATGCCTCATTCAGGTCAGCCTGAACTCCTATGTTCTCTATGTGTCCAAAGAGCTTCCTACCTAAAGGCATAATTTTCATCTGACTGAATCAAGGACAGAGGAAAGAGATGTCCAAAGAATGGGGAAAACAGCAGCAGCCACAAGAAGGATCTAAGGCACTACAGAGCAGCAGCTGTACTCACATGCCGGTACTCCAGGAAAGTTCCCACAAATGGCAGAGGCCGTGGGCCAGGAATGCCCAGCTTCTTGAAGGTCCGGTAGGGCCATACCCCATAGCTGCCAAGCAAAGAGCATGTGAGAAGCGCTTATGCAATGAAAAGAGAAAATACATCTTCCTGAGCACAGGGAACTGCTTAAATAACTGCTTCCTGTCACTGAGAGAAAGGTGAAATTATGGACCAGCAGCAGCCCTGCTGAGGATACTCTTTGCAGTAAATGCAGGATCACTTTGGGGTATGTTTTGATGAAAGACGAGGGCTGAAAGGAGCTGCAGCCCAGCCTAGGCAAACCAGCCATGGGCACCTCATAGCTTTATTCAGGGCCTCATTTAGTCGCCCAGATCAGACAGCTGTGACTCGGGTGACTCAGGAAAGGTCTCGGAGAGACTGAGTTCTGAAGCTGAAGCCTGCCCTTGTGTTTGTCTTTGCAAAGCCCTCCTGCGATGCTCAGGTGGCCGCGCTACAGCGGCGCGGCAGGGACATAAATTACCGCAGCAAAATTAAGTTTTTGCCTGTACAGCTCACTACAGCTCCCCTGAGCCACATAAGCCGAAGTTTTGCCAACAGAACTACTTAATCGGGGGGCTCTGCTGGCAGCAGCTCCGGCATCGCCCTGCGCTGCTCCCAGCTGGCACAGCCCAAGGACGCCACGGGCGCTGCTGTCTTTAAACACCCGGAAGTTACTCCTCCTTGGGAAAAGTTAAAAAAAGATCAAGGATTTCCTTTAATTTCTCACTCTGCCCAGCCCAGCTCGCTCCTTCCTACCCGCTGGCAGCGGGGCCCCGCAGTCCCCCTGACCAGCCCTCGCTGTGCCCTGGGCGTGGTGGCCCCGCGTGGCTTCTGCGCTAATTCACTCACACCCCGCTGACACCGGGCTCTCCTCCTGCGCGGTCCCCCAGGGGAGCGGCCTCTACTTACAGGGCCACGAGGCACAGGAAGGCGATGAGGAGCAGCCAGGTGACGGGGGAGAGGCTAGGCAGGAGCTGCATGGTGCCCGCTTTCCGCCCGCTCCTGTCTCGGCCGCGCCCCGGCCCCACTCTCTGCCCGCCCTCACGTGAGGGAGGCGGCGCTTCCTCGCCCGCTCGGAGCCTCAGGGCCGGGCCCCGGGCGGGTCTGCCGGGATCAGGGTCCTCCGGAACCGCGGTGTCGGTGCCCGCTCCCCTGGGGCTGGAAATCGCTGAAAGGGTGATTTGTTCAAACGGAGCAAAGGGCGTCAGCACCCCGAGCTCTTAGCCCTGCCTCTGGAGGAACGAGGAGCTGCTCTTGTGGCTCGTCTGTCCCAGCTCCGGGGAATGGCTGTGTCTGCACCGTCCCCTGTGCCTCCTCTCCCACCGCCACTTATCATTACCTGTAGCTCCTGTTTAGGGTCCGGGAGGACACAGATCTGCCCAGGCTGAAAGGGGCTCGTTGCCCTCAGGCAGATCCTTTGAAAGATACAATCTTGGGGCAGCATGACTTGCAGTCGCGCCTGTGCCGATGGAGGTTCTGCCTGATGTCCCACTGCCGGGAGCGGTGGCTCCGGTGACCTGCCCGCTCCAGGGAGCCGCCAGGGCAGGGCCGTGTGGGCAGGAGGTGCGGAGGGCCGGGCGGCCCGCGGGCACGGCACCAGCACTGCCCAGCCGTGTCACCTGGGGATGGGTTCCCACATCCCCTCCGCCCCGGGCGTTCTCGCTGCACTCAGGTCGCACAAGGTGATGCCATTTGGCTTTAGACAGCTCAGTTTCCCCCCCAGACACAGACTCGGGACTGGCTGCTTTCTGCCAGAGAAATGGGAAATGCATTATGTGTATGGGAACACCCTGGAGCCTCTGGCCAGTTTAGTTCCAGTGTATGCAAACACCCCGTGCCGGTGGGCAGGTGTGGGGATGGGTCAGGGTGTCCTTTGTTCCCATCACACTGGGAAGGGTCACAAATCTCTTCCTCAGTCCCATCCAGCACTGTCCCCTTCTCTGTGTTCCCTGAACGCAGCAGTAGACCCACATGGACCCAGCTACAGAACCTCCGTGCACCTCACACTCACCTGCACCAAGCACCACTCTCCTGCCTTTGGCACACTCAGCCTTTAGGAAACCCAAGTGCTTCTGCAGTTACCTGCCTGTCAGATCTCACGTGGCTCTACCCACAGGCCAGCAGTGGATTTTGCCTGTGCCCAAACATTTCTTTGGCTGCATAAAACCCATGCAGCATGTGCTGTGCTGCTGGTGGGTCCAGTAGTCACCTCCACACTTACGTGGAAGAGCTGAGCAGCAGCACTGCCAGTTTTGGTAGGTCAGTGTCTCAGACATCTCCAGCATTGCACAGCCACGATGTCCTCAATGATTCACATAATCACGGGCTGACAGTAATCAATTAACCCTTTTATGGAGGCACATCCCTGATTCCTGCTTCTCCAGGCTGCTCTGAAGAGCTGAGCTGTAGCAGCGTGCTGTGACAGGAACTTTATTCTCCATTTTGTGGGATCTGCCCCTTTTAAGATACTTTGAAGCAACTGTACTCAGGGAGTTATCCTTGCTCTTGCATCCAAAGGCTGGTTCTTCTCCGTGACGGGTCCCATACCAGAAGGACATAAAGAACAGCAGTGAGAGGCAGGAGGAGAGACCAGGTGCTGGAGCAGTAACTCCCCAGCTGGGATTAGCTGCATTTCTTCCCTCACACAAACCCTTTGATTTTCCAATAACTTCTAACAGTGGTTGTGATTTCTCAGTGGGAAGCAGGTTTGTAGTTCAGTATTTTCTCCTCTCTCAGACAGGAACTGATGCAAAGACAGACTTCAGAGCTGGAGAACAAGGATGCTAGCTAGCCTACAAAATATGTAAATAAACTGTGCAAGCATCTTTGCATACAAGGAAATTACTCATTTGTCCAAAACAAGTTTGAGTGGGAGCAATTTACTGATTTAGAGGTATGGTTCACTATGTGGCTGCTGAACCTCTGCAAACTCCTTATTCATCTGACTTTTGGTTTGGGTTTTTTTTTTTTGCAGGTGTCTTGAAATGCTGTGTCTCTCCAGCTCCCCAGATTTGAGAAAAACATAGTTGATAAAATGTCCACCTCACAGTCAAAATTGCTGTGATGACTCAGAGCTGCAGGTGGGGCCATCCTGAACACTCACTGTCAGATAATTTTATACAAATTGCATGTATTAAAGTGATGCTTTTATCCTTACACAGCCCTTTAGACCAAATGTAGTGGTAGAGTCTGTACTTACTGAGACTATTTTTCTAATGTGAATATCACTGAAATGGCACCCAGGAGGGATAAAGCAGAGGGAAAGGCTCTCCAGATCATTTTTCTGGCAACATTTAAAGGGGTTTGGCATTGTAGGCAAGCATATCACATGAGAGTGCTGCAGGTGAGGGGCTGCTGCAACATCCCAGCACCTTGTCTAAAAGAATGGAAGAGAGTTGCCCAGGTTTGGGCTACATAACTTTTCTCTGTCCAAAGCTGGTGATCCAGCAAAAACATCTTGTGGTACAAAAAGGGGAGTGATGAGTGCTCCCCACTGCACTCGTGCAGCAGATGTGCTAAAACAAGGGGAAAAACAGCAGCAGCAGACTCCAAGTTGACATCAACGCCTCTTCTAATTCACCTCTTTCACAAAACTGTCACTTTTCCCCCTTTCTCTCCCATTTCAGGTAATAACTTATTAATAGGAGATGTCTCCAAGAGAGCTGCTAAGCCCCACTGGTAGGAGGCACATCAATGCCTGTGACCTCTCTGCTGTGCTGGTCTACAGGCATGGTTATATATTAGAAGGCAGAGCTGCTTCACAGCCCTTGTGATGTTTCCAGCGTTAGAGACCTGTAACTATCAGTAGAGTGATCCAAAAGGAATGTCCTCTTCTGGGTCATGAGCACACATGGCCTCAGCCTCTCTGACATCACCCTTCTTACTGACACCAACACAGTGCCACTGCTTTGCCCATTAATAACCAATCCCAAGGGCTCTAAAAAGGCTCGCTGGAGACCTGGCGATGTGCACAGTGTTATTAAAAGACTATTTATTTTTATGCCCTGGGGAGAGGAGGAGTAACTGAGTGTGACCCTCTTGCCCCACAGCAGGGTGTCCCTTGATGGTCCTGGGCAGTGCTGAAGCCATGGCCCTGCCCTCCCACGCTCGTCCTCTGGCCACCACGTGATCCCTCGCACTGCGGTGGTTCCTGGCATGTGTGCTCTTGCTGCACCATCTCGGCAACAATCCCAGTTCAATATTAACTCACACATTATCTACCACTCCTCTTTGCAGTGGCAGAGTGCTGGGCTTTTGTGCACTGGGTGCTCTTCCTGTGTTTGTGTCAGTCTCCCCCGAGCACAGCGCCCTTCTGCTGTGCCAGCACCCTGCACTCCTCTGAGCCGGGAGGGAACAGGTGGCCAAGAAACTGAGATATGTGGGGATCTGAACTGATGGTCACCATGGCTAACACAAACAGAAGGAGACATGAACTCTGATGTCTGGCTGTAGTCACTGATAAAAATGGGAAAATGCACGTTTTAGACCAACTGGGAGAACAGTAATTGAACTGATGGGGCAAAGAGGATGACATTAAACCTCATGCAGAACTTGTTTCTAAAAGCTCTGAGATAGAGAGACACAAAAATTTTAACTAGAGGGTCCTCCCTAAAGGAGGGGTGATTTTACTACTGTTTGCTTGGTGGGACCGAATGAGGCCAAGGGGAGAGAAGTCCTGCACGAGTGCAGAGCACTGGTGGAAGGCCACACCCAGGAGCTGAACGCTCTCCTGCATCTCAGGCTCTCTTTTAGCTGCTGTGTTATAGACCCAGAGGATTTCATTTCCTCCACATGCTATGGGAAAAGTCATGTTGTAACATACACAGTCTAACAGACAGCAAAATGTTAGCCCCATTATTAACCAGGCTTTTATTCACTGACTGTCCCATCTCCAACAATTCTCTTCTTATTTTCCTCTCATCCCCCAAATGGCATCATGAGCTGTTTATTCCTGGCTCTTCCTTACAAACCTTGCTCTCAAATGAGGCTCTTGAAAGGACTAAATGGGAAAGCACCAGATGTGTGACATCCTCAAAGAGCTCCAGCAGCCAGGGAAGGACCAAGGGCTGGCACCAGTTTTTGCCTTCCCTCTCACCAAGCCCAAAGCCACACAGTGCTTCATGCCTAGATATTTCTGAGACCTCTGCAGAGCAAAAAGACCACACTGCTCCTTTCATCCAGCGATGCTGCTGAATGCTCCTGAAGCATCGACAGCTGAAACCCATCTCCCTTTCACTCCTCTATAATTTCTAAGCAAGGATGGAAAATTATAAGCCACAGTCGGTGTTAAAGTACAAAACCAATTCTGGAAAGCACAGAGGGGGCAGTGCTGTGTGGACTCCCCACTCATACTTGGACACCAGCTCCTCCAAGGACAACTTCTCCTTTGCCTGTCTCACATTGTACCAGAGAAGAACTCTGGCTTTTCAGACCTCCCAGCTGGTAGCTCAGTCTCACTGCATGAAGCAGCCAGAAAGTGTCATCGCACCACTTGCAATGACCTCAATTTCTGCTGAGCCACTTCCAAACCAGAAGTCAAGCCAGAAAAAGACAAAAATCATGACACGACCCTGAAGCCATCATCTCTAAACACATGACATGCGGCCCTTTCTACCACCATCCCCTTACCTCCAAACCCACCCTATCTCACGAGGACACACATTAGAAACGATCCAGTGTTCTGGAATCTGTTTTGGAGCCAGGATCTCTGCTCAGCCAGAGCTGGTGCTCGGAGCCACATCGCTGCCCAAGGGCAGAGCTTGGCCCATTGTTTCTGTCTCCAGTGCCTGGGTTCTGCATGTTTTTTTCTGAACACGTTCTGGGTATGCATTCAGGGCAGGGATGAAGCTGTTTGGCTCGTGACTCATTCAGCATTGTGGACTCCCTATCAGCAGCTGCTGAATGTGAGCCATCCCCAACATGTTCAGGCACAGTCCTTGAGAATCCAAGCAGGTATGGCTGGAGGCTTATCACTCAGCCTCACAGGATTTCTCTATTGCAGCTGAAGTCAAGCATTTGGCTGCTTGGATTAACCCTTGCTGGTGTCAGGAAATGGGCTTCATTGAAAACAAGCATCTTTCTCTCACCTTTTAATTTCTTCTGTGGTGCAGAGACAGCTATGGATCAATGAAAGTGTCCTCATCGATCACCCTAGATATTTTTTGCTGGACAGAGGATTGAAATACTGAATCCTTCCTCTGCCAGTCCTCCCCACAGTGGGGGATAAAAACATTTCGAAATTTCCATCAGGTTATGTGAGGTTTAATCCCAGACGATACAGTCTCCCAGCAGATTAAGTCAGTCTCAAATACATCTGAAAATTTGCCCTCATTTATACCAAATTTCCCATAGTTCAGCTTCTCTGATGACTCCCATTGCCCTGCTCCTCCCCTGCCCCCCACCTCTGGGGTGTTCATACCAATCAGATGCAGTTGTACATATATTAAAAAAAAACTCAAGATGGAAAAAGTTTGTATTTACAAGTTGAGCCTTGTACTGTTGGAATTAGACTCTAATTAGGTCAGTCACGTTCCCCTGGCAGGGTAAGAATGATAGTGCTGGAAAACAGACAATTTATAAAGACCCAAAAATAACTCGTCCTGCTGTTTTATAAGAAAGATATGTTTTCTTTGCCCTGTGCTGAGGACATTGCAGTCAAGGCCACTTGGGCACACTGTCAGCAGCCACACCAAGGTTGTGGCTTGGTCCCACAGGCAAAGCTGCCCTGTGCCCCAATTTCCTCCTACCAGAGGTGGGATATTTATCCTTCCCAGTTTGGCAGGGCTGTGGTGAGATCACCTGTGTTTGTCAGGAATTGTCACTCCTGGCATGAGGCCCCGGGCTCTATTACACAGGATTTCCCCCCCATCTTGCCTTTTAGCCTTATCTGCACCTTCAGTGAAGTGCACAAAGGGCACAAACTCAGGTTAAGGAGGCTCGGGGTAAAGAACAAGTCCTTGGCTTTGACCCAGCTGCTTTTCTCGGGTGTGTGTCATTAGCATAAAGGGTGCACAGAACCCCTTGGAAGTTGCACAATGCAGGGAATTACCTTTGAATGACACCGTGGGTGTTGGCCCCTTCTTCCTCTGAACACATTTTTGTCACGCAACCAGCAACCATCGTTTGCAGCTTCCTTGTTCCTCCACAGGCAGGTGCTGATCCTCTGATTCCACAAGACTTCACAGGTTTCAGCGCTGCTGACAAATATGCCTTGTAAAACCTCGAAGAATGACTTCACATGTCAGCCTCATCTGATTTAGGATTACCCAAACTCGTTAGCAAATGCTGATGAACGTGCCAATTGCCTACTTAATGAAGGTTTCTACCAAGCTGGGAAGTCAGCGGCCACAGCGACTTGGCTTGGAGGGACGTGCCCAGCATTTCCAAGTAAACAAGACAGCAAAGCTAAAGAACTCCTGGAGCACAGTGGAAGTGAACAAAAACCCAACAAAAACATGTGTTCACATAAAGTTCCTTTTGATTTTGTGGGAAATGCAGGTTTGAAATGAAAATAATTAGTGAAGCAAGTGGAGGAGAGGAAAAATAATAAAAACAAGAGGTAGGCTTACATAAAGGAAACAGAAAAGGAGCAAGGAGAAAAATAAATAACCCTGGAGCAAAAACGCAGAGGGAAAAAGAGGGAACAAAAGAGACAAATAGCAGGAAAAGGATCAGTAATGAAAGCCCAGATTACTTGATTCAGTCAAGCCACTGCTTGTGCTGTTCAGGGCAGGGCGGGAAGCCAATCTGTTTTCTCTGGTATTGTTTAGGCTACAAATACCGTGGCAGATTTCCCATCCACTCCCATGTTTATGTCCGTGCTCCAACCCTAGCCACAAAAACATGTGTGGGGGAAACACATCCCGAGGAGAGTAAGGGCTGGAAGCTGGAGGATGATATACTTTGGAGCCAAATGGGCTCAAAAAAGCACTTCTGCACCTTATGGCAATTTTGCAAGATAATGTCTCGTTCACGAAATGCTGTGGCGGGAGGATTTTCATCTTCAAAATGGGTACAGTGATACCTCTGGGTTATTACAAGCTCCCAACTGCAAAGGGCTGCCTGTATTTATACAACACTGCATTATTTATAATATCCTTTTCAGGAGCAGGAGAATATGAGTTCTTTCCTTCACAGTTTGACTATTTTTTTTTTCTTCCCTTCTCCCACTTGGAAAGTATTGATTTCTCGCCCTCATTTCTCCCACCAGAACTGTAGCTGACCTGACTGTGTTTAGTTTACTTCTCTAGGCCAGATGCTCAGTGGGTGAAAAGCACAACCAACCCCCCTGGAATAACAGAGCTGCCCAGATTTCCCCCAGCTGGGATCTGGTCCTGCCTCGCCAACATCTGCACAATTGTGGGAACTGACTGACGGCTGCTACAACACTGCTGGGCAAGGGACAAAGGCATAAAAAATGTTGGCCCCATGGGTTTCTGTTTCTGAGTGGGTTTTGACTCTCCCGTACTAAGGATCTGAGGAAGTTTATTGCTGCAAAATCATAAAATATTTAAGACTGATGAAATTTTGTGTGGAAACTATTTGAGAGTGTCAGCTTAGCTGAGAAGCAGCATGGGTTGTAAGATTTTACAGTCCAGAGCAAACAGTGAGGAATTTCAGTCCGTGTTACATTCTCACTGTCCTGAGCTGTTAACTCGTGAGCATGCTGGCAAGGCACCCAGAAACTCCTGCAACAGAAGAGTCTGGAAAAATAGATGTTTTTCCCTTCCACAGAACAAATGTACCAAGGACACAGATGTTTCCAAAAGGGTTCTTTTAATCAGAAGCAAGTTTGCAAAAGAAGAAGTAACTTTCTTATATAAAATAGTGGAGTGGTGAAGGTGAGGCTAACAAGAGGTGTGGAACAAAAATCCAGGGTAAATCTCCAAGGAGACACTGAATTAAAAGCAATGATCCCATAACTGGAGTACACCGAAGGGTAACTCAGACACAGCTGCGTGAGGTGCTCCTACCCCTAAGCTGACAGCAGATACCAAACCAGAGGATGGACTCCAGCCCAAGAGAAGCAAAGTGACCAGCTACAAACTCACCAGAATATGGGGTTCTTCCACCTTTCTGCTACCTCCCACTGCACTGTGACAGGCCCAGGGGCGTAGTGACATCAAAAGGGGAGCCCTGGTGGCACTTCCCACCTGCAGAATGCCACCATTCTGTGGTAGCAGAAATTCCCACAGCTAGAGAAATGGACACAAATGGGAAAACACCTTGATATAAAGCTCTGTAACCCCACTCCTGTCTCTGTATCCAGTGATTCAAGCCCCAAGAAAGTGCACAGTGATCAAACAGCATTGAAATAATGAATTTCCTGTCAAGTCTTGAGGCCCCAAGGCCATTTAAAGTGAGCAAGTGGCAGCTTTGAGAAGATAAAATTCTGAGTCAGAGCCTGAATCTCAAGTGCTAAAGATACTTCACTCTTTGTTCAAACATATCTCACCTGTCTCAGGTGTCACATGTGTGCTTATCCATTGCAGCTCTCTGCTATTGGGCGTGGCAAACTACACCTGCACAAAGTGCAAGGCAGCTTTCTTTGTCTGGGAGGGCTGGGGGAGGACGAAAGGAGCACAGAAATACAAACAATAGAAGCGACTGGAAGTGTCCGAGGCCAGGTTGGATGGGGCTTGCAGCAGCCTGGGACAGTGGAAGGTTGGGGAGTTCAAATGAGGTGATCGTGATCTTTAAGTTTTCTTCCAACCCAAACCATTCTGGGATTCTATGACTTGTCAGGTGGAGCCACTTCAGGCCCATCATGTTCAGTGTTGGGGTGAACGTGCTCCTGATTCAAGGGTGGCTTTCCCTAAGGAGGTTTCAATGGGTTTTGTAGAACCACATCACCACATGAGTGCCTTTGTTTGAACACCACACCAACAAACCCTTCCCCACCTCCAGTAACCTCATAGGCTCTAGGAACACCCTGATAATGTGTGCATTTCACACGTGCTGGCAACAACCTATAAAAACAACCTAAGGAATGTGACTGAACTAGCAGGAACGCCAGGCTCAGTGAAGCTGTCTGCAGTACAACCTGCCCATGTCCCAGCAGCTCTGTGGTTCTTCCTCTCCAAACATCACCCCTCATTGCGTGTGCCCTTCTGGCTACTGCTGATACAGAAGATCAGTCAAAACAGGAGCTCTTGGCATCATGGTCAGTCTTACACATCACAGGCTTCTGGACTTCAAGATTTCTAATGCCTCTGCCAGGGGTTATCTTTCCTATGTGGCGGTTTGTTTTCTTTTAAAGTTTCTGATAAATTCCTTTCCTAAAAGGATTTTTCTTCAACAAGCTGCCTGTTTATCTGAAAGCAGTGAGTGGGAGAAGACACCACTGCTCTGTATGAATAAAGATACCTCTTCTCCCTTTTTGGAAAGCAGATTAGGTAATCTTTGGATGACCCAATGGACTTCTTGAGGGAAGCAATGGCAAGGATAATAAATGCATCCCCATGTCAAGATATTTAGTCTAAACAATTGCTACAGCAGCTTCTGGCAGAGACCTTGGTATAAGGAGGAAAAATGTGATCTTGGCCCATCTGCAAAACATCACTGGCTTTAACACTCAAAATGAAGAGGAGAAAAAATCCTTTTGGGTATTAGATTAGTTTCTTTTTTGTGTGCTTTTCTTTTTTCTCTCCAGTCATGCCAAGTGCTCCCAAAAATGGGATTGCTGGCCAAAGTGTGATTCCTTTAGTAAGTGTTGATGAAACCCTTTGTGCTCTCACCTCTCCTTCCCCTCCCCATGAAGCATTCCACATGAGTGATTCCCAGGGTAGGGAGCAAGAGACTGTCACTGATGAAAGCAGGGGAGTGCCCTCTCCTGTCCCTTGTCACCACTGCCATTTGTACCTGCACAGCACTGGCCCTGCCCAAACATCAGAGCATTAAAAGGTAGGAATACAAAATACTCCACCCAAGGGTGTGGGCCATGGTGGGGACACACCACATGTGATGTGGATTTTGGGGGGATAAAATGCCCCACTCATGGAGGGCTGGAACAGCATAGCTCCTTTCGTGTGTGCACTTTTGCATGTGATTTATGACAGGGACAACCTGAGGTTTGGTGCTGGGAGCATCGCTGACAGTGGTGGCTAGTGTCACCTCAGCTCTGGCAGAGGGTGAAGTCTTGGGGCACTTTTTACCTGCAGGAGACTGGATATTGTTATGGCTATTGCATGAAAAACAAGCTCCTATTAAACCATTCCCTGAAATGTGTGCCTTGGTCATTTCATGATGCTGCTTTTATTTTTCAGTAACAGTCACCAAGAGACCTGAGAAACACAGGAAGGGAAATAAATAAAAAGTATAAAATATCCTAAGAAGGCATTTTAAACATAAGCCTTCATTTTTCAAGACTATTCTAAACAGGAAGATGGAAATGGAAGTGGATTCAATGGGTGAAGTTGCTGTAACATGACAACAAAGGTTTAAAACTTGTATTTCAAGGCTGCAATTCCCAAAGATTGCAGCAATGAAATAGGGCTTTCTTCCTAACTGATGGAGTATTTCCTTCCAGATAAAACAATTTCCCTGATATGTGAAGCAAATAAAACCTCCCTATTAACCATATTTTACAAGTTGAGCGTGTTAGGAAGAAGGTGGAGGCATCACACATGGAGCTACATAGGATCCTGCACAGCAGAAAACACATCTTGTGCTCAGCTGAGGGCTGAGCAGAGCACTGCACCTCCTCACTCTTCAATTGCCTATCGAAAATAAACCCATCTGTCAGAAAAGCCAACTCCACAACACTACATAACCAAGAGTGACAACAGTGTGGACAAGAATGGAACAGAAATACCTTTGTTGGGATCAACAGGTCCTAAAGGAATCACACCTAACCTGTTATTTTGGCAGCAGTCAGAAGAAAAGAGCCACACAGCCAACTCAGCAGGTCCCCAGCAAGCTCAGGCTTTTGAGCTGCAGCTGGTTCTGAGAAAAAAGGAACAGTCCTCCTCGCTTTGTATAGATTGTGCTGCTCCCCATGTTGTCCTTCAGTGGAGCAGTAGCCACAAAGTCCATTTCTTTTATTCCCCATGGTTTTCTTGGGTTTTTTGCTCAATGTGGTATCAGATCAGGCCCAGGGAGTAACTGCACCTTACACCAACTGAAATCTGGCAATATTCAGGAGATATGGAGTTACTCACACTACGCTTTCCTTTGGAGCAAAGTCTTCGGTGTTCCATCTAGTTCCTACTAATTTACATCCCTAAAGTCCTCAGTGGTCCTTGAAGGGCTCCTCCTGCAGCACTACCTCTTACACCTGTTGGATAAGTGCCATTAAAATTCCAAGAGTGATTGCATTGCTATGTCAAATGTATAAAAACAATGTGTTTAAAATATGTAATCTGATGCAGGAAATGACAAAGGAAAAGGAAAACAAATCAGAAAGTCACGTAGGTAACTTTGTCTAAAAAACAAAAAACGCAGACTGAAAACAAATTTTGGCAGTTCAGTAATTAAAGCAAAGTCCATATGGCTTAAGAGAACAGTCAAAGTGCACAGAAGGCAGTGGGTTTTTTGTTTGCTTTGCATTCCTCTTCACAGCACACTCCAAGTCATCCTCTTTGGAGCCCCTTCTCCATCCCACACACATCCTACCCAGGTGCAGAGAGGGGGATGACTCACAGCGCTTTGGCTCAGCCGTGTCCTTGCGAGTCCCTTGCCATCTAATGAGCTGCACATCACTACCCAAACTCAAAAGCCCTTAAACACACCCACTGGAGTTTTTGGTTTTGAACTGTTTCTTCCTGGAGCCTTTGGAGAGGAGCAGCAATCCAGTGCCAAAGGTCTGCGTGCACCAAGGGCGGCAGTGCTCGGAGGCAGTGCCCGAGAGTAAAAGCAGTTCTGAGATTGTTTGCCCTGTCCAAGAGACACTGAAAAGTGGCAGCAAGGCCAAGCTGGCCCTTGGACCTCAACTGCTTTGGTGAGGTGCCACCACAACACTCCTAACCAGGCCCCTGGGCAGGCTGGTTCCAACAAGCTGCTTTGAGGACACGACCTCCCCCTGCCGCAGATGTCCCACATCCCTGGAGAGGACAGGGACAATTTTCTATAGTAACAATGCCCACATGAGCCTTGAACAGGACATTAGCAAGCACCAATTTTCCTGGCTTATCCACCTGGAAGGAAATGCCAGATCCTGGCGTGGCAAGGACTCTCCTACTTCCCAAATCACCTTTTAAACTCACGATAAAAAGTCTGGTGACCCAGGACTGTGGCTATGTCCAAGGGCTGGACTTGGATTCTTTCAATGACTGATAACTTCCTTGTGAGTAAAGAACTTGCTGCTAAACATGACAGACTCAGAAAAAAGACAGAAAAGAAGAAAACGAAAAGTGAGCTGTACAAAAGGATGGAAAATAAACTCAAAATCTCCTCTTTTCCTTCCAAAGGCTGTAGTTTCAAGTGCACAAAGCAGGCTTGTAAATGTGCACAAGGTAATTCATGATCCCAATGCCTGAAAAACCTGGTTAGATATATTTGGAAACAGTTTTTTTTGCTTCTCCCAGATAGGAAGCTGAAGAATCAATAAAAGGCACCTGTGGACACCAAAACTCACCCAGTCTGTGTAGTCTTTGTCGTAAAAAGATCAAATCAAACAAACCCTGCCACTGTGTACTTTTTTACAGAGCAGTAAGCAGAACTGCAGACTCTGGGTGAGAAAGGATGCTCAACTTCTGTTGGCAGGGCATGGTAACTCTGATGATCAAAACCCTCATCAATTAGTCAACTCTCTAGGTTGTCACTGCAATTTTAATTGAAAAATTCCTCTGGCTTGCTGGGTTGTGTCCTTTGACTTTTAAAAAATGACTGATTCAAATGGTACACGCAGTCCACAAGGAGGATTAGAGCCACACCAAAAAGAAACTGACCTTACATCTGAATTCTTCCCACTTGCTTCACCCACCATTGCCTACAGCACCCTTTTGAGCCATCTCCTCTTCCAAAGGCCCTGGAGTTGGAATATTTAAAGAATGCTGCAGGTCCCATTTGAAGAAGAAAGTAGAGCAGGTCAGAAATTCAATGTAAATACATCAGTAGTGAGCTTAGAGCAGACACAGTGACACATCTGAACCTACGTTGATCAGCCAGTGCTCCTAATGTGTGGAGCGGTGAGGAGAAGAGAGGAGGTGTCTACTTTTCACCTAAAAATGTCTCCCTTTTTTATGTTTTTCTACTTGACCTTGATGACAGAGAAAAATTTAAAAGAGAAAAAAAAAAAAAAAGAAAAAAAAAGAAAAAAAGAGTAGAGGAAAAGGAAGAAAAAAGAGCCTGGGAGGTTTTATGTTTTCTCTTCAAATCACATCACAAAGTCACTCATTCCATCTAGGGAATTCACCTGCTTGTTTGGGAGCAGTGGGACAGGAGGAGGGGAGAGAAAGAAAGAGGGAAGGAGAGGGGCATGGGAGCTGCTTCCTGAAGCAGTGTTACAAAAAGCGGTTAAAAAACCCCTATTATTCACAAGTGGTTAAAATCATCACTGTTCAGAATTCCTTTTTTTTCTTTTTTTTTTCTTAAACAAAGGTTCAGCTAATTCAGCTCCGTGTTTTTATAGAGTTGATTGTCTTCAGAAAGAAAGAAAAAAAAAAAAAAAAAGCCAAACCAAACCACCAACCCAGCCTCAGGTGTGTTCCCATCCGTTTTCTACCCTGATGGAGAGGTCCCCCAGAGTTCAGCGCACACGGTGACTGCGCCTGTCCCGCCGTGTCCCCAGCCCCGCCTCAGACAAAGGAGGAGAATCCTGTCACTGGAGTCCGGGAGCCGGGCGCGGGCTGTCCCGTGGGGGTGTACACCCCTCCTGAGCTCTGTGTCGTGATGACAGTCTGGAAATAGGGTTCTGTCTCGCTGGCCGTGCACTCCTCGTATCTGTAGGACGCCGGGTGCTGCTTCACCCCTTTCTGCTGCCGCTTCCACGAGTTGTAGTAGGTGGGGTCGCTCATGTAATGGTTCACGAAGGAGTGCTTGGGCAACTCGTCCTCGTAATCCGAGTCAGTGACCTGGGGCAGCAGGAAAAATATCATTAAACAATTGGTCATTAGCATCGATGGTTTTTTTATTCTGTTCCACTCGCAAAGAAATGAGAGCCAAGTTCAGCATCACCAGCTGACTAAAGCTGTAATGTTCAGGTAAGAGGGATGGCAGTCCAAGTGTGGTGCAGGCTGGACTGTGGATAAGCACTGTGCTCTGCTTTAGCCAGACTTTGCTGCTAGAGAGTCTCCTGATGATAAGTGACAGAGAAATCCCTTCTAATTCCCTGCAGAACAGTGCAGGGGCAGCCAGGAGCTCCTGCTTGGGCACACGATGCAGGGAAGGGTAGAGAGGTCACAGCGAAGCCAACAGCTTTCAATCACAATCAGAAATATTGCAATTACAGCTGAGAATCTCCCTTCTGATGCAAGGGCAGCAGGAATGTCTTCCACACAAAAACTCTGGTTAGCCAGGCTGATGTTTGGGACGGCCAGCCCAGGCCACCTGCACAGCACTCTGTGGTTTGCAAGCCTTGTTAAGTATTGAAAATTAGTTATATAACTGGAAGGGAGTTTAGTAAAATCAGACTTTTTTACAGGCAAATAACTCCATCTGCATGTTCCAGCTGATTATTGGTGGTACAAGGTACACAACCAGCGGCAACAGAAGAAAGAGAATGCAAAATCTGGGGAAGAAGAGCTGCCAGGCAGGAGGGGCTGCTTTCTTGGGATGAGTCAGACTCAGCTCTGCACTCAGAGCGGATCCTACCCCTGAAACATTTATGCACGGTGGCTGGATAGCTTCAAAGCTCCCATCAACATCGAGCGGGAGCTCTATTGAGATGTAACCAGATAAGCTCCGTGCATCTGCCCCTCCTCTGAAGTGCTGCTGCTGGGATGCAGCTGGAGGAATCACAGAGGGCTTGTACATCTCTGCCGAGCGCAGAGACCACGGCAGAGCCTCGGCCGTGGAATCTCAGCGCACATTTTCCTTCTGTTCCCACTAATGTTCCCACCAGTAACGGCCCCATCCCACCCAGCACGCAGACATTTACCCAGGCGTTTCCAGATCTCACGCCTTCCCTCAAAATCTCTGGTTAGACCATGAGAAAGCTTTTATTCCTTTCCCTCCTCCCCTCAACAATCTGCATAGCCAATTCTAGAGGCAATTAAATATCAAAGCTGCCTAAGACACACGAGAGAGACAGGTAAGTGCAGCTTGTCACTGATCGTTGCTGCAATTAGTTTCAAAAGGTTGGTGTGGTTGTGATCTATGACACCACCCAGCAAACACACATCCTTCTTGATCCTGCCTGCCACAAAACTTGTCTCTCCTCCTCTAAAGCTCCTTTTTAATGGTCTCTGAAGAACAATCCTCAAATGCCTTGCGAACCATCGTTTGAAAAGGGCACAGCATCCATCATCCCACTTCTTTGCTTAGGTAGCTGCTCCAATACTATTCCGTGCCCATTTTCCAGCACAGAGGGTGATGGACAGAGCTGAGAAATTTTTCCCAGGGCTTTCCAAAAGTGAGCAAAGCAGCTCTTTACAGCTTTGCAAAACCTCCCTTCCACTATTACCCAGGCTTCAGCTCCTTAGGAATTATGTACTGTTTGATTTTTAAGAATGAAAAGCTTCAGGTGCCTTGACAAGTAATTACTGATACAACAAAGCCCTACCAGCATTTAATAATTATTCCAGAAGGAACACAGCAAGCCTATCTCCTAGAAAAACACTCCTTTGCACCAGCTGCCAGGCTTGGGAAGCCAACACCCGACTCCCTCCAAAGACCTTCCTGAACAGGTGGTTTTTGCAGCTTTCCTGGAATATCCCCAGATTTGGACCACTTCACAGCCAGTGGGTGCAGAGAGCAACTCCAGAGTCTTGGCAGTGCTGCCAGGAACATCCTGCCAGCACTGCCCTGTCTGTTTTTTGCAAGGGGCTCCAACAGAACTGCCATGGATGGCTGCAGATGTGGCAGCATGGCAGGGCCTGGCAGCAGGAGCTCAGCGAGGCTGGTCCTCAGCTGCAGACACAGCCAACTTCACCAAAAGATCCCCAGCCCCTGGTTCCCCCTGTACTCAGCAGGAAACAAGTTACTGCACTCTGTATCAGTCTCCAAAGGTGATGCTGCGTGTCCACAGTGTAATTTTAAGGTAAATGCCTGGGAGGCTGAGGGATGATGTGGAAGAAAAGCCTCCACATCCTGAGCGTCCAGGTTATGGATTGCTCACCAGAAGCAGCACCTAGAGGTGTGAGCTCCTCCAGCTACCATGGATGTGCTCTCTCCATCAAAGGCACAAGGCACTGCCCTTCCCAATCCACCATCACTTTTACTGACTCAGACACACTCAGCCACCTCCCAAGGAAACAGAGCCCTGCTGAAGAGGGATCACAGCAGAGCTCAGGTGCCATAAGCATGAAGAAAAAAATACCCCACAAACTTCTAGTGGCTCTTTACGAGTCTTCCTGATATCCCCACAGATGCAGAGGATCATAAAGCCAACTAAAAGGCTGAAAGTCCTAGGGAGAAATGCAAAGAAGCTGTATCCAAAAGAGTGTGACACCACTTTAAAGGTATAATAGTACTGATGCAGCCACTTCAGCTATGTCCATCACCAGCAAAAAAACACTCACTCACAAAATTAATATAATTTCTGTTCCTAAGCCAAGTTCTTTCAAGTTTGCCAGAAGTCAACATAATTAAGAGGAGAAATCCTGGGAACACTTTAAGATGAGCTGCTGCCGTTTGAAATATGGTGACACTCAGACTTGCCATGAACTGAAAGAGGGAATTTAAAACAATACCACTTGCTGATAACTTGTCCGCTAATTAGTCCATTATACCAACTGAAAGGGAACACTAATTTGGTGTAAATAAGCCTAGTGTCTTTCAGAAGAACTGTCATGAAACATATATAGTCGCAGTAACTTCAGCCTTCCACCATCATTAGGACTGGTGCTGGAAAGGATAACCTGCTTGTTAGTGTTGATACAACATGTTTTTTCTGAGTTTCTCTCAGAACAGGCAGGAACTGACTATTTTGTCCATGTTTCTGAAGTATTTCCTAAGGTCTGCTCCCAGCAGGACTCCAATAACCACCCTTATCAGCAAGGAATTCTCTAAACTGGCATTCCACAGCCCGATGAAAATCAGGGAGAAGTAAGATAAACCTGATTAGCATGACAATACAGACAGCTTATATTAGAGGATTACTCTTTAGTGGTTTTTAAACTATTGAGTAAACAGAAATGCTGCAGGGCTTTTTGCTTTGTTTTCAGTTTTCTCCTTTCCCTGCGACTGTGGCTGTGTTACCTTGGAAACCTCCATAGGCTGGAGTGTGATTGGGTGTGTGGTGACATTACAGACTGTCAACCAAAGGTGCATGGATGCCTATGAAACAACAAATACAGAAAATGAGAGGCTATTTAGGTATATTTTTGATAGCACAAAATGCACAAGTGCTGCTTGGAGGCAAGTCAGCCATCAGAGTTGGCTGGCTTAGTCAGTGGGAAATTCGATAATAAATTTGATAATAGTTCCAGTAATCTTTTCTTTAAGTAACAACAAAAGAAACAGATTTATAAGATTACTTCTAAAGATGCAGATGGCAGCAGGATTTTTTTTGTTGACCCGAAATGAATATGGTGTAGAAGAGACAAGGTAACCCAGTAGGCAAAATATTTCTCTGGACTTGGAAACCCACTCTTATTTTATGTGTCACCTGCAGCTGGTTTCCACATAGTGCCCAACTTGTCAAAATCACTGGAGAGCTTCACTGGAAACAAGTTAAACCCTAGCTCTGTGAAGCATTAAGTGGAAATTAATATCTTCCTACACAGCTGAGAAAACCAAAGCCAGTCAGACTGCAGAGAGCAGTGGGAAGACCAGAGTATCCAGCACTGACTGATAATGTGTGCAACCTCTGAGAGTGTTTTCTCCTGGAAGGAGTTTTTGGGAGACCACGAGGACACGTGAGAACACACAGACATGCACCAGCCTCCCCTCTCCTCCCTGCTCTTCCTTGGCTGGACGACATTGCAGATACATCATCAAAGTTCTCCACATGGTGAACACCAAATTTTTTCAGATTATCTGTCCAGAACCTTGTCCACTTGACTCATTAACTAAAAGCCTATTATTAATAATCATTTAGAATTTACACTCATAGCAGCCTCCAGCTCCATACCTGCCAATTAAACTTCTTTAACCTCATTAACAGTACTGGTGCTTGGCTTTCATGACATGGAGTAAGTTCACCACTTGGTTTATGAATATTAAGAGTCCGACTTGATTTCCTCTTTGTTTCTCTGTGTCTCTCCTCTCCAGGAGGGAGCTCGGAGGAACGCTCCCAGGCAGCTGTGTTTTAAGTGCAGTCAGTCAGCCCAAGAGTTCTTCATGTTCAGTAAACCCCAGGAGACTCAAAGCCAGTGAGCTTCCTTCTTTTCCATATAAAATCTTGACACCTCAGGCAACAGGCGTAAGGCTTAGCATTAACATGGTGACAAGTGGATTGAAGGCAAAGGCACAGCTTTTGGCCCTGCCTGCCCTGATGTGCATCACATTAAGTGCAATTTGAGATCACCACACAGATGTATTAGAGGAAAACAGCATTGGGACCCTCTGTTGCAGAGGACCAAACCTGGGTAGAACTCTTCCACAAAAAGGTATCTTTAACTATTCATATAATGGCAAACATTCCTGCCTGCTAAGACAGATGGAAAATCTGAAACTCTCAGAAAACACAGCCTGTCTATTAAGATCTCCTCTGAGAACAGAAACAAAAAGAAAATGAAAGACAAACAGGAAGAGCTAATAGGTACAGGAGCACTTGAATAGAGAGTGGTCAATCATCTATACCCACCTCTGCCCCAACCCACTCTCACCTCCTGTTTGCACCTGCCAACATAAACAGCATTTTCAGGCTGATCAAAAGGCAGCATCTCCTACTGCTACCTCTACTGGGAGCATATTAACATTTCATGACTAAAAGCACTCCCCACCACAAAAAAATCCAAACAAGAATCAAAGACATTATACAGACGGGCTGCATATCCAAGCCCCAAGGAAAAACAGGAGGCATATTTTGTGCACATATTCACGTGCACACCCACATTCACAAAACCACCAGAATCTCAACTGAGACTCTCAGGTTCAACAGCAATACACAGTAAATAAAGAATATCAATAGCCTGAGAAAAAAACCACCAAAATCACTTCCTTCTCTGCTGTACAAACAGTGCTTATAGGAGGCAATAATGACACCCTGCAAGGAGACTTTTGCACATTACCGGGAAATACCACCCGGGACATTGAAATTAATGTCAAAAGGTGCCAGTGCTAAATTCACGATCATGCTCAGCAAACTGTTTTAATGAAAGGTTTAATGCTGGGTTGTTACAGTGACATGACCAAAGCACTGTGGGTTTAATCTGGAGGGTAATGCTGGAGCATTGCAGAGACAGCAGCTTGAGCTGCACCAAGGAAAGCTGCCTGCACGATGGGTCGGCCACAGGGCAGCACAAAGCAGCAGGCTGTCGGTGGTAATTAGCAGGAGGTGAGAGCTAGGTAGCCAGGAAAAGCAGCTGTAGCTGCAGGTGCAGAAAAGCTACAGATGAAAACTGTCATCTTCTTTCACTACTTGCTGCTGGTGATTTATTCTTGCTGGAAGGGTCAGGTTTGGCGTGGTTTGGCCCACTGCTCGCTTCTTGCGCTGTCAGTTCGGATTCGTCAGGACCTCAGTTGACAGCATCTGATTTTAGAGGCAGATTTACCTTTCTGGATCTCCTTTGAAGTCTGTCTATTCACCCCTGGCCACTGCTGGACTTTCACAGACAACAAGCGCTTTCTTCCTTCTTACAGGGAATGTGAGACACAAGATGGAGCCCTGCCAGATGGATCAGGCTGGCATACACCCACCTTCCATGGGGAGCAGGCTAAAGGCAAGGCTGGGGTGTTCAGAGAGCTGAATGCTGGCCCTCACAGCCATGACCACGTGCTTCCTGGCAAGCTGCTCACTCCCCACCCACTCCCTCTGTAACCAAGGCAGTGGCTGTCATCACTCAGACCACTCTTCTGAATTGGGGGGTTTGCTGTAGCTCTAAAACTGCAAACCATGTCCCACACTCCAGTCAGTGCAACAGTCCAAAGCACATCTCACCTTTGACCTCACCCAGACAGGAGGTGGTTATTTTGCAGCACGTACATGTTTTCCCAAAAGTGCTCCAGGTTTGCAGCCCATGGGCAGAAGGGCATGTGCAGATCCTTCCAGAGAGGTCAGCACACGCTGGCTTTCTACCTGACTCTGGAAAACTGAGTATCTGCCACGGCCAGGTCTGCTATTTGCCCTGGCTGGGTCCTGCTTGTCATTCTTTCCTTTGATATTTTAATTTTAAGATGTGATGCAAGCAGCCTGGTGAATTGAACCTTTTAAAATCCCTGAGACAGACAAACAGTGACCACACAGCATGACGCAGGTATGGGACTGGGACTTCAAAGACTTGCCAGGATTCAGCATGGAAATTAAAATCTGCAGTGTCTGTGCAACATGAGGCAGAGGGAAATCCTTACCTCTGACTCTGACACTTCCAGGGGCTTCTCATTGAGGCCCAAGCCCTCGGTAAGCACAGCCCCATTGTACTTGTTGCAGATATCCTCATCAGAGTAGTGCAGCCCTCCTGGGCTTGGCCGAGGAGGAGACCTAGGAAATGAAAAGGATGAGTGTTTGGGATGTTGTAATTTCTCTGGAATTAATGAGATCATGATCAGAAGCCAGAATCACAGCTCAAGGCAGAGACTTGGGTGTTAAAGTCCTCCCTAGATTCTTCAGTCTCTCCCCTTTGCCTATTTAACAATGCTTGAAGCTAGAAAAAAGCCATTCTGAAAGCACATCATTCCCAGCTTTTTACCTGGTTCCATTTTTCTTTGAGAAGGTGCTCTTGATGTTCAGGTGTCTGCTGTTGAGCTCCAGAGCGGTGAAGCCTCCGTTATCCAGGGTGACCGACTCTTCCACGTTGGAGATGGTTTTACCTGGAGCCAGGAAATGAAAGGTTCACCTGAAACAGAAGCACTCTTCCCCCAGATAGAACTGCAGGAGCTAACTTGTCCTTCTTTCTGTTTTATGGCATCATGAATTATTTGAAATTCTCTTTACCTTTCTTACTGGCAAGTGAGAACAGAGTGAAGGCAAGGAGTGTATGAGGAATGTGAAGGGGCAAAGGAAGACAAAAGAGGGGAAAGGAGTCATGGATGGATTTCATTCAGAGGTCAGTATCTAAAATAGCACTGATAAACTGTGCTCCAAAAGTGCTTATTCTTGGCTTTTGACTATAAATAGAAACCAGATAACTAATTTAGGTGGCCACTGAAGATGTCCTAAATTAGGTGCTGTGGATCCCATTCCACGCTGGCTGGAGCAAAGCAAGAGAAAGTAAAACTAGAAAAGGTAGAAAAAGAGGAGAAGGAGAGAGAAAAAAAAAGGCAGGAAAAAAAGCAAGAGGAAGGGCAAGGGATAGCAAATGAGAAAAAGATGCCACAGCTGAAATGAGGCATGGAGAAATCACTGGACAATGTAAGGGAGGAACAAGGATGGGATGGGAAGAAGAAGGAAAATACAGCCCAGTGTATTATTTCTTGTGATCAAATCTAGCAGGAGCTTGTTCTCTCCCCTGCTCATCCTTTGTCACCCTGAAGGTGTGAGCTGAGCCCGTGTCCCAGGGAGAAGGGCTGGCTGCCACTTTGCAGCAGACAGGTGCTTTATCCTCAGCTTCAATTTCAGTGCTGCATTAAGGCTCTGTGAACATGGATATCTGACAGCACAGGTCAGACCTGCCTTTTCATGTCTGTCCCACAAACACACAGTAAAACTAAGAAGATGAGAGATCTCCTATGAGCTGTGCATACAAATATATAATAGTATTAACTTGGTAAAATGCCATGGTATTCATACATCTTGTATCTCATGGGACTGAAATCTGATTTTCTAACACTTGTTAGAAGTGAATTACAAAGAAAGAGAAGATCTCCACTTTGGGACTGAATTACTAAATACTGCCTGGAAGACTTCATTACATTAATCCCTAAGAATGGGTAGTGCAAAGACCCACCCGCCTGATCCTGCTCATTAATGTGCCTTTTCTGGCACCTCCTGGCATCAGGGCAATTTCTTGCTGCAGGTGGAGGAGGCTCTCAGAGAAATACACATGTGAACAACCCTCCCAGGACTGTATCATGTAGGGAGAGGAAAAGGTAAAAACAATATTCAGAGCTCAAGAATAAGGCTTTTTGAAAGGGAACTATTTAACGTTCCTAGTTACAGAGCAGGTAGCTCTCGTTTCCTTTCTAGAAGAGACTGGTAAAAATTATAACTAAAGGAAAATTCAAAGCTTGATGCTCATTTTATGTTAAAGTCTATGAGGTCCAGATAACCAAGACACCTCCTGGCTGCTTGGCCCCCAGCCCAGCAACTGCAGCTTGGCTTAGGGAAGGAATGTGAGATGCAGGGCCCTCAGTATAAAGGAACTGAGATATAGTCCTCACACACAGAGATTTAGAATATCTGCATTGGTACAGCCATGAAAAAGCAGAATTTTTCTCCTTCTCCCCATCTATCAAGGCATTATGACAAAACTAAACAAAGTCTTGGCTAAATCCTTATTTACTCCTTATCTGCCAAGTGTTTGACCCAGACTCCCTGCCTTTTACTGCAGTCCCTGGGACTTCCAGATGCTGTGCTGTCCAAGCCCATGGCTGGTCAGTGTCCAAACCCTGATCCAGTGTGGCTATGGGCAAAAGCCATTTCTACCAAACCAGACAGCAAAAAGTTCCAAGTCTTCTGCCAAATAAAATAGCTCTAAAGACAGTCCCTGATGAGGAGATCAGAGGTTCAAAGGAAAGATATTTCTGACTCCCACAGCTCTTGAGAGTTTTGCACAGCACAAAGATGATGCCTTACCTCCGCTGCAGTTCTTGTACTTCTTGCTCTGGCCGTGCAGGACCAATGCAAACACCACCAGCAGGATGAGGATGAGGCTCGAGAGAGCCATCACCAGCAGAAACCACCACTCCTCATAGAAAGGGGCTTCTGTTTGTGCTGAAAGAGCAGAAAACAAATAACAGTTCTTCTTTATGCCTCTTTAAAATTTTGTCTTGTTCCCCACAGCAAACAATGACTCGACAGGAGAGAGGGGGTTCAGGCTCTCGAGGGGCTTGCTGATGCTTCTAAGATGGCAGAGAACAGGAGCATATCACAGCTCAAACCCAGAATCCCAGAATGGTTTGGGTTGGAAGGGACCTTAAAGCTCATCCAGTTCCATCCCCTGCCATGGGCAGGGACACCTTCCACTCTCCCAGGTTGCTCCAAGCCCTGTCCAACCTGGCCTTGGACATTTCGAGGGATGGGGAAGCCACAGCTTCTCTGGGCAACCAGTTCCATCTCTACAAGCACCTTTCACACCCCTGGAGCATCTCCAGCTAAGAAGAAACAATCACCAAGAGAAGAGAGGCAGGTTTCTTCCCTCAGCTCTGCACACTTAGAGCATGGCAGGCTTAGCGCTCCCTGGGTCAAGGGAACCACTAATATACATGCCATGATCCATGATTTTTCCACTCTTGGGGGGTCTTGCCTTGCCAAAATGCTGTTCAGTGGCTCTTTGAAAAATATAGCCAGTGCCAGGGAGCAAAGTACACTTGGTTCAGTGTCTTTCAGTATCTCCATTAACTCCAACTTCCAACATTCACTGCTACTCTATATCACTTCTCCATCTGCTGAGCCAAGCCTGATGTGCAGCACAGGGATATCAATTCAATTGCCCAGATTTTGTGCAATCTCAGGTCATTTCACCCCTTTTGACCTCAAGTGGAAACACAAAATGACACTAACTTCCCCTTTCTGGAGTTAACTTGCCAGTCTTGGTTTAAAGTAATTGGTATTGTTGTTTTCTTGCAGTGATATTCTCTTCATCCTCCTTCGAGCTCCCTCAGCTTTGGGAAAAAGTGCAGCTGCTGGGCACAAGCAGTTGGTATAATTTCCCTGTAGTCTGTAAGGTGGAACACCACCTGGCAGGAATGGGGATGCCAGGAGACCAACTCAACCCCTCACTATCACCAAACCCTCTTTCCCTCTTTTCCTGACTGCCCTGAGCCTGGATCTGAATAAAACTCTGTTGTAAGCCTGATGATACGAACTCAAATTTGTTCCAGATCACTGGGTATTCTGCAGCAGGGAAAAGCAGCCATGCTCTTTCTTTGCTAGGAGGCCAGTCCTGGCCAATAAAATCCTAAAGGCAAAGTGCACAAGCCATGCTGGGCTGAGCAGATTCAGGGCAATTTATACCTCCCTGTGCCAGCTGAAGTGGGCAGCCTAAAAAGCTTTATACTTTTATGACTGTGAATCTCAATGGAAGCCTCTTACTTTCATGCAGCAATTTGAGAGGAACACTGAAGCATCAAAAGGAGGTGAATTAAATAGTTCTGTTCAAGTGGAGAACTTACAAACAAGCAGTTTATTTATAGAAAGCATCACAAGGAGATGCATGCCCTGCTTCACAGGAATAATGTCTTCCAGCAGAGGAAAGACTGACATGATTGCTGGTCCTTTACACTGCTACAGCCTCTGCGAAACCACAGATAGGAAAAACACTGACTCTTGGTGTTTGAAGTGGGTTGTCCATGCCCTTGTCCTGAAGAAGAAAAGCAAGGGTAGCACTCAGAGTGAAATCCGTGGAAGCTCTCACGGGGTAAGTGGTTAATTGTGTCAGGACGAGCGCAGCAGCCGCGATGGCGAGAGCAGCGCTTGCTGCTCCTGCCTGCCGGGGAGTTGTTGAATGGTGTTCATGCCTTTCACTGGAGCAGCAAAGAGATAAAAGCCACTCCAGATACTGGAGCACTGCCAGGTTCTCAGGACTCTCCAGAATTTTGAATCACAAAGCCGCTTTATCAGGTTCTTTTATTCCCCTTGTCTTTGCTGACACAGCAAGGATGAAACCTATGGCTCAAAAGCAACCTGGAGTGGAGCAGGGGAGGAGACCCAGCAAAGCCTTCCCAAGGGCAAGGTCTCTCACCTCACCACAGGCCAAGGGACCTCAGCTGCCCAGCCTGGGCAAGCTGAGGGGAATTTGGAAAAGCAGAGGGCTGGGCTGCTGGCTGATTTGGGAAGCATGATTAGGTCATAACCCTGTTTACTGGGAATAAGCACAGGAGAGCAGGGAGAGTGGGAAGAGCCCCAGAGCATCACCAATGAGCTGTTCTGGTGGAGGAGGACTGGAGGCATCACACTGGACTGGGATTGCCAGTGCAAAGGATTATCAGGAGTAATGTTGTGAAACTACACTTCTGTATTTGTGAGAGCCAAATACAAAATTACACAGAAAATGTTTATCAGAGAGTCCAGAGTTAAAAAAAAGAAAGAAGAGCAAACAAAACAACAGACTAGGAATTGAAAAAAAAGCAAATTATAGACTCTGTAAATTAGTCTTAGGACAAGAGATCTGACACATAAACACTCTGAGTAGGTTCTTTGGCAAGCTTAAAAATGGCACATGCACATTTTCCCTCTTGAGATCAAACGTACTGTAATCACAAACCTTTATTCACCACTGTATTACTCCAGTTTTACCCTAAAACAAGTGAAAACAAGCTGCCCTTAATTATTTGTTGCAACTAGAGACTCTGGTTTGTTCCTTTTTCCTCTCTTCTCCCTCAGCCTCGGGAAATTCTATTGAAAAAGACATTTAAAAAAAAATCCATGATTACCTGATACTGCCACAGAAGGAACACTTGGTTCTCCATAGCCAAATTCATTGACAGCCACCACCCGAAATTCATAGGTGACACCTTGTCTGAGCTTGTCCAGGCCCACTGTGTAGGAGGTGGCACTGCGAGGGATGTCCTTCACGAACATATCCCAGAGCCCTTCATCTAGGAAAGCAGCAAGGAGAGAAATGGCATTAACTGTGTGGCCTGGCACTTCCACCTGCTCGGCGAGAGAGGTTGTCATTAATTGTGTGCTAGAGCCACAGGCAGGGACACACTCACCTGGGGGCTGCCCTGTGATACACACAAATGTCAGAATGCCCCATCTGTGAATGCGTTTATGGATGGGCTCTTATCAGAGCCCACATGGAAGAGGTCTCTAAAATCAGCAGCAGCACCCACAGTGACCTGAGCTGGCTGGAGCAGCTGCCATTCCCTCTTGGCTGGGTTAGGTCACCCATCAGCACATCTGTCATTTGACAGATCAGGTAAACCCAAAGCAATAAATGAGTCCTAATCACAAAGGTTTTGCCTGCTTTTTGCATTGCAAAATTTGCTTTGCTGTTGAAGCACTCAAGTGAGGCTTGAACAAATCTATGTTTTGGGAAGCACTGTGTCCTTGTGTGAACTGGGACCAGAGCACTGGTGTCACTGGAGCACTGTTTGCTCCGTGACAGCCATAGTGCTATGTCCATTGCATGGCACAGAGCTGGTGCTGCACTCTGTGCTCTGCAGTTTTACACAGAAAGGAATTTTGTTTATTTTTATAAAGCTGTTGAAGTTAGAAGCACAATGCCATTCTGATGGGAGTGTTTCAGTAGGGTAATCTTGGCTCTCAACAGCCATAATGACATTAACCCTGATGGACATCCTGACCAGGCATCATTCCCATCCCTGATCCACACCTGTAACCTTACTTTCACTTGACTGCAGTGGAATGAACTTTCAAAGAGATGGACGTTGGCACCAGTAGGAACAAAAGCAACTATAATTAAAAAAAACCCACTCAAATCTTTGAGGGCAAGACTCAAACATCAATCTAACTGATTTGCTCCCCAGTAACAACTGGTAGCCAGCACCTTTACTGAGAAAATGCAGTTTCTGTCTGCATGTGGGACCAAACCCTCAGCTCGCCTACCCAGCTTAGCTCTCACAGACCTGACCTCACAAGCATCCCTTTGGGCTTTTACTTTTAGCTATCAAAGCTGTTCCAGCAATATCTGTTTTTCCCTGCATGTCCCACAGCAACAGGAATAGGATGATAACCTCTCCACAGACACGACTGCAGCGTGGGAGCTGCCTGCTCTGACACACAGTCCTGTGCACTGCGAGGCTCCAGCAGCAGCAGGACTTCTGTAGCTCGAGGTGTTATCAGGGTAACAATAAAGCAGGAACCAGCAGCATTTCCCTCAGTTCTGCTGCTGCAGCGTGAGGCAGGAATCTGTTCTCATTTGCTTTGCCTTTACCTGAGTGTAACCTAAATGGAGTCACCGCAGTGATTCCAGAACTGTGCTGGTGTAACAGAGCAAGACCTGGCCCCCAGCCCACTCCTGTGCCACGGGGAATAGCAGCAAAGATGGATTGATTAACACTGCAGGTGCATTTCCATGTGAATGTTTTAGCTTTGGCACCAGTAAGTATTGGCTCAGTGATTTGCACCGTGCTGCACGTCTGGTGACACACACAGTGAGTAACAGCCCCCAAACCACAGATTTTCTGGTCAGGAGGATTGGCAGTCTCAGCGGATGCAAAAAGCAGGCTGGAATGTTATTGTTCCAGCTGCATTTGAGAAACACCAAAGAACAATAAAAATAGGTAATTTTCCTGCCATGCTTAAAATTCCAACCAATGCATTATTCACCAGCATGATCAGACTATAATGAAGTTATCATAATGTACCATTGTTATGTATTAGCTGGGTATTACAATGGCTATAAAACAAGAGATAAAATATTGACTTCCCTTTTACAGGGCAATAGAAGCCGAGATTATTTCTACCACATAAAGTTACAATGTAATAAAAAGGGAGTTTGGGATTTAGTTTCTCTGAAGAGGGTAGAGTGAGGGATGCATTTTCAAAGTTGGATTGTTGCAGCCACCGATACTCAGAAGATGCATCTCACGACTATAAAATATTGCCATATTTGCTAGAATTGCCTAAGCTTTCATAAACACATTTGTAAACAGCAATAAGAGAATTTGAGCCCATTGTGAATTGTCTGAAAAGCAATTTGTTTGCATTGAAAGCCACTTAAATAGGGGAAGAAAAAGCAACAATAAAAGTGAATGTTCAGCACTCATTACAACAAACACAACTGTTCAGACACACACTTTTTCATTCATTTTCCCAGACCTATCAGGGTGCACAGTCCAGAAAACCCAGCAGACCAAGAAGTGTAAATTTAACTGCTCTGTGAAGCTTGCAGCAAGTTGGGAAAACCACCCCTGAGAGACCAACATTGCATTTCCACCTCTCCATCCCCTTGGCTGTGGTGCTGATGGTGTGGGGCAGCACAGGGACTCAGAGATGCTCTGGCTGGTGGCCACTGGTCGCTGGCCCATCTCGCTTTCATTCACTGAGAGAATCTTTGTCAAAACTTTGGTTTTTTTTCCCTGGGGTAGAACTGGCAGTGCTGAGGTAATGGACTCGATGATCTTGGATGTCTTTTTTGACCTTAATGATTCTAAAATGGGACCCAGATCATTATCCTTGGGGTCCCAGAGAGGTGCTGATGCAGTCAGAAGTCTGCACAGTGACAGCCTGGGAAGAGGGATGTCCTACATCTTCTCCACTGCTGACCCCTATGCACAGGATAGCTGGTGGCTTCCCAAGCCCTGGCCAACAAGATTTTTAATTCCAGAGCCTCATTTATCTTATATCCATCTGGAACATCCAGACCCCTCTTTGTAGACAATGATCACAATCAGATTTATCTGAACTAAAAAAATCACTTTATTCCAGTGGTGAACTTTGAGATTAAATATTGAACACACACACTTGTGAATTCCTTCACTGCACCTCTCCCCCATCCTCAAAAGCAGGTGTGCTCTAAATGTTAGAAGTTCAGCTGAAAGAGAATTCATTAGAAGGTCACCTGTGATAGCAAAGACTGGCCTTTAAGTTCAGCAGAAAATCATTAGTGTACCATACACAGCATTTCCCACTCAGTTTAGGGAGGAAAGATGCACATGCCGTGGCTGCATATTAACTCTTAGAAACCACTGGGAAGAGCAAAGTTTGCAATACCCAACAGGTGCAGGGCTCAGAGGGACATCCCGAGGGAGGCTGCCCTTGCTTTTTCTTGTCAGTCACAGCAGTCCCCATCTTCATTTCCCACTGCCTTCCACTGGGCACTCAGCCTCTTAAACGTGTGACGGAAACCAAGCACTCCTCAAAGAAGCCAAATTTTTCTTTGCTCCTTGTTTCTGTCCAGGTTTCCTCAGCCCTGCCCCATCCTTACTCCTGCTGACGGGAGATTGGCTCTTCACCTCCCACCCTCTGTTCCCTCTGAGCTTGAGCTTCAGGCACGGGGAGAGGATCTCAGTGACAGGGGAAGGTGAAGGCACCTCTGCCCTAACGCAGTGTCCAGCCCGCGTTGGAGAGGAGCCGCTCTGCCGAGCGCGGCCCCCGCGGGCCAGCCTGGCGTCACAGGCCATTAATCGGGGTCTCCACGCCAAATAAAGCTGTCACTCAGCGAGGGAGGCTCCTGGCTCTGCTGAATCCAGCCGCTGACAACCCAGGACATGGAGAGCTGTCAGTTATTTGGGTTTTAAACACCAGCCGTCCCCTCTCGGAGCAGGAGAGCCGGGCCATAAAGCTCCCTCCTAATTACACATTAGAAGGTTTATGAGGGAAGAAGCTGCTGAGAGTTAAGGCCCGGCTGAATGCCACTGGTGTTCCTCCTACAGAGGACACGATTAAAACGTGGCTGCGATTGTCAGAGGCAAAGGGCTGGATTATCATGCAAAGCAGTGGAAGGACAAGAATGGGAAGTGAAGGCTGACAAACTGTCAGCCCCGGTGTGTCTCTCGCCAGCAGAAGCGAAAAAGGCCCCATGGCAGATGCCGGGGATGCAGCTGCACCCTTCACTTTGAATTTACTGACTTCTGCTGGTTCGTGTCCATGTTTGACACTGCGCTCCCTCATTTGGTTAAAAATAAATAGAAAAGGAAGAAAACAGAAAAACACTACTCAAGACACCAGAAAGGAAACTGAAGTGAGAGCTGCCCTCAGGGCGTGGGAAGCAAAACCCAGCATTTATGAGGTAGACAATTCCCACTCCAAGCACACGGGTTCTTTCCCAAAGTGTCTGTTGCCTTCATGGAACTCATCTTGAAAGCTGGAGAGGGACTTTCTACAAGGGCATGGAGTGCCATGACAAAGGGGAATGGCTGCACACTGCCAGAGGGCAGGGTTAGATGGGATATCAGGGAGAAATTCCTCCCTGTGTGGGTAAGGAGGCCCTGGCACAGGGTGCCCAGAGAAGCTGTGGCTGTCCCATCCCTGGAAGTGTCCAAGGCCAGGCTGGATGGGCTTGGAGCAACCTGGGATAGTGGAAGGTGTCCCTGCCCATGGTGGGGGATGGAACTGGATGATCTTTAGGGTCTCTTCCAATCCAGAGCATTTCATTAAGGTGCAATTCTCTTCCAGTTGCCTGACATCATCCCCTGCTTGGGAAAAGGCACAAAGTCCAAAATCGTGGTGGGGAGAGGAAGCAGAAAAGGAAATCTCCCTCTACTTGTCCTGGGTGAGGCAGGCTCTTTCTGAGGTGGCAGAAGCCATGAAGATGTGGCACTTAGGAATGTGGTTTAGTGGTGGATGTGGCAGTGGATGTGACCTGGAGCTGGGAAAAGAGGGGTGAAGCCAGCTTCTCCATTCCTCCCAGCAGCACTGGAACCTTAACATCTCTGTGCCATTTGTCTTTTACTCTCTATGTAAAAGCTGAGGGCACAATCTATTCCCTGTTCCTCAGCCAGCCCAGCTGATGTCTGGGGAGCACTTACAGTGGCAGAGACAGAGCCTGCTTAATTGCACTTCTTGTAATGCACAAGGAGCTAAACTGGAATCCATTTCTCCAAGGACAGAGAAGTTGAAGGAAAAGAAAAACTCTTCTGTTCCTGTAATGTCTTCCCCTAGCACACATCATCCTGGAGAAAGTATTGGTTTGCCTGCTTCATCCCTGTGTGTGAGTGTACTCAAAATGCAGAGGAGGTAGTGAGCCTGGTCACCTTCCATAAACCCAGCAGAGAAACAGGGAAATCAAATGAGCAGTCTCAGCTGCCTGCTGCCACCATTGCTAAACACAGCAGGGCAGCGGAGCCCTGGGAGACACAGCAGGGCTCCGAAAAATTTGAAGGGAAGCGACAAAAGGGAGTAGGGTTTGCCATTTCTGACAGAAAGCCATCCTCCTACTCTGATGGAAGAGTCTTGGCAGGGAGCTACAGCAGAGAAAATGAGATGATACAGCATTTAACGTTTGGGGTAATGAGGCCTATAATAGATGACACTTGAGATGTGAAACACTAAGGTAGTGGTATTGCATTTAAATATTGGCAACAAGCTAAAGCTTTTCATCTGTCTGCTGAACGCCCCTTTTTTGACCTCAGAAGGAGAAATATATTTTCCTTTCTTGATTTTATGTGAAGAGCACAAGTCAACTGCTCTTCTTGGAACAACAGCTCCTTAAAAACAAAGGTTGCTCCATCCCCACTCTACTACCCATATAAATCAACATGCAAAAGCAAATTCTTAGAATGACATTAAAACAGGAGTTGCTCTGAATGACCAACCCTGACAGGAGGAATTAGTTCCCTGCTTTTGTTAAGCTCGTGATTCAGATTTCAGACTCTTCCGTGCAGAGATGAGGAAGAAAAGCAGCCCAGAGAGGAAGCTTGGGTGGAATAAGCAAATCTTCCAATTAGTCTGTCTCCTCTCCTGGATCACATTTCACGCTTCCTACAGCTGCAACCAGAACGAAGGATGAGAATCCAGCATACAAATGCCTAGTTCATTTGCTGCAGCAGCATGAATAGGATTAAAATAATCTGAAGAGGAATTAAATGCCTCAACAGTCAGGTTGCAAGAGCGGGAGAATAAGACCTCTTGTGTGCGTTTCCAGGATCAGTGGAGTGGGGCCAGCAGAAGTGACACAGGGCTAATGCAGCTCAGACCTGCCTTGGAGGGACTATTTTCTTCCTACTGAAAAAGAGAGGGCCCCAAATCCTACATCCTTAGCCATGAGCTGTGAAATATTTGTTCACATCCAATGGGGAGTTGAGTGGATGAGTTTCCAACGTCATCACTCGCATGAGCTGGACTTCCAAGCTTGCAGACAATCTGTACATGGCCTGCAGGTTTTCCCCAGAAATATTCTGAACTCTGACTCACAAAAAACCTGTCTGGGGGAAGCTGGTAAGTGATTTTAAATGAATAGGTTTGGTTTAACTTGCTACCTAACAGTGCTGTTCAAATAAGAAAGTATTTTCTACCTCTTAAGAAATAAGGGCAGAACTCAAAAAACTGATGTAGGAGAAACAGAAGCACAGCAGTGTCATGCCTCTAATTAAAAGCAAACTTGATCACTCTGGGAAACCCCAGTGCTTTGAGAAGGTACATATTTCCCTTGCTTTTATTTTGGAAACAGTTGTCAAGTTAAGTGACAGAAATAAAGAAATTTTAGGATCAGAGCAGAGCCTCTCTACAGAGCCAATTCTATCAGATGCAGGTATGGAAATCTGCATCTTCAGTGATGACCTCGATGGTTTTGTTACTGGTCTGGTTAAATGCAATTAAAATCATTGGTTTTAAATGCAACCTTACATTCAAGACACAAACAAGAAACAGGATCCTCTATATAATCAAACAGATAAGCATTTGTTTAATCAATATACAGTCAACCAGTGTGCAAGCACCTAGAAGTGAAAAAGAAAGAACCAGCAGCCAAGATGGGTATGTCAAGTATAAATCATGTTTAATTTCCTTCTGTGACAGAGTAGCAGACCTTGTCAATAGAGGAGAAAGAGCAGACATCATCTCTCCTGACTTCAGCAAAGCTTTGGGCTTGGTGACATTCAAACACAGCCCGCGTGAAACAAGGAGCTGGTGGATGTATCACCCGCTGGAAAACTGTACCCAGGGAATGGTTATCAACATTCCCTGTCAGAGTGGAGGGAGGTTATCAAGGGAGATTACACAGAGGCCTGGCAACCCTCACTGGCTTTCCTTAATGGCTGAGTTCCCAGGAAATCTGTGCTTTTTGAATTTGCAAGGAGTACCAAGCTGCGATTGGGCTGGAGCACACACTGACTTTTAAAATTACCTTGTCCAAGTGGGGGAACATTCTGGACAAAAAGCAGAGAATGGCTTCACTAAGATGCAAATCTCAGAAGCAAAGGAGCTCTGGGAGAGCACCAAGAAAAACTGTGGTGATGGGGGATTCCTTCCCCCGCCTCAACGCCCTCCCTGCAGAACAAATGGGGGAAGAAATGTGTATGTGCTGCTGAAGCCCTGGCCCTATTATTAACATTAAAACAGTAATTAGCTGCTGTGCTCTGCTGCAGAAGGAGACAGATTTCTATCTGTGGTCCTCAAAATACAGCTCGCAAATACTTATTAGTCCTTGCGCATGAAAGATGCTGTAAGCATTTAAATGAGTTTTAATTATTAACTATATTAGTTCATCTGTTGGATGATTTTCCAGTGATGTAGCACAGTGAAAGCCAAAGTAGTCGGGGTAATTTTCTGTGACTACTCCTAAAGAGGAGAAAATATGCTAGACCACATAATAAACCAGTAACAGCTTAATACTGGCTGGAAACACGTTCTCTCACAAAATCCCATTACCTTACTGGGATGACAAACAACCTCTCCACTTCAGCACGGACTGAGGGAAGGGAACTGATGCCATCAAACTCCCTCTGTTTCCCAGGGCTTACCTGAGGGTCGTGCCTCTATAATGTAGCCAGTTGTGGGTTTTTCTCCTGAATCTCCCTCAGTCCATTGCAGCGTCAGCCCAGAAGCAGATTTTGTCACCAGGATTTCCTGAGGGGAGCCAGGAGACCCTGAGAGGTGAAAAGAAAGTAGCACATGAAGGTAGCATCAAACTGCAGCATGAATTGCTTCTGCTGAGAGAGGGGAAGAAGTATCTATCAGTGTTGATCAAAAAATATGCAACACAAACCAGCCCTATGGGCTACAGACCTGATCTTTTCACTAGCTCCACTATCAGCAGTTACATATCAATGGGGTTTACAGGTCATAGGATCATAGAATATCCTGAGTGGGAAGGGACCCACTAGGATCATAAAAGTCCAACTCCTGGCCCTACACAGGATAGCCCCAGCAATAAGGTACCTGTGTTCAGAAGGCAAGAGGAAAAAAGGACTCTCATTTTACCCACTGCCACTGCTATTTCTGATTTCAGAGGTGAAACCAGCCTATGAGGTTCATGGAGAGAGTCATGGGGACAGCCACTGCCCATTGGCTTGGGAAGATGCCATGGCCATGTTAGAAAGGATTCCTGATCCACATTTGTCTGTGGTGTGAGAGTTAGACTGTGGAAGTGGAAAAACCCCAAAAATCAGAACTGTGGCCACTGCACTGATGCTCTGTGACTTACCTGACAGGTTGATATCATTGGAGGGCATTTACTTTCTTGGATTACCTCTTTATCAAAGTCACTGATCAAATAATAAAACCATCTTTGGGTACAGGCACTGAACCAAGCGGGGAACGCTGCCCTGCAGCTGCTCTTGACACAGCAGGAAATCCACAGGTCTCTCCTTCTGCATAAGCCAACGTGTCAGGAGAGAACAATTGTAAAATCTTTCTGGTTTTGCATCCAGGAACCACTGCTGGTTTTGACAGCTACTCCTGTTCTGACTCCCACCACAGAGCAGTACAGTCAGAATTATGCACTGTGCTGTCAGGCAGCAGCCCTGAAATCCCTGGCTGGCCTGTTTGCATTATGACTTATTTACAGTGCTTTGTTTATTCACATTAGACTTCTGGGTTTCAGGAAAAAAAAAGGAAACATGTTTTTCATGGCAGTTGTGAAATGCACTGAATCACATCCCATGACTCAGCTTCTCCTTGGCTTGGAAATCCACGTGAAGCCCCGAGTGCACCATTCCCTGCTGGTGCCCTGTGTTTGTAGAAGTGATCTGTGACTTGTGATTTGCTTTTATAATTCCCCTCACCTTCTGCTGGCCCAGCTGTGATGTTGGCTTGCAGTTCAGGCCCATAGGCGATGGTTCGGGCTTGCACTCGGAATAAATAGGTCATGCCCTTGGTGAGATCCCGGACCTTGAGCCAGCGCTGCCAGTTCCCCTTAATGTCCACAGTCACCACCTTGCTCACCCCTGGAATGGCCACGCAGATAAAAAAATAAGAGGGAGCTTCAGTGCAAAACCAGAAATCAAGAGGAGCTTATTACATCTAGATGGTAAGTAAAATTATCTAGCAGTTTGCTAAGAAAGTATTTCTTAAAATTAGCAGGAGTTTAAGTAGTGATAATAGGCAATTTTCAGCACTGATAAGTATAATTAGAGTTTAAGCTTGATAAGTGGGTACTGACAAGGAAAAAACCTTACAACGCAAGTGGGAAATTACCAAGAGACTCCATGTAACTTCACTAATTATTCTGGGAAGAAAGGAGGAGGTAAATGAAGAGTGCACATTCCACACTGCTTCCTAAGGAAGCATTTCTCCATTGCTGCTTCCCCAAGTAACCTGCAACATGGTCTGGAGGAGGAACAAGGGCCAGGTTTGTTCCTTTCATCTCGTTCTGCCACGTCCACCATCCCCACGTGGATGCAGAGTGGGACCTTGGGGCTACAAATGCCACAGCAACAAGGGGTGCAACCAAAGCACTGGGAGCTTCAACAAGGCTGGAGCTGTGACTTGTGCTTCACGCTTCTCCCTCCCTCAGAATTTTTTTAATGGGAATCAGTTAAAAACAGAGCTGTGTCCTTCACCAAGGTTCACAGCTAGTTTCACCTTTAGGTTTCCAATGCTGCTTAAAGGACCTAGGGGCAATGAGTGGTTTGAAACCAAAAATCTGCTTTTCACTGAAATTTTCTAAAAATAAGTCAATGGAAAGAATTTGATTTATAAAATATTTTAAAGAATAAAAAGTTCAAATTTAGAGAGTCCTTCTGGCATTTTCTTTCTTCTGTAGATGTAAATGATACATTTCAAACCAAGAAGATAGGAAGTAGGAGAAGGTTTTTCCCACTAGCAGCTTGCTAGTTTATCTTTCCAAAAAATGCATAAGGAAGATGTTTTCAATCCAGATGCTTCTTTTATGCAAATCAAGATGATGCTTTCAGTTTTAATCACTTAAATAAAGAGTAATGTCCAAGTGACTCCTGTTCAAAGTTTTCTCCCAGATACAATTTATAACTTAGGGAATCTTTCTCCGGCTAACAAGGAAGCAGTAAAAGTGCTCCCTCCTTCCACAGGTGAACTATTTCATTTCTCTGAGACAAATCAGGAGGCATTTGTCATTTTCAACTTATGTTCCAAAAAAAAAAAAAAAAAGGCCCCTGGGGCAATTTTGTTGTCTATTATTGTGTAAAACATCACAGTGTAAAGCTTAAACAATAAAAGGTCAAACAGGGATAAGACTGTGCTGAAGAACAAATGGCTGCTGGAAAGCTTGGAAAAACAGGCAGGTGAGTGGTGGCTTGTGAGTGGGAAGGCAGAAGGTGTCACCGCGGGAGGACGCTCGGCCAAAAATCAAGGATGGGTGGAACTCAAAATATGAAGGAGAAAAGTTCCAAAAGAGGGTCCAGTCCATCCAGGCTGCTGCACTGCAGTGCTCACATGGAGAAATGTGGGTTCTATCCCCACATGGGCCATTTACTTAAGAACTGGGCTTGATAATCCATGTGGGTCCCTCCCAACTTAGAATATTTGTGAACCTGTGAAAATGATGGCATCAAGGAAGGGATTCTGTTCTATGGCAGGAGGAAATAAATACGCTTGCTGAAAGAAAAATGTCGGCAGAAGAGAAAATGATGGGTAAAGACTGGAAAATAAATTTAGGCAAAAATTTTGCATCTGAGGAAGAGCTCTCCATAACCTTCCTGCTCACATCAGAAATCTTCCAGAGGGGAAGGAGAGACAAGCTGGAGTCAGGGGCAGCACAGGCAGAGGTGGGGAAGAGAAGAAAAGACAACAAAGGATGTTAAGTCAAATGCATGCAGAGAAAACACAATCTGACACTTCCATATTTTCAGGGGAAAAAAATGTATTCTTAAACATTGTGTAGGAATGAAGAAAGGGGAGGAAATGCCCAACCAGCTCGAACCTCCTGCACGCCCTGTGCACATTTCTTGGTCAGAATTAGAAATGCTTCCTGTATTATGTCTTTGTGCTCAGACCTGCCAGCTGTAAAGGCTGACAGTGCTTTTATTCTGGTGTTTTCAGTCCTGAGTTTAACTTTCTCAGTGCATGAGACATGGATATTCAGACAATATACATCATTATTCCTTACAGGAGAAGCAAATACAAGTGATTGATATCCTTATTTCTTAGGAAAAGAGTTTAAAATGGATTGGCAATGGCTGAAATTAGTCTCCCTGCTGTCACACTGCCAAAACTGGACATCCTATTGAACTATTGGCAATCTACCAGGAATATAAAAATATTAATAAGGCCATCCGCAAACTATGTCATCTTTTCTAATTCACCTTTGGAATGAATTTACATTTGTTTTCAGAGAAACTGCCAAAATCCTTCTCCATTGCTGTTCTGGCAAATTAATGAAACGTTTGTGGCCAGCACATTGTTGTGGTTTAACTGCAATCTAGTGCTGGGTTAAAAGCAGTGCCTGGAAACTCCGTGTGAAGAGGCACAACCACATCTCTGTCCTGTTATCCTCCCCTGTCACAGCACAGCTGTGACCAGTGATGACCAGCACATTTGATGCCTGAGCAATCTCTGTGATAGCAGAAGTGACACATGATGTGATAAGCAACACAAATGTGCCTGACAATTATTCTGGGATGGAGCCTACTCAGCAGTTTCAAAGGCAGCGCGTGGAGGCAATCAGGCACTCCCAGGCTGAGCTTCCTCTTCGCCCAGACCAGGTAATGACGGCTGTCAAACGCCTTTTCAAATCACACAGACTATAGTTTGTGCAAGAAAATGAGAGAAGACAAGACAAAACCTGTATTCCACGATATTATGGCTCGCTGAAGCGTTTTGGCAAAAGTGGAATTGTTTTATTTACCCTTTGCCACCTGGCTTCTCTTGGAAAACAGCACAGAGCAAGTAGGAAATTGGGCAGAGATGAAAGGTCCTGCAGTACTATTGTGTCATTTCTCCATGAATATGTATGATCAGAGGTCTTACCTTGGACAGGAGCCAGAGGCTCATAGACGACTCGATAACCCTGCAGGACTCCATTTGCTGCTGTCGGCTCGCCCCAAGACACGTTGAGGGTAGTGCAAGTGATTTCAGAGAAGGCCAGGAAGCTGGGAGCGCTGGGTGCTGAAAGGATTGCACACAGATTGAGCTGCAGCAGTCAATCTGATATACATATATATTATAAAACATTGCTTTGTTTGCCCAGCCTCAATCTAAAGGAAACAGGAAACAAGCTGAGAATGGGATTTGTTGGTTGTATCTAAATGTCCTGTAATCAGTCAGAAATGCAGCCTGTCCTAAAAACACAGCCAGTCAGCTGCAAAACTGAACCTCTACAGCCAACAGGGAGGTAGGGCATGGAAAGGAAGAGCCCTCAGAAAGGTGCTATGGGAGCCACCTCCTTTTCACAGCCATCAAGGGCATTGCCTTCATCCTGTGCTTGAGTGCTCCCACCGTGGCACATCCAGCACAGGGACTGCTCTGCCCGACTGCTCAGCTGCTGATCCAGCTTTAAAAAAAAAAAAAAAATAGGGAGGAATTCTAAAAAACATGCTAATTGTCTCACAGGACCATCAGGGCAACTTCCAGCCACTGGAGATGAGTTGCTTCTGATTTCCAGGTGTGGTAGCAGAAACCAGAAACAGAGCCACAGAGTGTTTCCTTCTGGACCAGCTTGGTTTAGGGACTGGCCCTTCTGCCACTCCGTTTTCATTTCAGCTTGGCTTTCACACACTCCACTTATTTGATGCTTTTTTCTCCCCTTTCAAGACCTCTACAGTGTCAATCCAAGCAGCAGTGCCCTCCTGCATGCCCCGTTTCCCCTGGCCTGTGCCCAGGTGAGCAGGGCAGGGTCCCGTACCCGCCTGGTGCGTCCTGCCCTGGGCAGGGCTGCTCCTGGGGCCGTCCCCGGCCGCGTTGAAGGCGGAGATGCAGACCAGGTACCGCGTGTGGCTCGTCAGGTTCTTGAGCCGCACGCTTGTCTCCGGGAGGAAAAGAACCTTCACCTTCTCCGTGTCGTTCAGGGTGTCGCTCTCCCAGTAATAAATCTGTTGGGAGAGCGAGAAAGAATCCCAGGATGATTAGGATTGGAAAAGCCCCCTAAGGTCGTGAGTCCAACCATCAGCCCCCACGTCTGCCACTAAGCCACGTTCCCAAGTGCCACATCCACTCGCCTTCGGAACACTTCGGGGCTTGGTGGTTCTACCACCTCCTACCTGCTCCCATGTCTGACCATGCTTTCCGTGAAGAAATTTTTCCTAATATCTAATCTGAACCTCGCCTGGCACAACTGGAGGGCATTTCCTCTCGTCCTGTCACATGTTTTAGTGTATCCTACACCTAGAAAATATCTGGGCACTGCAGCTAAAAATGTCCAGGAAGATAGTGCAAGCTTGTCTGGACCCCTCTGTTAGCAGGTTTTTCAGCACATGCCAAATCTTTTCCTTTGGGAAATTCCCCTGAGTTCAATGACCACGTAGCTGAGTATATCACTCAAAAATAGAGCACAGGCTGAAGAATATGGCCTGATGACAGCAGGTATGAGCTGCCAGAGTTCAGCGAGAAGAGGTCAGTTTAAACTCTCCCTGCAATGAGAGCTGCCTGTCAGCACTGGCACCCTGATATATAGCCTGATAGTCCATAATTCCCCCCTATACACACAGCAGTTACACCACTGGTGTTCACAGCACAGCCAGGAAAATGCCCTGCTGAAGAGGGTAACAAAGATTCTCCCTAAAGTTCCTTGAGGTGCTTTTCCCCCTTCTTCCATTACATAATTTTTACCCTGATGCCATAAAATTAGGCTTCAGAGAAGTTGTTTCCAAGCGGAAAAGTGGTGCCAGCCCTACTTATTGGACAGGCCTGGCAGTGAGAGCATTACAACAGGCCAAAGCAAGCCAGAGAGTGGAGAGAACAAGCCAAGGCAAGACTCCACCTTGGCTCTCCAAGCCAAGCTGCTGAAGCCATCTATATACGTACAAAAGGGAAAGGACAGGGATTGATATATAAGGATGCTTGTTACTGCCAAGAAGGGATGCCAGATTATTCACATTGGCTTGGCTTTCCTTCACTTATGGATCTAAATTCATGGAGAGAGGCAGAGCCAGACACTGAACCCAAGCCAAGCTCCAGTGTTTGCAGCCTTGCCCACTCCCTCTCTCTGAGGGTCCATTCTCCTGCTGGAGGTGCTGAGCAGCGTGTCTCTGCAACGTGCTCATCTCCTGTAAACCAAATGCAATTAATACTCTCATTTAATTTAGTTAAAGTCAAGGAAACGAAGCAATGCTTCCAAAATCTGACCTGGCTCAGGCTTCTAGCTGGGAGAAAGTTCTGCTCTTCCTAAAGGCTTGTAACATTTGATGGAGGGAAAGCTGAGTTAATTTTCTTCAATACATTTATTGCCCCCAGCTCTTGTGTATCTGTGTTGCTTTTTGGAGCAGATATGTTGCCTGCATAAGTGGAGCTGCCTCCTTATCTGCATTCCCTGTTCCCTCATGCTCTCTTTCTCCATAAATAACAACATGCTCTCCCTTTTCTCTCCTCCCCCCTCCCAATCTCATTCTCTTTCTTTTGGTTTTGGGACTTGCTGCTGTTCCCTGCTGCAGCCTGAGCACTGTTTTAATTTGCCTTATGCGGTGAGGGCGACTGCACTTTCTAGAGCTCTCTCACAAGTAAATAGCAATGCTGAGCAAGATAAATGAAAACAGGAGGAACGGGAGCATTGCCTTGTAGCCTTGGATGTTCCCGTTCTGGCTGTCGGCAGGAGGGGGGTCCCAGGTGAGCTCCAGCTGGCTGGCGGAGAGGGAATTGACTTGGATGTTCTGTGGGGCCAGTGCCGGTGCTAGGGAGGAAGGAGGACAGAAGAATTAACAGTGACAAGCAGAATTAGCTCATATCCAGGTTTTTCATTTGCAGAAGGACCCAGGGCAGACTCTGTTTATGCCACAAGTCAGCAACGAGCCAGCCCCGGGGTTTCTGTGTCATCAGGATGTCTCAACACAAGAGGAGTGAGAAGCAGCTAAGCCTCGGGACGTGGCTGTGCTCAACTCCACACAGGCTGGATTAGACACTGAATCAACTCAATCCTGCCAGCAGCTTTGGAAAAGAAAGGAAAATTTTGGTTCCCTGGTAGTTTGGGGCTCACCTTTGGCCGTCACCAGTGCTCCTGATCGACTCTTCCTGGTGAGCAAGGCAGCCCCTGCCACCATCAGCCCAAATCCCATTCAGCAGCAAGACTTTGGGCCAAAATACTGCCTAAAATTACCTCCAAACCCAGTCAGCTGCTGATCAGTTCACTAGTATTTTATGTATGACAGAATGACTTTTAGTTTGCTACTTGTTAGCTCCACCTTGATTACACCTCCGCATGCACACACCATTCCTCTTTGGCTCCTGATGGCATTTCTTTGCATAGTGCTGTGCTAGAAAACCAATCTTTGAGTGCACTTGGGTCAGTCCATCCCTCCCTTTGTCTGGATCAACTTGGTGCAGGTGGATTTTCCTCCCCAGTGGCTACTGAGGATGCTCTGTTCTCCTGACTTGCTGTCTGTGCCTCTGGCAGGTTTTGACAAAACAGCTCCTGTTCTGTTCACAGAAAAGGTGCCGAAGCGTGTCCTGGTCAATCTCCAGAAGCAGGGAGAGAAAGGCATGGCAAAGGCTGCATTCTCCTTTCTTTGTGTTCACAGAGCCATAGCCTTCAGCCAGACCCCCTGAGAAAGTTGTCTCTTTTCTCTCTGCCCCTTTCTGGGCCATAAATAGAAGTGATAAAATATTCACCGCTTGCACTGGATAGCCCCGGTTAGCTGTTCCTCTGGAGACTTCTTTCTTAAGAGAGAATGACCTTCATAAGTCACACTTTTCTACCAATACTCCCTCCCCCCAGAGTTATAAAATAAAAAAGTAATTAACACCCACTCAGCCTGACACCAACTATTTATTTTGTTCTAACTGTGTGGTTTCCATATTATCACTGCCCACCCTGCCGTTAATGGAAATGTTAATAACCAGCGCCAGGTTGTTGTGACAGATGCTTGGGCTCATTATCAGAAATTCTTATTTACCGCTCCATTAAACGACAGAATCGCACAAAAAAACAATTCAATCAAAACTAACTGGAGGAATTTTAACAGCCACATTAATAATCCAAAACATAAATAAAGTTAATGTCTTTTGCATGTTTGCCATCGGCAACTCTATCGCAAAATTATTGCTATACAATTAAAATGTGAAAGGTAAAATTGAAAATAGCCTTTATCCCAGGGCTCGCTTAAAACTATTTATTTATTGTGGGTTTTTTTTGTTTCCTTTTTGGCTGGATGGTGAATGCATGAGGTGGCAGTGACCATCAGAAAAACCCAGCTTGGTCACAAGGGTGCACTTGTCTAATTGCCGCCCTGCCTTCTGTGCTCGTCGCTTGGCTGGATGCCCTCAGTGCAAGGGAAGGCTGTTAGGGACTAAAAACCTCAAGATTTTGAGACTTTCACAGCACAAGCCATAGTGTGAGGCCAAACTGATCACAGAGAGCAAAGCTGAAAACCCATCCTAGAGATTTGCCAGGATGACACGCTCAGGGAAACAGGAACGTGTACAATCACAGAGGAAAACGGGTCGCTTTTGCAGTGTATTTCCTTTCTAAGGAGTGACACCACTGTCTATCTTGAGCTGCCAGCTTCAAAGAGCTCTCAACATCCAGGTCTGAAGCAGCACCTACAAGAGCATTTTTCTTGGGATGCCATGCGCCAGCCTGGAACAAATGCTGCTTGTGAGATGTGGCCATCAGAGGAGATGGTGTGTGCAACCCTCTGCCAGAAAAACACTGCTTTTCCTCAACCCCTTTGTGCAGCACATCTAAGAAACACAGTGGTTAAAACCTGCCAGTGATAACTCTGCACTGACACACTTGCTGCTGGAGCTGCATTTTTGCTGGCACGGTGGCGGAAAATTTGACGGGAGGAGCAAAAAAAAGTGTGGAAAAAGACATTTCTCTTTGCTACCTCAGAGCATCCACGAGATGCAAATTGTTTGGTTTTGTGCCCTGTGAGTCTGTCCCTCTGCTCAACTTTCAAAGGCTGATGTGTCCCTCCTCCTCTAAGCACAGATTTCTTGTTGACAGCGAGGAACAGCACAAGAGTGCTGCTGACGCTTGATGTGGCTCTGTGCCGACAGCACGTTCCATTAAGGGTGAAGTGAAATTCCTCAAAAAGAAGGAAACACATCCCTGAAGATCCTACCTGTTTGCAACCCCAAACCATTCCCTGAATATATGGATAGCCTGTGCCAATAAAAGCAAGTGCATTTTAAAGGTGAATTCAAAAGGCTTTTTACCTTCTAGGAATGCACTTCAAGATTACTGAGCTTGGAATTTTTCATGGCTGTTGAAATCTCAAATACATAGAAAGCAAGGTTAGAGCCTCATACCTCACACTGCTTTAGGTGTTAGTGACATTATCAACTACAGCAGGAGAGACACAGAGCCCCGAGGGTCCAAGCACAGCTCTTGGCAGGTGGAAAGCATTTCACTTTCCCTGGAAAAAAAAAATCTGTGTACTCATGAAGTGGAATTCAGTGCACGTATCCTGCCTTAGAATCTCATGCAAATATTTGTAAACACTTCTTTTCTTATCTGATTTCAATTTACCTTTGAGATTGTCTCCTTGAAACTCTCAGCCAAAATGTAAGGAGAAAGACTGAGCAGGTTGTACAGTAATTAGTAACAAATAGTAACAAATATGGGCTGGGCTGCTGTTGGCAGGATCTCGTAAAAACAACAAATCTATCCAGAAACGTGGTGAGAGTGTCAAAATGAGCCCATAAATAAAGTTACACATCTAAATCCACATTTAAACATATCACTGCCCTCATTTCCCAGCCGCACTGAGCAGCCTCTGCTCACACTGCAGGCAATTTGAGCTTGCAAATGCTTCTAACCTTTAAAGAGAAGGTGCTTAAAATCCCCTGTGGCCTCCCTGCTCTGGAGCTCTGTGCTCTGCAGAAGGTTCACCTCAGCTCTTCTTGCCTGGGATATTTGTTCTCTAGGCTGTGTGGTACCCAGAGCTTTCCTTCAATATGGAACTACTATTCCTTTTCCCAGTGACAGTCACCACGGTGCTCCGTGGCACAGGTAGGCTACAAATCCTTGTGATTCATGGGGCAAACTTGATAAGTGGTTTTGTGAAGCATTTCTCACTGCTCTTATATCTGCTCCAGTTTCTGGGGAGCAGAGGAATTCTCCTCTACTGGTTTTCTAGTTGTTTCTGCAGTGGCAGTATGACTGGCAGGACGTTCACAGACAAGTTTGGGACAAGATTCCCTGATACTCATATGCCATTTAAAGAAACATGCAGGCCAAAAATGAGGAGAAAAATGCAGTGAAAGAGACTGAAGATTTCCTGCGCCTCAGCTTGATCCCAAACAATCCCAAGCAAATTTCTGTTTTGTAAAGACTTCTGATCCTTCTCTATCTAGCAAGTGTTTCCCCCTAGTTCTTCAAAGCATGACTTGGAGAACATGCCTGACTTTTTTCCCTACTAATCAAGATGTTTGCATTTTGGTGTTAGCACCTAGAGGCCAGAATCTCAATGTACAATGTGCTGCATAAACACAGAACAAAGACACAGCTCCAGGCCCCAAAATCCTCTAATCTGTCTCCACATTACAGTGGAGGGGTGGTTGCAGCATGTTCTGAGTATCAGCTGTAATAAGCTCGCTGGTCAGATGTTGATGTAATCTCAATCACTGACTTCTTTCCAGACTGTGCTGTCATTCCCACACAAACTCTGCCAGCACCTCTCTACTTCAACAACTCTTAAAACAGGGGCTTGTGTAATACCCATATTTTAAAAATAAAAATAAACGAAATAGGGATATCTATAATACAAAAATAACTCCTAAAATAACTCTCATATTATTCTTTTTGGTGCCTAAACTAAACCATCCTTGCTGTATTGAAGTTACATCCCTGCAGTGGCATGGAGATTGCTGCTTCTTCAGCTGCAGCCACTGCCTTCAAGTTACAGTGTAGATAAGCAATGGTTTAGTGGATTATACAGCCAAAGACAATCCAACAAACAGAAGGTCACCAGATAAAGCAGTGAGACTGATCAGCAGAACAGGCAAAGCAGAGCACAGGGGGTTTTCCTGCAGAATGAGCTTAAAGAAGGAATGTGAGGAGGGTACGTCCCAGGAATGACCAAAGAGGTGGATCTGCAGATGTCTGCAGTCACTCCTTGCATGAAAGAAAAGTGGCATGAGAGAAAAACGTTCAGTGTTTATTGGCCATTTCCTCACAGAGGCTGGGAAGGAGCGGTGGGAGGATCGGAGCTTCCCCGTGCAGCAGAGCCGCGGCTCCATCAGGAATGCTGCGTGAGTGATGCTGATTAGCTCAATAACAATTAGTCAGTTGTGCTTCAAAACCAGCTACTGCGAAGCTGCTTTCCACTGTGACAGAGCAGCACAAGCTATATTTAGAATGTAAGACATGCTTCCCACTAATTTTTGGCTGTTTTAGGCTGGGCTTCATCTCGTGGTGGAAGTCGGTGTTTTTTCCAGGGGCTGCGCTTTCTGTGGTTACTCAGATGTTTTTCAGAGGAACTAAGAGAGGCAGAGCCACGTTCCAGGGACGTGGGTCTTAACCCCTCCAGCACACTCCATTTGCTGTGTTGGGCCTGAGTGCTCCTTCCCTCTTACTCAGGCACAGCAATTTGGCACCAATAGCCAGTGCCATGCCAGGCATTAATTTTGTCAGGCGAGTGACACCCTGAGACACGAAATGGGTCTCAGGAAATACCCCTTTTCAAGGGCTGTTGATGTGTGTGTTGATTTACATGGTTGCATAGATCAGTGTAAGAGAAATTGGAACATTTCCTCATGTACCAATGCAAGTGAACACAATAAGAACTTGAAAAACATCTCTCTCACCTTCGCCAACACCGATGAAGAGAGAGCAAAAATAGAAAAACGTAGAATAGAAAGACGAAATATAGAACCCTGTTTTAGTGGAGAAGAAAGGGTGAAGAGGAGAAAGAGAACAGCTGTCAGGATGAGGACTTTGGGAGTCTGGAACACCTGCAATTATTTTACCCTGTGCCTTCTAATCTGGGTAGGCAAACACTTGGCTTTCTCTGTGTACCATATTTACTACAGTAGCTGTGTTGTGCCACATCAAATTTTTAAGGATATTAAAGTCATGAAGATAGATAAATTAAAGCAGCTGCAAATGATCCCCAAATGTAACATCCCCAGCTTCTTTGCTTAGCACTGGGAAGCTTCCCAACGTTGGCACAGGTATCCTTAGCACCTGCAGAGACACAGGAGGGAGGTGGGGCTGGAGGGAGAGATGACATTCCTGAAAACTGAATTCTTGAAAATTGAAATGAAACAAGGACGAGAAACAGAGTATCTTTTCCATCGACACAGATCTAGGGGGTTACCTGCCAGTGCCATTTTTGAACTGAGGAGGCATTTTCATCCTGTTCCTCACCATCTCTTCCAGTGGTGGTGAAAACACCGTTCCTGTGATCCCTACTCTTTTAAAGTGGGATTTGGATTTCCCACGTGTGTGAGCCATGTGCAATCTGGGAATTTCATGGGGCAGACATGATCTGAGTGATTACAACCACTGCAAACCTCACAGAGCAGTGCTGTGAAAGAGCCTGCAAACAAAAACTACACACTTTGCTGAATTCCACCGTTCTACTTAGCAAACACAACCCTAGAACAAGCTATCACATTGCATACTGAGATTATCCATCAAGGGAGTGAGAGAGCCTGGCCCAAAAGTAAAGCCCTCACAGAACTGTCAGACTGCCTCTGCAAAGGGCACACAGGTGGTTAAAAGAAGAAGGGGGGGGAATAATAAAATGAGCTTTTCCCTCTATTTCTTTCATGTCAACAAGGATATGATCACACACAGGCAGGCAGCCCATCAGTCAGCAGAGATGGGCCATGAGCAGGAACAGCAAGAGCCTGACAGCATTAGGTATGCACAAACAAACACACAGGCACAAACCTGCAAGCTAAAATCCCCTCTCTTACATCCATGCAAATTAGGGATAGCTCCTGAAGCCCCCTCTCCCTTACATCCACGCACATTGGGCTTTTCTCTGTTGAAGAGCAGACCTGGTTGTGTAAGGAGAGCAGTGTCAGCTCTGATGAGTGCAGGATTCACCCCCAGGAGGTGCTGAAGGTTGTTCAAGTGATGCTGAAGAGCTGCTGTGTTTGATACACTGGTTTGATCCTCTCCTGTGTGTGCTGGGAGCAGTATGGGATGGGAAAGCACTGCCCTCCACTCTCTTACAAGTCTGCCCATTAGCAACTCAAAATTACTGATTTCAGATTATTTCCCCACACTCTCCAGGACCCAAAATTTCTCCTTTTCTATTTATAGTCATATTCCGCTTCTTATAATTTGTTAATGCCACATTTGAATACCATAATACCACAGGTTCATGGCAGCTGACAAAAGCACCCATTTCACATCCAACAGCAATGGCAGCACCTACTAAAGTCTAATCAGCAGCAGCAACTCCTCCTGCTCCACTGCAGCCAAGAGAGCATATCAAATAATCTCCACTGGGTTTGCCATCTACCAAATGTCAAAAGCTGTACCAGAAAAAAGTCAAAGGGCACAGGTGAGATCTGCCCCTGAAATGACCTTTCGCTGTGGCTTTAATGCCAGTTTGGGTAGCTGACCTCCAAGAGGGAATAATTTAGGATTTACAGGCTGCAATGGTCATGGAACCCCAGGGAGCCCACAGAAGACTGTGTTTGTGTGCTCCTGGGGAGAGAGAGATTAAATTTAAATTTTCTTGACTCTCAGTGAGAGTTTTCTCTTTCTTTCCTTATTTTTCATCCCTGAGATCATCACTGCGGTTTTACACCCCCATATCATCTCCGTGTCTGAACTGCTGCGGCCAAAATATTTTAGACTATTCCTAATTCATACTTTCATAAGAAAAAAGAGGCAACTTTTTAAAGTCTACAACAGGCAACCTGAAAAGCCTCCAGTTCTGTGATTGACGACGGATACAGCAAACAGATGTCAGAGACGAAAACCAACTGTGTTTCTCCACAGCTGGCTTCACAGCAAAGCTGTACAGAGGAGGCAAAGCCACGGGAGTTGAGGCCCATATGAAAATACTTACAGCACAAATTTTGCTCACATATCCCAGGATGACTGCAAACAAGCAGAGCAGGACGGCACAATTAGGCGAAATAGAAATTTGGCTCCAAATATAACCCTTTAGTCAGAAGCACTCCAGCTCCAGCCTGGGTCTGCTGGAATAGGAGTGATCAGCCAGGGGCTTCCCCACTTCTTTACCAGGGCAATTTCTGGTTCATTTGACTTTACTACTGATTGCTCATGTTTTTTGAAAGGAAGGTTAATTCCTCTGCTTTTAATGGAGTAGCCGTGCTGTTAGTCCAGCAAAGCTTTGCATACACGATCAGGCTTCTGGTCCCTCCGCCCTCTGCTCTGCGCAGGGATGTCCCCGCTCTCGGCTCTGCTCAGGCCATAGAACACTGCAGCACAACAGCTCATTTGTCCTTCCCCTCCCACCAACTGCAGCACAAAGCCACCAGCCCTCATGATGAATTTGGGCTCGGGATTCTGCCCGTCTTGGGCTACAGTCAGCACCAAAAAATCAGCATCAAACGGTTGGGGTTGTGAGTTCATCACGGGAGCAAAACGCTGCCCGGCAATCACAGCCCAGCCACAGCCAGGGATGAGCCGGAGCCGAGCATCAAAAACCGCGGATATTTTTGCTTGGACAGAAACATCTTTCCTACATTGAGACGTGATAAAAAGAAGCAATTAGACCCGAGCTAAGCAGGAGCTGCCGCACTGCATAAAGCATTGTGCTGTACCAAAGGCTGCTGATGACCAGTATTAACAACTTAATGAGCTGTTAATGAGAAGCGCGTTCGGCTTTTACTTGCAGCATGAAAACATTGCAAATCATTTTAGGGAGCTTCTGGACTGTCAATGGAGAATTAAAGATGTCAAATAAGCCCATCAAATCTATGTCTCAATCTGGACACTGCTTTCCAGTGCATTCGCTTAAAATTCCTTCTCCTATATGGTAGAATAACTTGCTTTGACAGCACTACGACTCTCAGACTTTGCTTCCTTCTGCCTTGACATTAGATTTCAGTCTCCAGAGAGCTGCAGGGATGTCTTTTTGACATGTTGACATTAAGGACACTTCTTCCACAGACTCACACTGGCATGGTTACTTTCTGCCTTGCCATTGTAAGAGCAGCTCCTGAGCTAAGCTACCAGATCTGGAAATCTAATTAGCAAACATTCACTCATCTGTAAACAGATTAAGAATAAAAAATTACCCTTAAAAATAGCCAGTTTGAGTAGGAAAGGGAGCCAAGGCTTATAGAGAAAATTCATTTCCATAACTCCCCAGCATTGTAGCAATACCAGTAGCACACTAGCAGTGACTAATGCTCTAATGTGGGCACACTTTAGTTTGTTCTTTTCCTCTGTCCTGTCACAGCCCTGCAGGATTAGTGCCCTGCAGCCAAGTGCTATCAACACTCCTGTTACCTCCAGTGGAGCTGCATTGATGGGAACAACAAATCCAAATTGAACTTACTGCAGACAAGCCCTTAGTGAAGGCTCAGTACGTAGAGTGAGCCTGGAGAAGTTTAAATTCTCCAAAGAAGCACTGATGGGATGTGCCCAGTGGCCAATCCCGCTCTCAGAAATGGGATGCTGTTGGATACAGGCGTATTGGTTTCCAAGAGAAGCTGGAAAGAGGCTACTTTCCCAATCCAAACAGGAAATGTCTATTTCTTTTTTTCCTTCCATCTTCCTACAGTTTGCCTTTTTTGCTCTGCTCTGACTTTACTGTGTATTTTAGCACATTGTGGAAAACGTGTCTTGCACCTTTAACTCTGAGCTCAGAGGAGACCTTCTCCTTCCTTGGAGAGAAAGGCACTGAGGACATGATGGCAACCCAGTGTCACTCCTGGAGCAAGGCACTCCCAGAATGACAGGGTAAAGCTCAACCAGAACTGAGCATGCCATTGGAACAGCTCTGCAGGTTCTTTAAATTTGAAAGGGAGGGGAAAAGGACAACCAGTTTCAAACACCCTGCCATCCCCAAAAGTAGACTTTTGCTGATGTCTAGAGCTGTCAAGCAATTAAAAGGCAAATCCCTTATTATTTCAAAGGCTTGGTGCTTTTAAGTTGCCAAAGTTGCCCTTTGTTTAAAGTCTGAGCAAATGAAACCAATAAGTTATTTACCATTCTATTTCCCAATAGCTTCCCTCCATCCCCTTTTGTTTATCAAGGGAAGATACTCTCCCCTAGGCTGACAGGTTTTAGATTACTGCAATGTGAAATGGCCACGATAATCCTTCTCTTCCCTCCTCCAGTGGCATCTGGGATGGCACTGCCCACCCAGCTCTGGCAGCTGTGCCAGCAGCAGCGTGCTCCATATCTGCACAGGCACAGCCAGCCCACGTGTGCCACTCAGATAGGAGAGAACAGCCACGGGGCCACGGCAGGACGGAGGTTGCCAGCTCCAGTGCGCTGGAATGTTGTCATTCCTCTCGCAGGCTGTTACCAAGGAGGCACAGGGGACTCCACACAGCATCTCCTTCACTGTCTTCAGGGCAGGGGAGGAGATAAAGCTGCTGTGCTGTAAGAGAAAGGGGGGCCCCAGGCAGTGCTGAGGGACCCCTGTCTCCAGAAAGCGACCTACGGTGGGGAGGTGACTCCACGGGGGAATCTGGAGTGAACGTGGGAAAGAGTGAGGGCTGAAGAAAAAGATTAAAGCACCCAAGGGCAAAGCAGCCTTGTCCTGCCAACCTTCCCTGCCTTCAGCACACAGACAAAGGGATGCTGCCCATGCACAGACAACCAGGTAAGAAGGGACGAGAGCTCTGTGCTGGAAGCAGTTTCGAAAGGGGAGCCAAGTACGTGGAGTGAAGTCTTTGCTTCCTTACAAGGCTTCTTTGTCCTTATCACAGCTCTCTCTCTCAGTGTAGCCTTTTCTGTCCCAAACCTGTTCAACTATTTTTAGTCTTGGAGCTTTCCAGGTGGTTTCTGTTTCTGGCCTGCAAAATGCTGGAGGTGGCCAGGCAGTTCCAAGTGCTTCTGCTTACTGGCAGAGAAGATCTTCCCTCCCTGTGTCAGCTAGAGGTGAATAAAATAAAGTTTGTGAAGTCCAGGACCACCTGTGGAGCTGCAGGCAGGAGGGCAGGGGAAAATAACTGGAGATAACAAGAAGAAATTTGCTTTGGTGTCTGCTAGCTTTGCACCAAGAGGTGGATTCAGCTTTTGAAGACAGAGGTAAGAGGCAGTCCTCCCTCTGTCCCATTCCTGTTCTTTTCCAAGCTACAGTTTCACTTGGAAGAAAATGAGAGGGCCAGGTGATCTTCTCTGAAAGATGATGGTACAACCAAAGTGGCATTTCAGTGGAGGACTTCTGAAGAAAGGGATTTGTCTCCCAGCTCGTTTTACTCCTTGCCTTTCCTATTATGGAACCAGCTCTCAGAGATCATCATTAAAAAGAACAACAACAACAACCCAGCCTCATCAGTCCTTGTGAATTCTGAAGGTCACCAATGTCACCATCAGTTATAATGACACACATCACTCCCCTCTTCACACAAATGGATTTACAACCTGTTTAAAGGCTGATGTCTCTCAGAGCACTTCACCCCTTCTGCCACCTCCTCTCCGCACACACTCACTCTACTCCAGCAACAGCTGCTGGAAGAAATTATGAATTCCATTACTTTTCATCCAAAACAGCTTTGCAGTATATGGGAGAAGCACTGAAGGCTGCAGGCTCGTTAGCACAGGATTTGTATTGCCACATTTTACTTTATTCACCTTCCCAAATTAGGTGAAGCACGTCTGGCCCAAACCTGTGATTTGTGTTTAATTGAAATGCAGGTAGTGGAGTCTCCCGAACTCCAGAGCCCCCCACACAATCAGGTAGTGACAGCGACCTGGTAGAATAATGCTCTTGATATAGTGGCTGCTCTAACAGAGTCTTAATTTCAGTGGAGCAGAACAGCACCTCTGGTAGCAGCTGTGTTTCGGGCTGGGATGAATATCAGTACCCAGCCTCTCGCTGAACACTCACTGCCTCCCCAATCAAAGCCAGCATCCCTGACAGCTGAACTGTTAAATGAATTAACAAGGTGAAAAGGGGGCTTGCCAGCGGGGCTGCGACTCCCTTCCTAATTTCTGCAAGTGGTGGCTTTCAATTTTTCTGTCATTTGTCAGGAGATGCACATGGTTCTCTAATGAGCAGGGCAGAGCTGCAGCCAGCTCTAAAAAGGCAGCGTTAGAGGATCTTCTGGGCCTTGGAGGAGAGGGATCCAGATGCTTGAGGCAGGTGGGGGAAGGACACGGGCTCTGCTCAGACTGAACAGGCAGCACATCCTTCCCAGCTGTGCTGAGCTAAAGGACTCCCAGCCCACTCTCCCATCTTGGGGAAGAACTGCTCTCCACACCAGTGAGTTTTGCCAATATCCAGGCAGAACTCAAAATGGAGCCTTTGATTTTATGGGCTACTCTAAGAAGGAAAAGCATTTGTGTCACCTGTAGAATAAAGTAAAAAAAACCCACCAAAAATCCCCCAAAGATCCAAATCACTGGCATCCTTCTTTCCTGTTAACCAGGCTAGTTGGGATACAGAGGCCTTTTACTCATTGCTCTCTCCCAAAATTCCCACCTGCCCATCAGTCAGAGGTAGGGAAGACCTGCTCAGGCTGCCCAAGGGGGCAGCTGGCTGGAGCACAACTCAAGAGCACTCCCAGGCTAGAGAGAAACTCCCCACTTGGGGATATTTTGCTCATTTAATTGGCAAAACTTGCAGAAGGTTGGTTTTAATGGCTTTTTCCCCCCAAGCTTTTCAGGTGGTTCCATTACCTACTGGAACTTTTGTTGTAAAAATCCAGGTAAGATCATAAGAAAATTTTCAACTCTAGCAGGAGAGCACAAGAGGGAAGGAAGGAATCACAGACACTCCTCCTTCTGCATCACTCAGTAGAAGCTGAACAGCACAACCAGCACAGCAACACGAACACCCAACAGAAATGGGTATTTTGACTGAGCTGGCCTAAGCCCAGCACAGTCCCCCAAAGGCAGGAAGGCTGTATATCCCTTTTTACGAGCCAGAGAGAAACGTTCTCCCCTCTCCCAGAATTACTGCAATGCTTAGGGCAGAACGAGGCCCCGTTTAACAGCACTGAGACATGAGTTACCTGAGAGCTTCAGGCCAGGGACTGGCCACCTTCACTCACTTTGTGCCCAGTGCTGTGCCTGTGCCAGCACTTCTTGTTTATTGGGAAGCTTTTCTCTGGTTTTAACCTGGATGCCCCATTGCTGGAGCTGAGCAGACCCATTTTTTTCCAGCTTGCTGCTAAACTGCCTTTACTGTGGGTAAGAACATCGAGCAAACAATAACAACAAAAAACTTGTATTTCCACAGCACACTTTAACTCAAAGGTGTCACAAATCAATTTAAAACTTAAATTGCAATACCATCTCCAATCACTTTACTCACAGTATAAATCACAGCCAGTTCTGGAGGTGGAAGAGGCAGTTATATAACAAAGTGTAATAACTTCACACAACAAGAGTGAAAATCGGCAGGAAGATCCTACATTCATCATTTCTGCTGCGTGAACCTGGATGGTTCCTTTCCAGAGGTAAATCCAGGAACTCTAAAACAAACAGCCAAGTCATGCACTACAACTTCAGACACACCAGTCCTGTGTGGGAAAGGAGGTCTCCTGGATATCACAAAATCTTGGAATGGTTTGAGTTGGAAGGGATCTTAAAGCTCATCTAATTCCAGCCCCCCTTCCTTCAGACACTCAGGGGTTGTGTAATTATCTCAGTGTCCTCTCAAGTTTATCTCCTCCCATTGTCCTGTTCCCTGAGTTATGATAGAAAGATCTGGACTGTGGGATTAAAAGACAAGATAGAACAGCATCTCCTCGTTTTCCCCAGCTGATTTCCCGTGCTGTCTACATGTGTCTAAGTGCGTGTGCTGGCTCCATTTGCAGCAGGGAGATACTTAGCTCTGAAACAAAAATGTGTTTTGAAGCCAGATACAGTTGGCTCCACCTGGGACTTTCTTTGCTGCAGTTGCAGAAGTAAGTTGGAGCAGCAGCAAACTAGAAAAAAATGTAAATATTGCCAGCTGTCTCTCCAGGACCAGGCTGCTCTGATTAATTTATGATGTTTTCAAAGAAAGATGGTGAATGTTGCACCATATTTGAAATTAAAAGGTTAAGCAGAGTTTAAAAAAATGCGCAGTAGACTTTTTTAAAAAAATGTGCTTTGCTTAGTTTTGAGCAATAGAATATTTAATGACTAATAATAAAATTAGTTAGTGCTAGATTTTGACAGCTCCTCCATCCCACAGCCCTAAGACAGAGGAACAAAGTGCACCTAAGCTCTGTTGCTGGGCTGAGCAATGGGAGGGTCGAGCTGCCTCCCCTTGTTCTGAGCTTCAAACGCTGTGGCTGCAGAAACGGAGACCATAACTAACGAGGATTTCAGCGCCAGCCTCTCTCCAGCTGGGATCACCACAAACACAGCCCCGCTGGCAGGGCTGCAGGAAGGCATCAGCTATTCCAGTCCTGCCCTTCCCAGCTGGAGTTACTGAGGGGACAGACTGGCTGGGGGTTATCTGGGCTCTCACAAACCACCTGCTTCTCAAGGCATTCACAGAAGTGTCTGCTCAACTCCTCTGCCCTGATTTCCACTTCCAGCCTCACACTGGGGTGATTTTAAAATGATCAAAACGGACTCAGGCACCAGACCCAGAGTAAGCAAAGGCTTGAACAGCCTTGGCTTCTGCAGGGGCTGGATGCAGTGACAGAGTCTGGACTTTCCTGGGAGCACCCAACACTTGCCTCCAAGGCCAGCATCAAACCAGGCACGGCATCTTCCTGCTTCAAGAGCACAGAACTGCAGCCAGGTGTGGCACCAGGGAATGCCTCTACACACAGAGTTATAAAATAAAACCCCCAGCTTTCCGAGTCTCCTTTGTTTTGTGGTTTTGTTTCTTTTCCCTTGTGGCTTTCCTGTGCTCCACTTTTCACTTCTTTAACTCGAGTCAATTTTTCCCTCAAGCTAATTTGGTATGAACAGTCATCCTCCTGCAACTCCAAAAATATTTTCTTTTCTTTCTTTCAAATGCTCTTTCTTCCCTCCTTCCTGCAAGACCAACTGGTTTTCCAATGGCAAGAAACTGTCAGTGCCTATTCCAGGAGAGGGGGATACAGAAAACTGTCAGCAATAATGACTGGGGAATTTTTCAAATAATCCCTTTCCCAGACAATTATTGAACATTATCTGGAGAATACTAAAATGTGCTGGTACTTTTAAAAAAAGGAAATCAACTAATATTCTTTTCACCTACCTGCTTCACCCACAAACACTTCCACTGGAGGGCTGGTAGGGCTCTCACCAATGACATTATATGCTGTCATTAATACTTCATATCTCTTGTATTTCTTCAATTCTGAAAAAGTAAAATATTATATATTACTATCATATATTATCATTTATACTGTATTACAGCTATTTGTTTCACTCCAACACCTCTGTATCTCCAGACTTGTCTCTCAGGAAATGTGGCAATAGAACAGTACAACAGTGCAATGCCTACTGCAATCCTTCCTGAATTCACACATCACAGCATTATCTGCATCATTTTGAAAGATATTTGTGATGAAATAGCAGGATTTTCCAGTGTTTCCTCACAGTGTTGCTCCAGGAAGAGGAAGAATGATTTCTCTTGGAATATACTCATTTCTTAGGGAAAACTAACTAGAGGAAGATCTCTAGGTCATTCTTAAGGACAGAAAACGGCAGGATTTGGCTTTGAATGTCACCATAAGGTCTCCTTTTGATATGCACTGGTAGCAAAGAGCCTACCTAGCCTTTGCCTAACCCCTGGAATGCATATTCAGGAGGGGCTTTTGGGAACTGCACTGCTCCAGAAGGGCACAGCTGAAGCAGGTGCAGAGGGAGAGCTGCAGTGAGGAATCTGGAGTCCCATTCCAGGTACTCATGGGCATCTTCTCCAATGTGACCACAGCCTGACCATCAGTCACAATGAGAAAGGAGAATTTGAAGGCTGGACTCCATTTGGCTACCAAGCAACAAATTTCTTTGCTGACACAGAGAAATTCCTCTGACAGATGAGGTGGGAGAGTGAGAGAAACGTGAAAAAATCCAGAAAGCCCAATTGTTTGTGGGTAATTAACAGATGCAACGAGGGTGGAGCAGAATCACATCAACGTCATTAGGGGAGGCAGCGCCTGAGCAGTTTCAGATTTTGCATTTTCAGGATGAAAGAATCAATCCCAACAGATATATTTATCATCTACAATACTTAATAGGGAAATTAGAGTAAGAGAGCAATCAATAATATAAATTGCCCTATTTAAATGAGCATTGAATTAAGACACGCATGGCCAGAGGTCCAAATTTCTCCCTTTGCCAATAATTTTCCCTGCTATCTACAAATCAGAGTCCCCTTAACTCGGGGGCTGACAGTATGCCATTGGTTGGGTAAGGTTCAAAAAGTCTAATTAGGCGAGTTTGTCTGACTTCAGTGTCACAGAAGTGTTTATGAGTATTGTGCTCCAATATCTGACTGCGAGTCCAGCATCATTCCCCAGTCTTGGGCATACTATAAATTATATCTGATACTTCTCTAATTTTTTAATGTGATATCACTAAACTCGGATGGACTGCTAAAGGTGGAGCAAGCAAACCAGAAATAACAGTGCTGAGTTCATAAACAAACAATAGTAAGACACACATGTGTAGTGCTGGGCAGCTCACACAGGGAAACTTTCTTTTCTGCCATGAGTATTCACAAGGGAGTTTTTAGTGTTAACTGGATGTGGAAGAAAATGGAACACGAGAGTTCATGCATGCAACTTTCAGTGGGGATCAGACTTCATTTTTCGTTTTTTTTAGCCCATCACAATATGTGACTCAAAAGCCTTGGGCAAAACCTATCTAGTGAACCATCATCACCACAAAGCAACTTGCCTTTTAACTCTGTCGAATGTTATTTTATTCATTTCCAATTGAAAACACCTCTGGAGATGCACATAAATTCATTGGGCCCTTTCTAAATTGGCCTTGTACTCCACGGAACGCCCGAGCATCGCAATGCTTGAATCATAGGACTAATGATGTGATACAGTTAAACTCAGGCGGACTGCAAAATATGTTGCAAGTGAATCAAAATTCATTTAGCGTCAGCAATACTGGGGTTGTTACAGTCAATAATGTTTTACCTTCCCAGCAGCCACATTTTTACAACAGCTACCTACTTGCATCATCGATGTCTCTGGGTGTAGGGGAAGCAAAGGCTTAGAGAAAAAGAAACCTGGGGAAGCCAGAATCATTAATCTGTGTTGATTTCTGCTGGGTCCACGGAGGAGAGCCACAGGAGTTTGCCCATGGTGTATTTTGAACCATTACAAAGAGTCTCATCCAAAGGCAGTGTGCACTTACGTGTTAATTCATACGTCGTTAATGCAGAGCTGCTGTTCACTGTCTTGAAGCTGCTTTGGGCTATTCAGGGTAAGCAAAGCAGAAAGCTTGTTACAGTGCAAGGAAATAGTTATTGCAAATGATGTACAGCAGAGACAGAGGCAAATGAGGCAGCACACCCATACACAGTTTAAGCTTTAGGACTATACCTTGAAGGGCAATAAAATCACATCACTCTCTCGTAACACATCGAAAGCATCTCGCTCACATGGGGCTGTTTCATTCCCTCCTCAAACAGAGGAACTCACAAATACACAACACAAAAATGTTCTGACTTTCAGATTAAATAGAACAAATGAGTAATAATGAAATGATTTCTAGGGGCGAAAGCTCTCAGTGGTGCATTACATCCTGATTTCTCGAGATGCAAAATTCAAACCCTGAAGAGCCGCAGAGTACAGAGCTGGAACGTGGGCCACAAAGTGAACACTTACATCAGGGCAGGACCTGTTTCTTTAAGTGTGAATTTGATTTCCCACAGTTTCACTTAAAGAATTCAATATTCCTGCTGTGAGAGAATTGTAATGATATGCTAAGCTGTGCAAAACCGCAGGTCAGTGAGGAACAGAGGTGTTCTAAGGTGAGAATTATGAGGAGAAAGAGGGAAATTTATCTTAAAATACATTTGTCTCCACCCCTTTCTCTCTCTGTCTCTTGACTCCCTGGAGAGGTACAGCTCGTTTTTTCTCCTCTACAGTGATTAGGAACATTGCTGCAGGGCCAGACAAGAGGAGGGAAAAGAGGAAACTGGTTGGTTTCACAGGCTCCCCGGCTTGTGAGAGCATCCAAATTCATTATTTCATAATGTACACAGTCAGTCTTTTGGTTTTTGTCTGAGAAAAATCCTTCTGCATTCCTATACCTACTACAGCTTTACATCTCTACTCTGTCCTGGTTCAAGCTGCACAGTCTGAGAAGTCTCATTAGCTCTGACCATGTAAGTGAGGTCCGAGTTAGGGGCTTAAGTGACATTTAAAGCACTCACTTACCCCACACCCTCATTAAATTCACTCTTCCTTTTGTAGAAATCACTTCTGTGGGTTCAGGAAAGCATGGCAGATGATGTAAGATTAAAATAGCCTCACTCTGCTGCTCTTGAGGTATTATCTTTTTCTGAATATTCCAGTGACATCAAACAGGACAAAAGCTGGTCCCTCCATGAGCACATCTCATTGCTGGACCTTATTTCTCAAGCTACTGAGTGCTCACATGTCTGTCTCCCATCATCTTATTCTGCCTATTCTTCCCTCTGATTTCCTTTCTAGCCTTTATCTAAAAAGCCTTTTCATTTTTTCTATTATTCCTCTCCCTCTGCACCTTCTTTCCATGTGAGCCATAAATCCCAGTGACTAACATGGAAAGCAGGCACCTAAAAATTCTTGCTCATCTTCTTTATTTTCTTCTAAAATATGGACAAGCACTTTGAAATTATAAAAAATTCAGTTTAAAAATTCTCCTCAGCTGTTTCCTCATACTGTAAAAAGAAAAACAAAATGTCAATTATAAAAACAATTGAAAAAATAGCAAGGAAGGAAGAAGTTGCCAGCTGAGGAAAATGAAGTGTCTCTCATTTGAAGGCAGAACAAAGAATACCAGGGTAATTATGAACTGGAGGTAGTGGAAAGCAGGAAATCAGAGGGTATGTGGGGGACAGACCATCAATTCCAGCATGCTGGCAGAGATCAGCACGGACCACTACAATGCTGATCACACTGAAGTCACTTGCATTTTTCAGCATCTTCATTGTGTAAAACCTGAACCATTCCCAGCACTCTTACACTGCATTTCCAGGGGGCAAGAGGGGAAGCAGTGCGTGGTGTAATGACAGATTACCACTGTGGGGTATTTTAGGCTTACGTGTGAGCTCTGCTCTCAAAGCTGAAGGGTTCTGGATGTTTTTGGATTCTGTCCCAGGCCCGGCGTCGTAATCCAGCTCGCGGTAGTAGATGCGGTATCCCAGCAAGAGCCCGTTCAGACTCTCCACTCTGGGGGGCTGGAAAACACCCACGGGAAGAACAGGCTGGTTAAGGTGGGCATGGCAACCAATGTCCATCACCAGGGCAGTGGCTCTGTGCTCTGGTGCAAACAGACATTAATAACACACAGGGTTGAAGGCTGTGTGGTTTGAAGAACACGAGTTAAAGGTGAGTTTGAGGGTTTTGCTCAGCTGTGGTCTTTGCAAGAGGTCATAGACTGAAAAATCCACACCAAAACCCAAGCTCCTTTCCTTCTTGGCCCACAGAAACTTGGGTGTGATGAAGGGTATAAATAAGCACCCCCTGGAAATGCAGGTTGCTTTCCACCAGCACTGGAACAGTCAAAGTGTTTTGCTGCTTCTGAAAAGAAATAAATTATTTTGTTACAGGCAGAATTTCTTCACTGGCTCTTTTCCTTGGGGACTGATCACAGGACAGTCTTCATTTGGCATTATTTTACTGCAGGACTGATGAGTAAATAAAAAGGAAAATAAAAAGGAATAACAAAAATTGTTCTGGCTTTGATTAGGAAGACAAAAGAAGGTCTAATAACAACCTCATACAGGCATTTAGAGAGGAGTCACAGTGTGATGGGCTCTGGTGTGTGCACAGAGGAAAACCCAGGCTTCCTCCATCACAGCTCAGAGCAGTTTGGCACATACAGTCATGGGATGGCTCAAATAGGAGTTTTTACCCTTCTGCATCATGTTGGGAGATGCTCAAAGGCAACATCTCAGCAAGGCTTCTCCAGCAGCCCCTCACATCCTCCTTCAGATACAGATACACAGCTGGCACACTGAACATGAGATTTGTATCTGGGTGGCTTGCTTAAGTAGAGACATACAAAGGGATTCCTCATGTTTGGGGAAAAAAATTACCTTACTGAGTCTAATGCAGGCTAAGAAGTGCAGAGAAGAAGAGATGCCCTGAGCTATTTATCTTCTAAAGATTCTTTTACTGAAATTTAAGGGGCTGAAAGTATAAATGAAAAGGATTTTAATGATGATCTTGCCTTTAATCCAGGAAGATCCCTACCAGCCTTGAGAACTTTGCTAAGGAAAAGCATTGTGTAAAAATTAACTGCTGGTGTGAAACACTGTCACAATAGAAGGTAATGCCCCATGTAATTTTAATGAAGAAAGGAAGGACATCTTGATAGAAAGCAGGAAGATCTTTGGTAATAACCCAGCATCCTGCCTCCAGAAATGACAAGAATTTTCCATTACTCCATTACAGTAGCAAGAGGAGGGAGAGGACTGTCCTGTCTCAGCGCCAAGGACTTAGCTTTGGGTGAGGGCTGAAGGAATTAAGTACAAAGACTGCAGTTTATGGAAACCAAAAAAATAAAATGACACAAACCAGAGTATAGAGAAGCTACACAGCCATCAGGAAAAGGGGCAGAACCTGCTCCTCCAAGAAGCCACTTTCTTTGGCAGATGTCCTGCACAGAGCCTGCTGAAAGCAAACCAAACTGTCCCAAGATTTCCCTTGCTCTGCCTGGCTGGAGATCTCTTATTCATCAGTGTTTCATGCTCATCATTGTGCTCCATCCTCTGGCAAAGCTCTGACCACCTTTTACTGTTATTTGGCATCTGCATTGAGGGTGATGCTGTGAGGGATTGTGAGGCACCTTGAGGATCATCAGGGCTGGGACCTCCCCACTGCAGAACCCCACCTGCTGAAAGCCTCTTGCACAAACAGAACAACCTCCACCAGAAATGGAGCTGATTCTTCAGCTTCCCAGTATTGCTGTTGGGAAGCTGTTCCCAGCCTCACCACTTGGTTAGAAACCTTCATTTAATTTCTAATCTAAATAATTCATAGGCAGTTTCTAACCATTTGTTCCTGTGCTAACATTGCCTTTTGGGTTAAATTGTTCTTCTCCCTGTGGGGTGTTTACTCCCATGATGTATTTTAGAAAGGGCAATCATATTCCCTCTACGACTGCATTTTACAAGGCAAATAAATCAAGCTCTTGTACAACAGCCTTTCCTAGTCTCAGGCTGAGAGCCCCTTGTCCAAGGGACTAAGAAAACAGACCAAATAAAGTGCCAGGCTTCTCCAGGGCTGCACATGATACTGCTCATGGACCAGCTGAAATGCTCTCCTGTGCAAGAAGATGAGATGGGGTTACTGGAAATTATTAGTATCTTTCTCCTGATGTTTTCTTTTCCAGTCTCTTGACTTTCTGTTTTCTGTATTACACTGAAGTTGCTTCAGCCCTGATGGTGCCCTTGCAGAGAAGGGCTCCACAGCACAGCAGCATCCTCACCTCCTTCTGACTTTTCCTATTTTAATTACTAGTAAACTTTTTTTAAATTTAGGAAAAAAAAAAAAAAAGGCTGAAGTGGAATATCCTACTAGAACTGGAAAATCCTGCTGAAGCTGAGGAGGAGACTGTGACTCCCTGCTCTGCCATGTAACTGCCTCACAGGTAAAGCTTAGTTCCTCACCGTGGTCCAACACTGATCTTATGACAGCAAACATTGTTTTCTTATGCTTGATTCCCCTTTCTTTCCTTCCTTGAGACTTAGGACAGGAAAGCTCAGAAAATAAATAGCTTGCAAACTGTCTCTCTTTTTGCTGTGGAAATGATGATTCTTTCCTGAAAAGGGTACTCAGCTAAAAGGTCAGGTCTTCCCCTTCCTATCTGTCTTCTGTGGACAAAACTCTGCTTTTGATGTAATGGATTATTTAGGATTTTGTAGAAAGGCCTGGGGGATCTGCTGAAGTAGGTAAAACGGTTATGAGTGGCAGCCCATAATGTACAGAAGTAAGAGAAACATTTTTGTGCTGTTTAAAGATAAATAAATAAATAAAGACCAAAATGTAAGTTTGAATAATTGTTATCTCTAAGGTAGAAGCAGAACAGTACATGATCCTGATGTTAAGTGTAACATCCTCCAGAACATTTGAAATAACCTTGCATTATTGATACAACAGACCTCACTGGAAACTACTTATTTTCTTCCTCCTTTAAATTCAAAAATAATGGACTGATTGGACCAAGCAGCTGAAAGCCCAGATAGTGCATCGAGAGTTTGTTTTGTGAATTATTCACACAACTCAAAGTTAAGAATTTAGCTTTGCTTGGAAATCCACTCTCCCATTTAGCTTGACTGCTGTTTTCAGTTTACATTATTTCTCAGACACTGCTGTGAAACTTCCTCTTAATTGGAGGCTATTGTGGGACTTGAAGATTTTTGTTTATTTGAAAAATATAGTATGGTTGAATTACCAGGACCTATTAATATACGTGTGGTAATGACATATAATCGCCCACAACTCCCTCGAGATGGCTCTGGCACAACAACCCCATTTCACTTTCATGAAATGAAAAGCATCCAATTACCTAAACAACCACCTATTTCACATTAACTACACACCAGCAATCAGTCAGCTGGGGGAATGTTTATTTCCGTGGTCCATTGTGCCTCACATCCTCTTTGTCCTCTCTTTCTGTACTTTTTTTCCCTTTGCTGGAGCTCTCCTTGTAGGTGGGGAGGTAGATTTGCATCTCTCCATAATTCCTTTGGTAAAGCTGCTCGATGTGTCTCCTGTTTGCTCAACATGCTGTAAGCAAGGCTGCTGCTGCTCAGGATTACTCTGTGTGAGCTGGGGCCAGGCACCCAGCAGCACAGCCAGGCAGATTTTAAAGTGCTGCTGCACAGCAATAAACAGACCCTCATCCATATATTCTTCTTCCAAAAATGCAAGGAGTCCCATCTGTACTGTAAATGCATATGTGCATTTTTCACCATAATGCAATCTGTCCAAAGCCATCCTTATTATGTGTGTGGGACATTGTCTCGGGAGCAGGGTGGGCAGAGGCTTTCCAGGATGGGTTATGGATAATGTGCAGTACCCCACTGGGTTCCTTCTATTAATGCCCACTCTGCAAAAAGAAGCCTCAGGCACTGGGTCACAAAATGTTCCTGCATCTCCCAGGAGGCTGGGACTGAGAGATAAAGGAAGGCAGAGGAAATATAAAATGCAGACTTGACACAAACACTTCCCCGTCCAACCCAGAGGTACTGCAGAGAGCTCAAACTCCCCTTTTCTTTTCTCTGAAGAAATCTCGATGTTTCGCTCTCCAAGAGCCAAGAGGGCGAGTGGAGCTTCTCAGAGGTATGAATGGGATCCCAGGCTCTGATCTCAGGCTTCTGATCATTTCAGCAGCAGGAGGAGGCTGTGCATGATGTGAGCCACAGTGAGCTTTTGACTACCTGATCTTACCAACACCACGCTCCACGGAATGCTTTTTGTGTAAAAATGCGTGACTGTGGATATCAACAAAAGGTCAGGAGAATCTGACAAGTAACAATCTTGGACATGGCTACAGTGGGGCACAAAGTAAAAACAACTGCCAGGAATCTCCTTTCATCACTAAAATTTATACTAAATCAGGCAAATAAGGAAGTAGCTGCAGTCCTTCAACGTTAGTACAACACTTCCAGCTCAAGAAAATGTCCCTGGCAATGTAGCCTTAAATCCAACAAGTCAAAGCAGCAAAAAAATTCTTCACAGGAACATCAGAATTTTTTGTTTTACCTACCTGCCACTGCACAAGGACAGAGGAAGTTGTGTGGGGAGTTACTAACACAGAACTGGGTGGTTCATCTGGAACTAAACAAGAGAAAAAGGAAACAAGAGCAGTTACATCAAGAAGGTGGAAAAGGGGCACTTTTCTTTTGTTCATCAGATTCTTCACTGCTGAAGGAAATCTTCCATCCCAGCTGCTGTGTGGTGGGTCTCTAAAGCAGCGTGGTGGATGTTGGAACTCAGGGAGAAGCCAGGCACTTCTCTTACATCCCTTGCCCTATGTGTGGCTGTGGCAGCTTGAGCAGGAGCAAGAAAAGCTGAGGGCATAAACCTGGAGGAAGCTGCAGCAGCCAGCTGCTCACAGACCACGGGCTGCCCATTTGTAAAGAAGTTAAACCAGCTGTGTGCAGACTCCAAAGGGTGGGGAAACTGCTCCCAGATTTTTCAGGAGATTTTTTGCCACAGCTGGTGGGACAAGCCCATCTTGAATTTAGGAGTCATGTCACACAGCCACACATTATTTTAGCCAGGGCAGCTTGGTTTACCACAGGTTAACCCCTTCCTGTGCCCATGGCCTGTGGCACTCCCAGACACTCCACAGCAGCTCAAAGACATGAAGCAAAGGCTTATCAGGAGCACACAGCCCTCCACAGTGCAATGCCCGAGTGGCAGCACTGGGGCTGCTCAGCAGAATAAATGTTCAGCTTGTTGAGGAGGTGAGAAGCTTTCACAGTTTTTTCCCCTGTATTGTGAGGAGGCCAAGCACAACTCTGGATCCACTGTAGCTAAAGTCAAAGAGAACTTAAAATGAAATTTGAAATTCTGAAACAGTGAGTGCTGCCTCATTAGCACCAGTTACAGCCTGCACTGACCCTGCTTAGCAGGAAGGTGGAGAGTCAGGATGCCTTTAAGGGGCTGCTTAGCACATTAGTCAGGTATTACACTGGGTTCCTGCTTAACTTCCCATGCTCCTGAGCTCTGTCCTCTGTTCTTCTGATTTCAAGATTGCATTCCCTTGCAGAATGGCTTCCTATTTTTATATCTCAGTGTCATTTCTAACTCATCACTCCTTGTAGGAGTGCTCTGTAGGAAATCCCAGATAATTCCTAGCACCATATATACATATATATATATATATATATATATATAGCCATAGAAGCATTTAGGTTGGAAAGGACCTCTAAGAGCATCAAGTCCAACCATTAAGTCAGCACTTCCAAGTCCAACACTGAACCATGTCCCCAAGTGACACATCTACTTTTAAATCCCTCCAGGGAAGGGGGACTCAACCACTGCCCTGGGCAGCTGTGCCAGGACTTGACACCCCTTTCATTGAGGGAAGTTTCCATAACATTCAATCTAAACCTCCCCTGGTGCAACCAAACCAGGCCATTTCCTTATGTCCTACCACTTCTTACTTCGGAGAAGATATCGACTCCCACCTCACAACACTCATATATATATATATATATTTATCCAGATATTTATCCCAGTATTACCCCATTTCCCAGGGTAAAAGCACACACTGATGCTTTTCCTACTTTGCAGAGTTCCTTTCTCTATTCAAGACATCAGAGCTACTTCTGCATTCAGGCATCGACTTTATACAATCAAGGAATTAGAAGCTGATCTCTAAGGCTAAAAATAAAAGCCTTGTCAATGTCATTCACAGTTTATTAGTCCTGATCTGCAGGATTAAATGCTCATGTTTCCAGGAGCTTCATACTCTTTCTTACCTATACCTCAGCAATTTTGCCATACTGCAGACTGATGTGGATTGTGAGGGGAAAACAATTGAAGAAACTTCTTCAAATGTATGCTGGGTTCTACATTTATTTTTAATGCTCTCTTGTAAATTATTCAATTTCTGCAAAGATAATGGTTAGTGCAGAATTTGGAAGCCAATCAAACGAAGTTTAAATCCATTTTGAGATTCCTGAAAGTATGATTCATTATCAGAGGGCACAGCAGGACACTTAGGGCTGCCTGTTAATTCAGCCATATCTCATTGCTACCTGTGCCAACTTCCTGTGGACAAAACTGCTTTGGCTGTTGGTTTTCACTCCAGGAGAACACCCTGCAGTGGATCCAGGAGCCCTGGGGAGCCCCCACCCCTCAGTGTTGCCCCCAATGTGCTTCTCCTCCTCCTTACCATCCTGCAGGGTTGTGACAGCCTCTGTCTCCGTGCTGAAGTCGCTGTCCCCGATGTCGTTGGTGGCCTTCACTCGCAGTTTGTAAGAGGTGAAGGGGTTTAAGCTGTGGAATGGGGAAAACAAAGCCGAGGGATGAAATCTGCCCCCCTCATCACAACTTGCCTCTACTGCCAACCAGAGTTGAAGAGAATCTGCCTGCTGCCAACCAGAGTCACTGAGCAGTTTATCTCCTCTCCCATTGCTTTTTCTCTGCAGGCTCCCCCAGCCTCCCAGGTGTTCCCACCCCTGCTGCCATCAGCACCTCCCCAGATGTCTCCTGCCCTGAGTTCCCAGGAACACTCCTGGATTCGTTGCTGAATGGGGCACCAGAAACCAAACGTGAAGCTGCAGCTCATGGAGCAGTCCACGAGTGGGGCTTGTTATCAGAGTTCTGCATGGCTGTGCAAAGCCTGGCTTTCAAGGTGCTTTGCTGAGATATCCTCCAAAGCCATCTGGGTCATCCCCCCAGCTCGGATGGGGAGGACAGGTGGGGAGGAGGCAGGAGATGTGCCCAGGGTCGGGGCAGCGCAGAGCAGGCACTGGAATTCAGAGCGCCAGCTCCTGACTAATCCCCTACACCACACCACTTGATCAGTGCATTTCGCTCCTGCTGAATCCCAAATTAATGCCATTACCTGGATTACTTAATAAAGGCAGCAACAACAGGTTCCCTGAAGCTCTTTTATCTATGTGGTGCTTTAAGATATGCAAAGAGTGATTTCCAGCTGACATAACCTTGCAAAGATGCTTCTGTCTTGGCTTGGCAGGGGAGGGGAAGGGGAGGCTGCCTTTGGAGTCGTAGGCAGAGGCTTGAAATGCAGAGCTGTAACTTACGGGGGATTTCACTAATTAATTGGTAGTGTCTAACCATCCACTGGCAGATGTAACACTGACTACAAACCCCAGTTACTTGTAAGGAATGATTAAACATCAAGGATAATGCATTCTGATGGGCAGCACTCTCACATCCATGATTCTTCTGGACTTCCACAGGAAAGTGCTTTTAGCAAGGGTGAGGAGAAATCTCTTTCAGCAGTGCTATCCTATCAGGACTGAATTACTTACCTACAGCAACTTGAATAATGTGAATCATCTTTTTGGAGCTTTTGTTTTCAGTCATGCCAATGTAAACTCTAAGTGACATAGATGGTTTCCTTGTTTTTACAGGTTTTGACTGGAAGGATACTGGCACACGACCAGTGAGCTGCCATATACCACAGCCACTGATGCTTTTCATAACAGACCCAAAAAATCTGAATCTGAATGCTTGGAATACCTGATTCTCCTGAAGCTCATGGCCTTTTAGAAATAATCTGATTTGTACTGGCTCGTCAACAGAGGAAATGGACAGCAAAACAAGTACCTGCTCGTAGACATTCAATTGCTGTTGCTGATGTTACAAGGACTTTAATTACACTAGTATTGCTGAGGATATAATGAAGCCTGAATAACAAAGTTTAAACATTCTGATGCTATCTATAAACTTCAGTATGGAAAATACAGATAAAAATGGTTCTCATTTCATCTGGAAAAGCTTTTATAGAGATAATTGCAATGCAGCATTCAGAGTGGATTTTAACATCAGTCACTACTGGAAGGATATTTAACTAGTTGTATTTTACAGAGCACTGTGTAGCTACATATGGTTTAGCCTGAGTAGTGTTATCTGTGGTGCTGAGCTTCCAGGAAAGGCTTCAAAAAGATGCACTGCAGTCCAACTTTAATTAGATTTATTGCATGACCTTCAGCAAATCTCCCAACTGCTGTTCATAACACCACCTCTAAAATGGGAGCAGTGGCCTCACTTAACCCCTCTCCCCCACAAAGACTGTGAAGCTGACTGATGCTTGTTTTGGTTCCCTAACTAGTGGGAAAGTATGGGAATTTCTGCGCTCGCCTGGCATCACGTGGTACCTTTCAATAAGGCAGGATGTCGCCTCGTGGCTGATGGAGGAGGAGTAGGTCTGCCAGTCTCCACTCGGCAGCTCCCGCACTTGTACCGTGAAATATCGGATCGGGGAGGATCCGTCGCTGCCCGGGACCCACTGCAGCACCAGGCTCCGCGAGGACACGTCGCCCTGGGGGGTCACCACCTGCCTGGGAGGTGCTGGTCGTTCTGCAATCAAACCATCGTTTAGCTGCTTTGAGAGGAAATTCAAAACAACATAAAATGTGACAGCCTGGTCAGATGTTCATGCTGGTGATGCCACAGGGCATTGAACTTTTGGATTTGCCATGTGAAGTAGACAACCATCCCATTCCTTAACCTTCTACTGCAAGGAGGAGCAGTAAAACTGATTGTTATTTCCCTGCATCAAAGGTCACCATAGGATATAAACCTTCCTCACCGTGGATCTCAAACTTGTGAGGGTCTTGACCTGACAGGTTAAAGAAGAATCATCAGGACTGGGAGCCAAGGAAAGCAAGGCAATCTTTAATGAAACTCAGCTGTGCTTCTGGCTGCAAGTGCTCTTTTGATAGAATCTGTGTGTAAATCAGCTCACTTTTTAACCTGTTCTTACTCCTTGGTGCCAGGAACGCTGTTCTCTCTGTGCTATGCAGTGTCCTCTTCGCCCAGCTGAGGCACAAAGAAGGGGAAGGGGTGAGCTGGAACAGGCTGCTGTGTTGCAGAGTCCAAGCACACACAGCTGATGCTGAATTCCTGCACCAGGCAAGGAACCAGGAGCCATCAGCAGCTCCTGGTGCTGCTGCTTCCAAACCCCAGCCTGGAACCAGCACAGAGCTGGGGCTGGAGCACCTGGTACAGAGGTCCCTTCCAGACCTCCCCAACTCTTCCCTTCCTACCCACTTAACCTTGAACCTGCAAAGTCAAACCAGCCAGTGCTGAGGGAGATCTCTCCAAAGTAATTACCCTCACACCCCTGGGATGAGCAGGGAATGGCAATGCAGGTGTAAGCATGCCAGCCCCCAACTGTTTCATTACAGATCTCCTTTCCCGTCACCGCGTCTCTGCACTCCATCGATTTCAATAGAGAAACTCTATAGAGTGAGGAATAATTGTTTAATTGTTTATCATGAAGATTATTGATTCTGATTAAAATGTGTGGCATGTAATAAAGCAGAAATTGATTGGAGACACCGCAGTGACTTGCTCTTGAGAAGCAATTCAATTCAACTTCATCAGCACTTGTTTCCATAAACACACCTCTGCCTGCCCGATTCCTCACGGCTCCGTACTGCCAGCACTTCATTTCCCTGCCATCCCCTAAAACCATTTCCTGCGTGTTTTGGCATTTCTCTGCAGCCTGCTCTCGCTGACATCAGTGCCCAAAGACTTGTAAGCTATTAGCTGGAGGAAGCCCTGGGTGCCAGCAGCCTGCGAGCAGCAGCACGACGAGAAAGGTCAGTGCCTTACACTGACAGGCGGAGACAGGGACGCGGGGTTATTCCATGCCAGGGAGGGAGAGTCATGCAGGGATTTTACACATTCTGCTGGTAAGCTCTGCAGTTTTGGGCAGGTCAGATCTTGCAGTCAGTCTCCTGTGATTGGATTTCCTTCTGCTGCTAATGGGAGATTTTAAAATCTCCTGTGTTGCAGGATATACTCCCTGACTGTTTGTACAAACCCATTAGTACAAAGAGTTTATTTATGGGAGTTTAGCCACAAGCAAATGCTAAGGTGAGCTGTCTGTACAGGAATGTAAGGCTTGACTCTACCAGGCCACATGACTCTATGGGCTACTTTTAATTTCTTGCTACATTTAAATTTTTTGACTCAGTTCTGCCCTGGTCACTGGTGTTGACTATTCTGAAGTGTAGACTCAAAGCACTGCAGCAGAGCCTCAGAGAATACAGCCACAATATAACTTGGCATCTATCAATCACAGGCATCACTGCAAAATTTAAGATTTATACTAGGATTAACCAAGGAATTTACAGGGGCAAGAGTGATCAATTTTGCTAATTTTCAAGGGAATTTTTGTGTCTGTCTACCTTAGTATCAAAGACTATGAGGATATTAAATACATCTCTGTTAACAGGAATTAAATATCTTTTCATTCTAGAATATTTATTGTCATGTATACAAGTTTCAGGTTAATTTCTTGCTAGCAGAATAGCTGCACTGGATAAATTTCTTTATCATCCCCTTTTATAATTGTTGCTGATGTGAGAAAACACATTGTTGTCCCTACACTTTATATGGGATCAGTAAACTCATGGTTCCAAAGCACGTAGAGAGCCAGCAGAGCTGTCCATCAAAAAGAGAAAGGGATCATGTAACACTGTGATTTGGGTACTCAAGATAACCCTAAAGCATTGATAGCAACAAGGGGTCATTGTTCCCACAGTGGAGCTGGGAGCTCTGCCCTGAGCTATTGTGTATCCTTGTGCACAGTCTGGGGAATCTGAGCACATTTTATTGAGCAGGAGAGGCTCTGAGCCTTGACAATTCACATTTTTTGGCATGGTGGGGTTTTTCTGAAGCTTCTACATGTCAGGATTTGAACCTCCCCTTTGACAGCAATCAGACAGGGGTGGAAGAAACCTTGAGCTGATAAAATTCTTTGATGGACAGTATCTTTAGCAGAGGCACTTCCAGTTTCCTAATACATCTCCAGAGGTTCTTTCTCTGAGGACTGCACTGTTATGCACTGGGAAGGCTGCACATGACCTGCAGAGCTTCCAGAAAATGCCAGAGGGAATTTTAAACCCAACCAAACAGGCCAGGAGTAGTTGAAATGCTTCTCACAGGCTCTAGCTGGTGGTAGCTGAACATCAGGCAAACTTCCTCTTTTCTTAGAAGTGTTAGAGGAAAATAATAAGGAAGACATTGTGGGCAAATACAGTGGGAAATCCTTACTCTTGCACTAAATGATGTGCAAGGTGTAGAAAGGACTTTAGACAAAAGGTTGCTTATGAGGCACATTTTAGGAATTAAAAGTAAATATCATTGGTTGCATTATAGCGCAAACTTGGGCAAGAACCAAGAGCAGGAAGCTTTAACAACAATTGAAAGATATCTGTGGAGATCTGGCCTGGGGACCTGCTAGAGTGTGCTCCTCTCTGAACTGTGACTTTTATGAGTAACAGAAGTTGAACAATTCTAGTTTCTGAGGGAGAATTTTTCCTAAAAAAATATCACTATCCAGACAGCACAATAGGTCAGAGAAGCACGTGGTACAAACCCCAGCGGTGCTGGTAGAGTTACCCTGGCTTGTTTTGATTTTGCCAGCTCAAGAGATCAGATACATCCTTTGCAGTGGTACATAGCCTATGTGCAACATCAGGGGAAGACCCACATTCTTGTTCTCCACCAACATATATCCTCTTTTAGCTCTGAATTAAAAAAAAAAAAAAAAATCATGCACAAGTAGAAAATGCAAATTTTCTGACTGCAGCTCTACAGATCAGTTCTAAAACTGGAGAAATGAGCAGTTACTTGAGCCAAAGCATTAAAAATAAGCAGTAGTGCAGATCAGATTCTGTAATACCTTACATGTCTTTCACATTTTGTTACATTTGGTATCATTTACACACAGGTATAAATGCCACCTTCAAGTACATTCCCTTCAGAACAGAATTTGTCTGGAGAGTCAGGATGAAAACAACCATTTCATGGCTGATGCAAGAAGCAGAAAAAGTCTGGGCAATCCAGATGCAAAGGCTCTGCCTGAGTGTGTGGCAGCAAAAGGCCAGAGTAATTACAGACACATTAGGTCAGGGCTGAGGCACAATGGAGGAGCCATGGTGAAATTCTGCAACACCACTGCCTCTCATTCTGCGTTCTGTAATCAATATAATTCATCCATCACTTACTTTCTTAAGATTGCAATCTTTCTAGAAAACGAGAGAGCTGGAAAAAAACCCCATCTGACTGCAAAAGGAGGCTGCATATGGCCAATAGAGCAGCTGATGGAAAAATCAATTCTAACAGCCTGGCAGGTTAGAAGAACTGTGTCTCATAAAAGTCTGCCTTGCTTTCTCAAATCATGATGTTGCTATGGATTGGGGCAGGTTTATGGGGTGAAAAGGAGGAGGTGTCCCCTGCTGTTAAAATCCCCCTAAGTGCAGCACAGGCTCCAGGGCAGGCACAGAAATTCCCTGAACCCACGGCTTGCAAGCATTACCTCGTTTTTCAGTGGTGATCACCGTGGCTTCCAGAGGCTCCCCCCAGCCCTGCCTGGTCTTGGCAGATGTCCTGAAGATGTAGGCTGACTCTGGGCTCAGGTCTGTCGCCGTGAACTGCCGCACTGTGGAGCCAACCTCCACCGTGGTGAACTTGTTGGGGCTGCTGCTGGCCAGGCGGTAGGCGACCTGGTACCCTGCAAGAGAGGGGAAAAGGCTCAGCTGGCTTCCCTAGCAGGGACAAAAGAGCACCAGCACTATTAGTTTATCCTAATCATATGCTTATCTGGAGTAGGGAGAAAGTAATTTACTGCCTTTGGTGTTATACAGCTCTGCTCTTTGGCAACACGTCTTACAAGGGAAATCACACACACAAGGGTCTGCTGGGTACAACTGCCATGAAACCCAGTCCACTTTCCATCCTTTAGACCAACAAGATGCAAAACCCGTTTCATCTTCCCTGGGCACACGGGTACCTTTTTGGAAAGCAAAGGAGCAGAGTTGGTGCAATGTGTCACCTGACTGAGGTGATTCAAGGCAACGCTCCAGTTCCAGCTTTTCAGCCCACGCTCACAGGTTGTTCTGTCCTCTCCCAGTTTCAGCACTGGCTCAAATTCAAGGTTCTTCAGCTGCAGCTTCAGCAGCTGGATTGCCCAAACCAAGCAGCCTTCACACTGCTCCCATCAAGGCTTGCTCCTCCTTTCTGCCCGTGCTTTTCCCTTGGCAGCGAGAGCCAGAACTGCCAATAAAGCCACCCTTCTCCTGTCATGCAGCATCTCTGCCCTTGCCCAGAGCCTGAGGAAGGAGCCCGCAAGCTCTGTGGTCCTGTTTCATCCATGCAGGTCTCAATAATCAATTGTGCTGATGCCTGTAAGTGATAAGCCCCGTTCCAGCCTGCCTGACAACCAGGAGCTCACAGCTTAGCCTGGGTTATTAACGATTCCACTGTGCAAGGAGGGCTTCCAGGGTTCTTACGCACCACTAGCGACAACTGTCCCCCAAAGAGGGCCTGCCAAATGTTCAAATCCATTCTGTAAACCCAGCAATTCAATCAGGCTCTCGCTTCTGGAGCTCAATGGTAACATCCAGTCCAGCAGCTGACTTCCAAAATCAATTAATAGCAGAACTGATGTGAAGTTTTATTGCCTGAGCTGAATGTATGATTAAACGCTCCATGGAGTTACAGAGGGCAGAGGGCAGCCAAGAAATCCAAATCAGACCATCTGAAAACAAAATAGTCACGGCACAGTTCTGCCAACCCTCTGCTCGTCCTCCGAATGACAAAGGGGGCTGCAGCACCTGAGCCATCTCTTTCACATGGAATTAATATCCCAGCTAGAGTTTGAACTCTCACCACATCTTGGTGGTAACAAGACCAAGGGGAGCCAAAACCAGCATGGTTCATTTGGGAAGGTCAGTGCATGAAATCTGAGGGGCTGATCTTACCTATGGCTATTAGAGAAAACCTAATGACATTTATTTCCCACTGTGAATATGCCACAATTGCCACATTCCCACTCACAGAGTTCCTGCAGTCCCTGGAAGCGATGGCACTCGCGTGTGGCACGCTCTGTCACAAACGGTGGAATTTAATTGGGATGCAGATGGTATTAATTTTGTTGTGTTGACTCTCATAGTGCCACTGATGATGCACCAGGGTTTCCTTGTCCTTTCTTCTCTGGCAGCTGCTTGGGGCCATGGGGAAACAGCCATGGCTGCAGCTGGAGGAGTGACCTGTGGTTTATTCCTACACCAGCATTTCCACAGATGGGTGGAGAGATTTAGACTTCTTCAAAGGCTGGGAATAATGTCCTAAGAGGAGTGCCTGGGGACTTTGGGCTTGTCTTATCTGGAGGCTGAGGAGCAAACTCACTGTTGTCTGCAGCTCCCTGAGGAGGGGATGTGGAGAGGGAGGTGCTGATCTACCAGGGTGGTAAAACACTGGCACAGAGAGATGGTGGCTGCCCCATCCTTGGAGCTATTCAAAGTCAGGTTGGACAGGGCTCTGAACAACCTTTTGTAATTGAGAATGTCCTTGCCCATGGCACAAGGGTTGGACCAGATGGCTTTTAAATATTGCTGCTAACCCAAACTATCCTGGTTCTATGATCTCCCTGGGACTGATAGGACACGTGGGAATGGTTCAAAGCTGCATCAGCCAAGGTTCAGACTGCACACGAGGAAGAATTTATTTACAGAGAGGGTGGTCACACCCTGGAACTGCTTTCCTGGAGAATTGGGCAATGCCCCAAGCCTGTCTGTGTTTAAGAGCCATTTGGATGAAGCCCTTAATAATGTTGTAACTTCGTCAGCATGGAACTGGTGGAGCAGCTGGACTTTATGATTGTTGTAGGTCCCTTCCAACTGGAAGAGTCTGTTCTGTTCTATTCTATTCTATTCCAATCAATTAAAAACTGTCCTGATTTTTCAGCGCTCCTGAGTGTGCTTAGATCCCAGCAAAGTCTTGGGGTCTTACACTTTCAACATTTCATTTTTTCACCTGCAAATTATCTCCTTTTATCCAAGGGACTAGTTCTTCCATTACTGGTCCAATATATTTCAACAAAGTATTTCTGTACCTTTAATGCTGCAATATTTTGATCTTTTTTAAAAGTCCACAGAAAGACAGAGAGCAATGGGAAGAAGGAACTGCTATATATGATCTTTTTTGTTTATACTGATGTGAAGAATGTGGGAGTGAAAACCCCAGTGCAGGATCTTAATAAGGAGAAAAAATAGTCAAAGAAAAGCACTGGGGAGATTTTTACAGAAGCAGGAAAGATGAAGGAAAAAGCAACTAAGATGGCTAAAAAAGCTTGATAAAGGGACATAAGACGTAAAGAATAAGACCTGGAGGGAAACAGAGAATATTAAAAGAATAGAAAATTTGATTTATCTAGTTATTAAAAGATAAGTATGATATCTGGGACATATCCTTGTCGAGTAATTTCCTCTTTTCTAAACCTTTGTAATATATGAAGTGTAGTTAAAATGTAAGGGGGGAATAGAAAGATAACTATTTACTGCTAAATGGTGGCACTCATGCTGGAAAGCAATTACAAACATGCCCAGATTAGGCAAAGGAACACATACATATCTAGGCCATTACAATATCTTACACAAGAGTGGGTCTGTGGCTAGTGAAAAAACTAATTAGCCATGAGAAAGAGGAAATCATGTGTCACAGCCTGTCTCTGTGACGGGCTCTGCAAACTCCCTTTCCATGAATCCCTGTGAAAAACAGCACCAGCTCTCACTGTCCTCTCCTACATCTGCTGTGTTGGCTGAAACTCTGGGGGAATATCTGTTTTCCTGAGTTTACACAACCATGGCCATCACCTCAACAGATTTCCTAAGAAACTCAACACTTCCATGGGTCTGATTCCAAAGCAAATATTCGACCTTTACACCTGAACTCAGCTTGCTCTTCTTGCTACCTACAACCACCTGAAAGACACTCAGTACTTCATTTTGATCCCCTACATCTCCAGTCAGACAGTTTGGGACAATGAGGATACAGACAGCCATAAAAAGCATGACTTTTACTTTTTCTGAATGGCACAGAAGACTCAGTGCTTAAACTACAGCTTGGATAATAACTAGGGCTAATGCAAGATCAAAAAGATAAAATTATTAAGTTGATGAATTTCAGCAACAAGGGATAGGAGAAGAAAGGAAATGTTAAGTGAAATCAAACGAGGCAAATCAATAGAGGTAAATGGAAAGTGTTCAAAGAGAAATTAATGTGTGCTTGAGGGCTATAACAGGCAATTGCTGCAGTGGAGGAATGAGCAGCTTCCTTTCCTTACCAGATTATGACAATAAGATGTTGCAGATATCTTAGGGGAAAAAAATTTAAAAATCAAAGGTTATGAATGAAAGTATAACCTTTAAAAGGTGATCAGAGTAAACTTCTTGGGGAAAGGAATATCTTACAGAATGTGAAATATCTGGATGGTTAATAAGAATTCATATTATTTTCTTAATTAGAAATATAGCATTAGATCCCAGATCTCTTCTGCTATTGAGAGTGCTGCCACTCACCAGCATAAACCCCCCCGCCGCAAGATCAAGTTTTCACGAGTTTATTTATTCACTGAAACCAGGCTTATTTTTCACTTTAGCATCTTTTTGAGCATTTTTTGCACAAGTGCAAGCAGTTCCCTCGAGCTGCACTTTCCAGACCCGACAAACAGCAGCAGCCCGAGCCTGTTAGAAGTGAGGTCACCGCAGCACAGCCGCTGGATTCCCCAAAGCAAACAGGCAGGAGGAGGGTGCCTACACCCCACGAATGCCAAAAAGCTTTCCAGCTCATCACCATACAAAGCCCTTCGAGGAGTGACAGCACCCGTTGGTGCAGGGCACGGAGCTGCAGAGATACAAACATTGGTTAATTTGTGGCAGAACTCGGGGAGAGCCGAGCGGCACCGCGGGGTTACGCGGAGGAGCAGCAGCAGCAGCAATCCGGTTTGTTGATTCTCCTGCTTATCTGTTCTAGGGCCAGCGGGCGTGCGAACGCAGCCCGGGATCAAAACAGGGATTTGCAAACGAGGATTACGTCCAATTTCGGTTCTAATTCTCGGTGGAGTTCTTACACTTTTTTTTTTTTGCAATAAGCTCCAGGTAAATGCTAAATACGAGGATACCGTGAGGAATACTAACCAGGGCCTGGAAGGATGTGGGTTAAGCTGTCGTTTTCAGGGGGAGTTCATAGCTTGAAATGCACTTATGCACATTAATGCCTCATTTATCTTTAACAGTATTTGAAGGAACTATGTGGGTGCTGGCTGAACTGAGCACAGAGAGGAAGACACAGTGAAGCCTCAGGTGGTTGGCGTAACATTCCCAGAAGGAGAAACGGAAATATCTAGCAGTCTTGCACAGTAAAATATTTAAACAAACAAACAAGTGGTTTTCCCTCTTGGTGCCTGCCAGTATTTCATCCTGCTAATCTCTCTCTGAAATGCTAGAACATGTTTTTATATAGATTACAAAAATGTTAGCTGCAAAGGTGCGTGTATACTCAGAGGACAAGGCAGGCAGAGCAGGAACATTAGTTCAAAGGCTCTGAATATAAGTTGCTCTTGCAAAGCAAGTGGTTTTTCTTTCGAGCCCCATGAGTGAATAGAAGGGCAGCACACAAAATTATGTTCACTTATTTTTCCCAATGACTCCACTTTGGTGCACTTGACCAGAAGGTTACAGTGCTGTTTTGGAGGTTCATTATAGTAATGAGATGTAAAAAGGGTACAGGGAAAAAAAAAAAAAAACCAAATCCCAAAAATTTGCAACCTTTCCTTAGAACACTACACATTGTTTTTTTATCCATTTTTGAAGCACTGCTCACTTCTTAGGAAAGATCACAGAAGAACCCAGCATGAGCAATTTTCCCTTTTTCTCTCTCTGACAGCTAACTACTTCCTCCAGGAACCTCAGTATTTCTACCATTGACAAAATAAAAGAGTGAGAACTGTTGAATAAAGACAGTGGACTTCAAAGAGGTGGATGGGGGGCACTGGCAGGTAACATCCCCCTAGGAAGGAATTCTAAGGGAAAAAGGAATCCAGGTTAGCTTGACCATTTTAAGACACAAAAAAAAATGGTACAACTATCCCAATGCAGACAAAAAGATGTTAAGAGGCCAGTATGTTTGCATTCAGAGCTCACTAATGACCTGAAAATCAAAAGTGAATTGGACAAAAAGTTGAAACAGGACACAGCTCTAAGGGAGTGTATAAATAGACAGCACAGGCATGTAGGGACAAAATCAGCATGGCCAAAGAGCAAAGTTATCACCCGAAGGGCAGCAAAGGCAATAAGAAAGATTTCATAAATACATTAGAAATCTGAGAGAGAGGAGGAGAACAGGTCAACCAGCAGGAAGAAAAAATGAGCACAAGACAGGTGAGGCAGAAAGGGAAGGGAGGCTGATACCTCCATTGCTTTGTTTTCACACACAACAAGAAGTTGGTGCTGACAAGATCCTGCACACAAATTAAAGCTGACAACAATGTAAGTAGGGATGTAGGCTGGAAGAGAGAACAGGTTAATGAATGTTTAGTTAAGCTGGATGTAATCCAGTCAGAAGGCCTGATGAAATTTGCCCTGCAGAGATGGAGCCATCTCTGAATGATTAGCCATTCTCTTCTAGGACTTGTGGACAACAGGTGACATCCCAGGACATTACAAAAGGGCAAACAGAGTACACTATCTTTTAAAAGGAGGCAAGACCGGCTAAAGGAATTATGGACAAATCAAACTAAAGTTCAATACCCAGAAAGATCCTGGAAAAAGATATGAGTCAATATACAAGCATTCACGAGGATAATAACGTGCCAAGGAGCAGCCAATATCTGTTTGATTGGAGCAAATAATAAATATCAAATAATCTGTTTTCCATTTGACAGTGTAATTGGCCAAGTGGGAAGACTAGATATGATCCACATTGACTTTGAGTAAGGCTTTAATATGGTTGCACACAGTCCCATCAAAAGCAAAGAGAATAATAGAATCTAAGAAAAATGCCACACATTTTGAGATGAACATTAAAAAAAAAAATAAAGTCAAAATGCTGTTATCAATGATTTGCTAACAACCTGGGAGGACATAGTAAACTCTCATGAGACCTCATGAATGAATCTGGTCCTGTTTAATACTTTCATTAATGACCTGGCTGATGGAATTGCCAATCTGCTTGCAAACTCCAAAAATGAAACCAAGCTGTGCACACTTTAGAGGACACGAGTGTCATTTAAAGAGATCTGGGTAATGAAGAGAGATGGTCTGGAATCAGTGAGATGAAATTCAATAAAGGCATCTGCAAATTATCACACTTAAAGAGGAAAAGCCTAACACACTTGTAAAAGGAGGAGTGGCTGACCTGAAGTGTACTGTGGGAAAGGGCAGGAATGAGCAGTGGGACATAAACCAACTTAGTTACACCCTCGGGGTAGTCAAGGACTGTTTGAAGTACACTGGGATGTCTTACTGGGCATGGGCTGTGAAAGACATTGGAAACAACAGTTGACATGCTAAACATGCCACAGATTCTTTAAGGGACACCCTTTCCCTTTCCTTCCAACCCTGTGTTTGCATGATTTCACCATCACCATAATGGCCATGAGCAAGAACCAGCTGTGGAGGGGAGGCACAGCACAAAGTGCTCTGCAGAGACAAAATAAAGGAGAGTTCATACTCCACTGAGCTTGCAGCAACTCCAGCAAATGAGGCTGACAAAGTGCAGCAACGTGAGAGGTTGGAACACAGTTGGGGGAGCAAAATGTCTTTTGTGCTTTCTCATCATTCCCATCAAATGATTTTTTTCTCTCCTTAACCACATCCTGTGACTCAAATCTCAATCTCTGCTGAGAGCAAGTTCTAGGACACACAGTTCCTTAAAAAAAGCAACAAATCAAACCCACAAGACAACCTGGAAGCCAAGCTTCCTCGAGCTGCAGAGAAACCCTGCGTGGATCCATCTCTGGCAGCTCACTGCTGCCAAGCTTCACACAGACTCCTCCTCGTGCTCAGAAAATCCTGCAGCGTCTGCCTTTGGATGCCATTTGATGATTTTTCCTGTGTCTTCAGATACCAGGATCCTTTTGGTAAAATACACACCTGAGCAAACACTTGGAGTTCTTAACTCAAAATTTAAGTGCAATGCAGGACTAGGGCTGTATTTAAAGCAACGCTACCTCTGCAGGAGCATCTGAAGCAGACACCCTCCAGCCAGCAAGGAAAGCGTTAGGAACATTACTAAAAACCTACATGTGAGCCTGAATGATGGCAGTGAAATTAGAAGCAGAAAGGCCTGGCACGCTGAGTAGTAGACAAAAACAAAAGCTTTTGCTTCTGTTTTCAGAATTGAGACACAAATCTTTACTCACCACCCAGAACTACTGTAAAATGTGTTCAGCATCAGCAGAGAATACAAAATTGCTTGGTAACTACAAGCTATGTTAATTTTAGAGGCAGGAATGGATTCTTACATTGTAAAAGTCTTCACATTTTAAGTACAATAGTGGCCAGTGCATGTATTGCAAAGGTAACCCAAGAGTTGTGAGAGCAGGAAGGTGAGAAGGTTTTCCACAAATTCCTGTTGTGTCTTGCTGCCTTTCTTCACTTGATGAAAGGCCAAATAGGATTTAACACCTTGTGACTTGTCAGACATTATCCAAAGGAAGCAATAAAATGGAAGCACACATGAAACTAAAATGTTGGGCACGTCTGGCAAAGGTGGGAAAAACCCAGGTCCCCAGGCAGTTTTCCCAACAGTCAGTCAAGCAGTTTTACCAACCCAAATGCAGATGGGAAGAGAGATGACATTCAGACACAGTGCCTTGAACAACACCTAATTCTGGCTCAGGAAAACCCACGGCACGGAGCCACACAGACTTGTCCCCTCACCACAGCCCCACATTTCCTCTTCTTCAGCCAGAGATTTGCTTATGCACAAGGCACAGGGAAACCCAACAGCTGTAGGTTGCTCTGCTCTCCATCCCTCCACTCCCAGCCTGGGGTTTGCTGCTCCATCTTACCCAGGATAATTCCATTGGGCTCCTCCGGCGGCTGCCAGACGATCCTGACGGAGGTCAGCCTCACCTCGGGGAACACCAGCCTCACGGGGGGCCCGGGGGCTGCAAGGGAACACAGAGATCATGGCAGCCAGCACTGCACAGCAGAGCCATCACCAGTGCTCTGCTCACACTGCATGGAATCACTGCCCAAGACCTATCTCTCCATTAATGGTTGGAAGCACCTGTGCATTAATATACATTTATTCTGGGGAGTCTGTCCATGGCTAAAGGCCTCCAACACCCTCAGACACCAAACACAGCTCAGACCAGAGCACCCTACAGTGCTTTTTGACTGCACCAGGAGCTCTGAGCTCTGTAGGATTTTTCTCACTGCAGCATCACCACTGGTGTAACTGAGAGCACACCATGAAGCAGGGCACCAGGCTGCCTTTACAGAGAGTTATACAGCTCAATCCACTTCATACCTGTTGGAATTCCATAATATCCACTCTCTGTGTCATCAGCAACAGCTTTGAACTGCTTCCTGGCTTTACATTTGCATCTTAAACACTGAGGTGTGAGCAGGAGAACCTGAGGCAGGTGAGAGGCACATTAACAGACAGCACTGACCAGCCCAGGTTCACGAGGTGAGGAGATGCTAATTCATACATTACCATCCATGAATTTTCCCCTTCAGCACAAATTCCACCTGCATTACTCCTGGTGATACTTTTAATTAAGTTGAGCCCAGAGGAAACACAACATATTTACGTCAGGGGTATGGAGATGGAAGAACAATTTGTTTCATTTGCCAACATGCACTTAAGGAGGGAACTGCTATAATGGGGTTATCCAAAACAAACAGTTTTAAGTATTTCTCATTACAGCCTGATATGTACATTTCACTGAGTGTTTTTTCTCTCCCTGCAGAGTCCTGCTAACAGTAATTTTCCTTATTTTTCCTTTCAAAGAAAAGCCAGGTCCACACACAGGGACTATGCTGAGAAAAAGGCTAAAATAATGTCAGGGAGTTGTTGTCCCTGTTCCTGACCCCACACGCTCCCAACTCCTTCCTTCCCTGCACTGCATTGAAAATGTTTTGTTAAGCCAGAAGTCTGAACTTGTTTTCAGGCAAACCAAATTACCTTAATGAATTTGCTTGTGTAAACCAATGTTTACTTCATTATTATTTTGAAAAGATTTTGATGAGAAAGAGAGAAACTTAAACAGAAGCCTCTCACACTGATCTCGACCTATTTACTCCTGAAAAGGTAATGAAAGTAAAAGCAGTTTTTAGCATCTGCAAAGGCAAAAAGTATTTCAAGAATTGAACCGAATTTCTGTAGAATTCCACCATCAGGAATGCTTCCACCACACCAGTGTGCTCAGGGAGTGCTTGATTTGGTTCCTTCAGCGCATCCAACTGCACTGGGAAATCCCTGGGAAGGGCTGGAGGCAGCTGCAAAAGGAAGCCTGTAGGATCATCGTTAAGGTCAAGGTCTTTTTTGTGGTAAAAAAAAAAGGAGAGTGGATTACTGAAGTTGCAAATTCCATCTCTTTCCTTCAGTCCAATCAGACCCAGATTTGTTTATTGCTTTCAATTGCAGCACATTTTTTTTTTTTAGCATGATTGAACTTCAATAGGAATTTATAATTGGGCTCTAAAATTGTCTTCAATAGAAATTATCTCTATCAAGCTTCAGAGTTCAATATTGTAAGTTTTTTTCCTCTTCATTAGCTTCAGGGAAGGAAGAAATAGGGGACACTGGCTGTCCCTGGTATAACTCAGCAGTATCCCATTGGTTATGGGCCAAGGATCTGGGAAAAGCACAGAAAACCAATGTCCTTTGGGTTCAAAGTTTTTTCAAAAAAAACCCCAAAATTCAAATATTTGTTTCCTATGCTTGCATAACTAGAAGAAAGCAGCATTAAAAAGTTGGATCAACTAAGATGGTTATTTTGATGACCTTTAAACTCACCATCATCCTTGGTTCTCTCCATCACTGCTGGGGAGCTGGGGACCCCATCCCCAATGCGGGTGAATGCCAGCACCTGGAGCTCGTAGAGGACGAATTTCCTCAGGCCAGAGAGCAGCACTGACTGGGTGTGGTTCCCCCTCACTGTCTGGCTCTTGGGTTCAGAGTCCAAATCCCTTGCTTTGTAAAGGATCTGCAGGGTAAATGTAGATGAGACACAGAAGGAAAGAGATTGTTGCACGAGGATTGAAGAGAGGGAGATGCCTCCTTGACACCCACTATAAAATGAGATTATATTCACCAATCACCCCTTTCAAAGCCATTTCTCACATTTCCTCTATCTTCTCCAGCTGATTTGGGAATAATAACAATATCCAGCAGGTGAGTAATAAATAACAAATACAAAATCATGTCCTGGTAATGCACTAAAAATCAAATGAGTATGAAACTCCAGTTGCATACCTTGTAGCCCAGGATGAGACCATTCTGCTCAGACTCAGGAACTGCTGCCCAGGTCAACAGGATCTGGGTTGAGCTCACGGCTTCAGCAGAGACGTTCTCAGGAGGAGCAGAGGGAACTGGAACCACACAGCATCACCAAAGAGCAGAAATAGGTCAGACATATCAGATCATTCTTCTCCATCTCCCTACCTGCCCAGGATTCTTCCAGGATCCCACAGAAGAGTATTCAAACCCAAAACGACTGGAATATATTTTAGACAATCCCTTCTCCTCTTGTATTCATTCTACATCATCTTTATATTACAGCCTGTCTCACAATTTCTTGCCAGTTCATCTCAGAAATGACAATGTTTGTAAAGAGCTAAACATTTAATACTTATCAGTGTCTACAGACAGACAGTAAATATTGACAGCTATGAATAAATTTCAAGTTCTATATATTTGCAGTAATTAGAACCAAGCTTAAATTCCTGGACTTCTCTAGAAGCCTATCTCCCAGTATTTCCTTCCCATACTTTTTATTCCCTATGCCAAAAGCTGGAAATCTCTCTGAATGTGAGTTTATCTTATAGCACGATCTGTTCTAACATGAAGTTTTATGCCCCCGTGGCTTCCTATATTATCAGAAAGGAAATTATAGCATCTTGTCTAGAGCTAGCAATAATTTCCCCCCCTGGATTGCACTCCCACTTCAGTAAGAAGTTCTTTAACCTCTGCAGCCTTTTGATGATGCGATAGCACTCCACATTTGCAATACATCAATTACAGATGGATGCATTAACATGAGGTGTATTTTCAGGGATTGATACGGTGTCAATGAGAGATGCCTATTTCATTTATGTAGCAAAATTGGCTCTTATGAAACTGGAAACATCATTAGAACTGATGGCACAGGAACACTGTAATTTTCTCTGACTCCAGAGAAGAGCAAACTTGCATTTTCCCGTGCCATTAAAACTCGAAGTGCCGCAGAACCACACAACTGCAGCCTTTTGTAGGCAAGCTTAATAGCATGTCACGTTATGCAAGCAGGATGTGAGGCTATTTTTAAGAGTTCACATTTTATGCTGCCCTTTTGCATTTTTTCCCCGTGGCATTTCCAACATCTGAAGGGTACAATCTTTTCTAAAGCCTGATACACCTGTCAGACCTCGAGAGAACATTCACCAAGTTATGTTACACAAGCACTTAGGGACAGTAAAGCTTGATCATGGCCTGAATGTATCACAAAAAGCAGCCCAAATCTCTGTTAAAGGAATGCTTTTCTGGCTGTCCAAGTGAAAAAACAGATCTGCTGTTTTGGAGGCGAGCTCCTGAAGCTCCTAGCAACATGCATGAGATAATGAGTATGACACCAGAATTAATAAAAATCGAAAAAACCCACCCCAAAAAGGTGGCACCCCCACCCCTGTGCACTCAAGGTTAACGGCAGAGATTGTAATTTCTGAAACAATTTCCCTGGTAGCAATTATTTGGGCCATGAGAAACAGAGCTCCATCACATGACACTGCAGCAGACTAAAATCCAATTTTTTTCCCCCTCCAACACTGAAGTGTCTTTTTTTTTCTTTTTTTTTTTTTCTAAATCTTCTCCCAGATTTATCCCCCACAAGGATATAATTATGTTAAAGGAAAATAGATTGCCAGGAGCCATGAATGTCTTTGGATAGCTGCCATAACTTTATCTGTAGATCTTCACAAAGAGCTGCTCCCACATGAATCACTCCTGGAAAAAGAAAGGGTGGAGGTGGGTCGCAAGAAACCAGGATGTGTAGAGAAAGAACTCCTTTTCCAGCCACATTCATTTCTATTTTATCTGGTTTGAGGCCTTTCAAGAGAGAAAAAGTTACTTTATTTTAGAAGTATTTATTTTCCTCTTTGATCGGCAGCCATGAGCTCTCCCAAATTCAGGGAAGGTGAAGGCTGTGCCCAGGCTGACCCCGAGGGCATCCTGGCTTTGAGGTGTGGATGGTCACACTGCTGCTGGGGGCACTGGACAGCTGACAAAGGAGAGAATGCTCTATCTGAAGGTTCATTAGCTCAGATCCCTCTCAATTCCCAGTGACAGAGAAGCTGAATGCCCCCTCTCACTGGAGAGGAATCTAAGTCAAACGCCTGAATGGTAAAAATCCTTGTGTTCATTGAGTGAGCTTTAAATCTTCAGTTCTCACCTCAGTGTCAAGAATTTTATTCTAATATGAATTCAGGACCTGCAAGTGATTTTATGGATCTTATTGTCGTTAGTCTTTTATCAAGTAACAGACTGTCATCGACCCTTTAAGAATGAATTGAAAGGTAACCTTCATTTCTCTGACCCATCTCCTCTCTCAGGAAGCTGTGATTCAAAGAAATTATAGTTTGCTAAGACTAATTAGCGAGTGAGGCACATAATCCCTCTTTCCTCTGCAAGCTCCCTTCTCCAATGCTGGTTTCCTTAAACAGTTGCACTGAAGACTTTGTTACAAGCTCCAAAAAGCTGAGTTCTCATTAGTAACCTGCAAGAACAGCACAGAAGCCAAGCAACAGTGTCCAAAAAAATCCCAGAGCTTGAACAAAACACAGCGGAAACACGGAAACTAAACGATGAGCTAATCCAGCAAACTGCCAGCACGGAGCACTTCAGAAGATCAAACACAGGGAATCACAGAGTTACTGGCACTTTGCACTGCAACTTCAATAACAGCTCGAGTTTTTAAGGTTATCCATGTCGGCATCTAAAATCATGCATCCTCTTTCTACATCTGACACAGCCACATCTGATGTACAGCAAATTATGTCGTTTTATGTCTCTAACTGGGCCAAAAGGAGCTTTTAATAAGCTAGCCTGTGTTGTGGCTTTCTAGGAAAGCTAGAGAGTGGGATGCAGTTGTTCTCTGCATTTTTGCAGCTCATTTTAGCTGCACATCCCTCAGTCTTTTTGAAAGCAGGAATTAGAGTGGCACATTGGCTAAGAAGTGCAAATTTCCAGCAAGGCTCACTGCAAAAGCAGCATAGCAGCAGCACACATCCACTTTGCCTATAAAATTAGGTACTGCAGGCCAAATTCTCAGCTTGTACAAACTGACAAATTCCACCAGTGACACTGGAGCACATTTGAATTATCAGGAGATGCTTCATCACAGCACAGTAACTGCTCTGTGAAGGTCAGCCTCCCAAGCATCGGGAGATTGATCCTTGCCATAGATGTGTGACCATGCTCCTACAGTAGCTCATCCTGTAAGACAAGTATACACATTCATGTAGCTGAATATTAAGAGCACAGAATCCATTAAGGCACTGGGTTAGGTGTATCTGAGATGATTTTTTTGTAAAGCAAGAGGGTCTGTATCTAAGAGGAAGTAGCCCTGCCAAGGTCGTTCTAATACATCAGATGTCTGCATTTTCTTGCTTTCTCTATATTGGACCTACTGTCACTGTCAATTTATTGAGTGGAAACAGAGCTTGTTACTCTGCAGTTATTTTACACTGTAAAATTTAATGAGCTATTTAATTTCTAACATTACGAAAACATTTCGGATTGATAGAACCTGTCCTGTTTAAAAATCCTAATTCATCTCCCTCCACCTTCAGCTGCCTGCAACTCTATCCCAGATTTTCATTTTAGGGTTTCTCAACTGTTTTTCAAGCCTGTGTTACCCAAACCTACAGCATTATTTATTCTCTCACAGTTTCTTTGGTTTCAATTTGTTTTATATTCAAGAGCTTCAGAAACCAGTGAGTACTTGTAATGACATGCCCCACTATTGCTGTTGGCATTTGTGCTCAGCTATCAGCACTGTGATTGCACAACCTAAAACAAACAAATGCTCAAACAGAGCTTTATTTTCAATAAAGATTTTGGGCTCCAGTGGCTGCACTGCCATCAGATACCATGACCTGGTTTAGTGCCTGGGCTCTACTCCTTATCTCCTTGGATGGTGTAAAACACGGAACCAGGAGTTGTGCCAATGAGGCACCACATGATCCTGGCCAAGGCACCACTGGCCAGCTGTGAGGAATGTTTACAATCCCCAGCACCAGCAAAACCGACTTCCCTAAGACTCTGTATCTAAAAAACAGAAAAAGAAGTATTTAGGACACCTGCTTTTGAAGTGCTTTGAAAACACAAGCAATAAACAGAATTTCTCTTACAGTTCTGAAGACAGACCTAAAAGTGCTTTGACCTTTCTCTCCGGCTTTAAATCTCTTTTATTTGCATTTTAACCCCATTTGACTGTGCATACAGGTTTATTCCAGATTCCCTGAAGTGCTTTCATACATACAGTTTGCTGCTAAGCCAGCACATCTTGTATATTCTAAATCTAAGAAGACACAGCCAAAAGTCTGAGCCCTGACTTGCTCTATGCAAGAAATCAGATGTCAGTATCAAAGAAAACACATGGAAAAATCCAAATGAGTCCTTACAGCCTAGATCACAGCTTTGTGTTATTTTGATCCTGGGTTCTGTGTGCCTCCCACAATCAGTTTCAAGTCAACCTTCTCTTAATACTGCCAGAGAAAATGCCAGATCCACGCATAACCTCTGATCTTTCGATGCTGAGCAAGAGCACTGTAATCCTAAGGTTTTATGAAATGACTTAATCTTAGTATTTACTACATTTCAAAAGAAGTGTTTGAAGAGCAGAGGAGAGGCAAAAGTGGAGGATGCGATATCTTTTCATTACGATACAGAACTGCATTGTCTGGGCTGTGCTATCTCTAACTCCAGCACAAGCCTTTTTTAAAATACCTCTGGCAATCGCTTTCCAATTACTCCTTCCCAAAGAGCAACACTTTAATGGAGGGGGGATGACTTTGTTTAGCCTTCTCCCTGGCTAGTTCAAAGCAGAGTTATCTGAACCAGCAGACCAAACCCTGCTGTGCCTGGTCTCACTTCCCACCAAGGAACACTGCGTGGTACAGAGGGCACAGACATGCACACATAAGGCATGCACAGGATTAAATCCCACAACTTCTTCAGCGAAGAAAAATCGGAAAAAAATAACAGGAAAAAATACCAGAGCTGAACATTGCATAAATAAGTGTCACAAAGAGACTTATTATTAAACTTTTAAACCACGCATGTCACCCACTTTGTTACCAACTTGCAACATAACTTTTCATTTCCCAGGTGCATGTAGGGTAGGTCTGGAAATAAATTTTGGGGAAGTCAACAGCTAGAGAGCAGCTTTTCAACATGTGCCTTCACTGTTCTCCTGAGCTAACAGTAATTTACTGTTGCCTACGAGTGACAGTTTCCTTCTGATATTTGAAGTGTCTGTGCTTGCCTGGACAATTCAGCTCAACAATACAGCCCTGCTGTTCTAGGTCTACGAGCAGGTTATGTCTACACAGCCTTGTACACACAATTTTGGAAGGCAGGGTTGAAAATGTGCCATCAGAAGCTCAGGTAATTATTTAATTTCTCTCTGTGTAATCAGCTCTCTAACGTGACTTGTGCCCTTTTAGAATTATTTGGTGCTTGAAATGAAATTATAGGTAACCACAGCTGTGAGAAAATGTGCCTCAGCCTAGAAGCAGACAGGGAAAAGAGGAGGATTAGGGGCCATGGATTACTGGGGAGGAAGAGGAGGTGAGAGAGCACCTCAGCCAGAAAAGTCTCTATACGAGCTTCTCCTTGTCCACACTGGGGAAGAAATGGGGAGAGGTTGTTTTTCTTCCTTTAAATAAAAACCCTGAAAATTTGTGCATGAAAGGAGGGTAGAAATAAAAAAAAGAAATAACCTTTCAAATGTCTGTGTGTCTTCTTGCCTTCAGTGCATCTCGACATAATTTTATTTCAAATTTCATTTCAGATCTAATGGCTCAACAAGTGAAAAAACCCCACCCCAAACATCCAAACACCAAACCAAAAAATAAAAACTTGTGAACAAAAGGGCAGAAAAGCGGTGAATTTCTCGGGTTTTCTGTGCCAGCAGATTTGGCGCTCGGACTCACCCGACTCCCGCGTGCGACCTCTCACGGCCTCGCTCCAGGGTCCTGCCCCGATGGCGTTGAAGGCCTGGATCTGCAGCTCGTACTCCGTCCACTCCTGCAGCTCCTCCACCGTGCACTCCCGCGCCAGGCGGTCGCCGATGACCTTCAGCAGGGCCGGGGCCGGCGGCTCCCCGCGCCGCACCCTGATCCTGTACCCCACGGACTCGGGGTTCCCGTTGTACCGCGTGTCGGGGAGGGGCTGCCACAGGAAAACACAACATTCCCGTCAGAGCCTTCCCGCCGGGGCCTCCCACGCCACGCTCCACGGCTGCCCGAACTCAGGGAAGGCCATGGGAAGGCAAAAAAGATCAAGAGGTTGATTTTCTGTTTTGTGCTTCGTGATCTCTCTGCTGCTTGGGATTTTCTTTTGATTTTTAACCTTAGTTTTGAGCCGAGTAGGTTTGCTCGCAAAACCAAGCCCTTTGCTGTGGGTGTATCAACAGGGATGATACGAATACAATATATTTCAGAGCTTTGTGATTAATTATGGAAATGAATGATAAATTGCTGAAGCATGTGACAAATTCATTTATCGTACATTTTTTACTTTTTTTTAGCGACTCTCTGCCTACTCATTTATCAGCAGAGATTTATTCTAGTATTCTAACTCCCCAAGCAATTTCAGAGATTAAAATATGAAATAATTAGCCTACTTCATGAAGTTTGGAGTTTTTCTGCTGTAAAACTAACTACGCAATGCCATGGATGGCTGAGATTGGGTTCTGATTCACTGGGAAAGCTGGATACACATTAACATTTCACAGCTTAGAAGACTCTACCCTGCAGGCATGCAGGGCTAGAAAGTGACCCTCATTCTGCAGGAAGGGAGAAATTCCCAGCTCCCAGGGGAAAATAGATTCACCTGGAGGTCTTGAAATAAAAGAGATTAAACACTTTCAAATATTGATGTTATTAAGCACGAAAAGCATTTATCAGGTCATTTTTAGCTGTGGCTGTTGCTCCTCCTGAACCCTGCACAGTTTGACTCAAAGAGAACAGGCTCCCAGGGAGCACAATCTTAGTGTCTTAAAGGCTCTTAAAACAACCTGGAGTTAATTTTGATGGAAAATATGTAGGTCTGGAGACAGTCCCAATGTGGGCATGATATTCACACAGAAAAGCCATGACAGAGTTCTATGGGGTCTGTCAAAAGAACTGCAATGGCTCTTCTGTGGGTAGTGAGGTGACACCTTCAAGCTTCATGTTTTGGCCTGGCAAGGCTCAGAATTAATGCAGTGTCCTGTTGAGAAACTGGAATTATTCCTTTCCAACAGGAGAAAAACCCTCTTGTTCCCAGCCTGATTTTGACTTCCAGCCATAATGAGTTTATGCATGGAAAAGCTAACATTTGGGCAAAAGGAAACCTGTGCTTCATCAACTTCACACCACAGTAACCCCAGTGGAAAATTCTGCCTAACAGGGGTGAAGAAAAACCATTCTGGAGCAGGTTAATTGCCAAGTAAATCCCAACGTGGCAACTCTGCAGGTAACTGAGACAGGCGAAGGGGCACAGCGATGTCAGCAATTGCCGCATCTTCACAATTAATCATTTATCTCTGCATTTTAGCGCATAATTCCACACTCTTTCAGCTAAATCCAATCTTCCCACAGGAGAGCCAGCCTTGCTGCCGCTGCACCGCAGCTCTCAGAACCACGGGATGCTGCCCATGGCCGGGGTGCACCTTCTGGGGACCGTTCTGTACAGAGCAAACAACCCTGGAGCCCTGGCAAGCGACAAAGCGGCTCCAGCGCTCCGTCCCTGCCCCACACGTTGACCCAGACTGTGGTCCTGGAGCTCCTCAAAGCCAAGCTTTACACACAGACACATTCCCCCGACGAAGTGGCAGAAACAGTGGCAGCAGGCAATTTATTTGATTAATAAGGCACTTAAGGCAAGGCTCAGATTTCCGACTACTCTGGAAAAGGAAACGATTTTGGCCGTTACTCTTGCACGCAAAGACGAGGGAAGGAGGCGGCTCTTTGGGAGGGTGTCCCTGGCCCTGGGGGAGCAGCCCCATCTCCATGCCCAGCTTCCCCTCCATCCCCACGTCCCTCGAGCTGCTCACCACCCATCGCAGCCACAGGCTGGTCTCGCTGGCCGTGCGCACGGTGACGCTGCCGGGGGCCACGTCCGGCGGGGCCTGCAGGGTCTGGATGACCCGCGAGGGTTGGCTCAGTGGGCTGGGGCCCACCACGTTCACCTGCCGCATCCGGAACCTGGAGCAGGGGGGAAAGAGGCAGCGAGGGTCGCTGTCAGGGCTCGGGGAATGCTCCCTCGCCTTCTCCAGGGCGGGAGGAGGGGTGGAAAAATACGAATTAGGGACTTTGTGAACGTTCCGCGAAGGTCGCTGCGCGCGGGTCCCCTTTGTATTCGCTGCTGAATGCTTGATGGTAACGGCTTTCAGATCCTCTCAGGTATTTAAAAAATGAAAATGAGATTAGCTTAGGGTCTATTAGAAACTTAGGTATTTGTGTGAGAAATTTATGTTAATTATACCAAGCCTGATGAGCTTATGCTGGCAGTAAGTGATTTTCTCTGGCGACGCTTATACAATACATTCAGAAAGGTATTAAAATATCAAACTTTGGATAGTCTCATTCCCTGTCAATATAAAAAATATACTGGCGATAACATTTCCCCTCAATTACTCGTTGAAAGAGGCTGATTTATCCCTGTGCTGCATTTTCAGCCTTCCTGCACAAGAAAGATTAAGTTATTTAATATGGATATGCATCTTTAAAAAATACCCTGTCTGCTTGAAACCATCTCTGCTACAATAGAAATCCTTACTGGGTCACAGAAGATTTAGGGAAATCTTTTTTTACAAGGAGCACCACATAATTAAGATGTGCTGTACATTTCAGATACTCTCACCCGTCACAAGCAGCTGGAAGCACCCACCACTTGCACATAAATACGTGACCTGCTCATATTAAACACTTAATTTTTGGACCTAATGACTGAGCCTGGGAAAAGGATGAGCCAGTCAACACAGCAGTGTTTATTTACCTGCTCTGATCTCCCTCCAAAGTGCACAGAAGGAAACACATTAAAGAAATACTGTCCTGATTTCACTCTGAAACACTGGCCCAAAATAGAGGAAAGGAGAATGGCCTGTAAAGACATGCTCTGATAATCAGCTCTCACCTTGTGTGTCCTCAGTGGGCAGTGACTGAAGCTGATCAGGGGACAACAAATCCACTTGGCAACAGCTTTCTAGGTTTCAAAAATTTGTATGAAATTGCTCAACACTGAAGCAAAACCAAAAAAGCTCCTATCAGTGCGTGCGGGAGAGAAAAAAAAATAGGCAAAATTCAAGGAGCTGCCTTGCAATGAAAAAAAATCAAAGGGGAACCAGATGTGTGAAGGATCCCAGCATAAGTGAGATCGCTCCAGAATCAAATGAATACAAGAGAGAAATGAGATCCAAGAATAAAATAAACAAAAAAGTTTAACGACTGGGAAAAACCTATCCCCCAAATTTCTCATATTTTCCTTCATTACTTGCTACGCCAAAGATGTTTCTCCATGCACCTGTCTGGGTGTGCAAGCTTTCCTTATTCATGGACAGTGAACCTGGAGCTGTGGTACAACCTGCACTTTCCTGCTCACCCCTGCCTTTGCAGCTTTAAGGATCCCCCTTTATGAGGAGAGCCAAATCCTCTTAAGGTGAAGATAATTTTCCTAAACCTCTGCACCAGAAATCTCTGCTCAAGTTCAAAAAAATTTTCAAAGACCTTTTAGTAAAACGTTCAGCTCTGGAAGATGAGGTTTAAAGCACTTCGCTGGAGAGTTAGTGAGAAATTCAATATGTTCCTAGATTTGTGACCAAGGGAGGAAAATTAACGTGCCAGCACTGTGTCAGTTGTAAATTACATGAGCTCTCCTTGGTTGCACCTACTCCTGGCTTACAACAGCACGTGGGTTAGTTAATAGCCCCTTCAGCCAGCACAAAATGGACAAGTTTCTAGAGGGCTGATTTGACACCTGCCACTGGATCTCCTTTCCACCAGCCTCTACATTAGCAAGCTGGATCATGAAAGTATTTTTCATTAGGGTCGAGTACCTCAAATTCTCCAGTCTTGTCTATACCACGGCATCGCTTGGATTGGATTGATTTAAAAATCAATCTCGTTTAACTGGGGTGCACCCACAATGCAGAGTCACCTCAATCAGGTTTAGGCATTGCTTATATCTATTAAGCTTAACTTGGTAAATTCCTATAAACAAAGGTTTCATCTAACTGATGTTACCAAATTAAGTTAAATCAATAAAGCGATGTTTAAGCTGATACAAATATGTAATTACAGGTTTGCACCAGTTTAGCTACAATTGATTTGTCACTGGCTGATGTTCCACTGGTGCTCATTTCGGGGAGGGTAATCACAGGCTAGCAGTTACTTGTAAAAGCATCTCACTGGGCACCTGAATTTCCTTCTTAATGTTATCAACTGGATTGTATGTAAATTACAGTTAACAATATCAGATTAGTAATTTTAAGTATAACCTATAAAAACAGCAAAGCTTTTTCCCTTTTGTTCAGATTATAAAACCCAGCCAGATGTTCCTGATTAGGAAAGCTGTTCCATGCTGCTATTTACTCATTTTTTTTCCATGTTGCAGCTAATTACCTGCTGTTCTTACCTGTAATGAGTGTAAGGAATGAGGTTTGGTACCTCCAGCATCTGAGCATCAGGTTCATTCTCTACCTCATGAAGAATCACCCATTCTTCTTCGTCACCCAGCACACCAACCTGTACAAGGGAAACATAAGAAAGAATACAAAGTAGATTATATATATATATATATATATATAAATAAATACATATACCCTCTTTTACAAATGTGTGTCATCACAGCAGTGGAAGCACAAATGTTGTTAAACACATTTTCCAGTTAATACTAATTTTTATACAACTAGTTATTTGTAAAGAGAAAAAACTATCCAAGTTAGCCAAGTTTCCCTGTACCTGATGGGACTTCACTGGATCCTGTGATAAGATCCATTCCAGAAAAAACACCATGAGAGCGATAATACCCTGTTCAATCTTCCTGCCACAATACAAAAGTATCAAGTAGTAATATAAGAGAGTGAAAAATAGCCTTGATAATAACTTGCAGGAACTGATGCATACTAAGTAAGTCTCAATGGAGGCAAAATGCTATGGAAATGAAGACAGAGAAACAGGAACAAAGTCAAAGAACAAAAGTGTTTTAACCTCATCTGCTGCTCTGCACTCAAACCAGACTTTTCCATGGGCAATCCTTTGTATTTATTAATCACAACATGTTGCCCAACATGGGCCCTCAGCCACGGCAGTGTTAGAAGGGACTAAACCCTGATGAGAACTGAGCCTTGCTTTCCATGCAGCTTCCTGAAGATTAAATGAAGATGAATCAGGACTTAAAAGGAAGCCAACAGGGAATGAGAAAAAGGCCAGAGCCTGACCTAGAAAATGCAGCATCTGTGGGCAGGGCTGTGCCTGAGCACCCCGGGAGCAGTGGGGAAGGGGAGAAGAGAAGGGGTGGATGGCCAGGCTTCACCTTGGAGATTTGCATGTGCTGAAACCCAAGGGTTTCAGGTGAAATTCCAGGCAATGCCCATTCAATAATTCCCTAGCACTGAGCACATTCCTTTGCCACAAAGAGTGGGTTTAGCCCAATTCCCTTGCCCTGGTATCCACAGTCAGGGGCTGAAGGATGGCAGAGGGTACCTGGGCAGCTCTTCGCTTCAGTGTCTGTTCAGACTTATTATCCACAAAGACACCTTATCCCTTTTTAACCTACTGACACTATCTACTCCCACAGGCTGCTGTGGCAACACATTCCAGAAGCTCACAACCCACTGTGTAAAGAGCTATTTCCTTTAATCTTTTCTAAACAGATCCCTTGCAAGTTCTGTGTACGAGTTACAGCCACAGACGCTGTCAAACACTCGATAGGCACCACAGCCCAAAGTATCTCACATACCCCAAGTACTTCAAATAGAAAATTAGGTTTCATTCACTCTTTTATTTTTTTTTCCCTTCAGGAGAAGCAGCCTGATTTATTTATAGATGTTTTAGTTCTTCGCTCACCCAGGACTTGATGTGCTGCATATTTATGTTTGTGCACGAAGAAATGACACAAAGAAAATTAGGCCAGAGAAATAAGTTCTGCATTGCACTGTGGAAAGAAGCTTCTCTGATCTTCCCAGCAGAGCACTGATTCCATGGAGGATGTGGCTGAACAGGTCTGGATGGGCCTTTCAGACTTGCTGGGGGATCAAAGTCACTGCCACACACTAAACAACATATAAAATAGATGGTAGTGAAGATTATGGACATTTTAGAATTCCCAGTCCTAACCAAGCTCCAAAAATTGTAGTAAAGCCCATGGACGTGGAAGCTGAAGGGAAACATGTTGAGACAGGTCTGCATGGCAAAACAGAACACCCCTAATCTGAACCTGGAGAACAGAGGTGATAAAGAGATTTAAAAGAAAAAAAGGTCTACACAAAGAAAGAAAGGCCGAGAGGATTGATTTCAGTCAAGGAAACAGAGAACACTGTTTATTAAATGAGTTTTCTATTAATACTCTAGGAAGTCTATAGTAAATGATTATTTTACTAATAAAATAAGTAAAAATCTTGCACTGAAGAGCATCACCTCCAAGGGCTGCAGCAGTCATATAGCAACAATCCACAGTGCTCCAGAGGCTGCAAATAATCTCCAGTGGTGACTAAGTTGTCTTTTTTGTAATCTAAGAACAGTAAGAGCTTATTAAAATATTTCTTGCCTCACAAAATGTTGAAAAAAAAAAAGTCCACAGGTTGCAATTGGTGTGCAGAGCAGGCAGGTCATTAATACACATTAAGGACCAGATGGCCTAGCAGGGCTGACATTGACTCAGTGAGACATTTTCTGGTGGGCTGTGAAGGTGAGAGCATTAAGGATCTTGTACTAGGTCCATGTTGCTCAAAAGAAGTTTCATTTATTTTAGATATATATATGTATGTATTCTCAAAAGTGAGCCTTAGAAGAAAACCTTCAGTGATGGACTTTATGTTTTCAGCTTCCCAAAAATCTGTAACAGATTCCAAGTTTCAGGCTCTGGAAGGAAAAGGAAATTATTTTTACTCAAACACTCTGATGTCAGATCAGAGGAAACATATCAGTTTCAAGAATCAGAGTACAAAGGGATTCCCACGGGGCACAAAGAACCACGGGCAGTGGTTGGGATAAAAGAGTCCTTTGAGGGGCAAGAGAGCCCACTCTGAGCCACTCTGGAGAACATCAAGTGAAGTTAAAGGCTTCTTTCTTGTAGCTGTTTTTTTGGATAACAGTGTAGGCACACTTCAGAGGAGGATGGTGTTTGCTGACAGATCACACACACTCGTGGGTGCTTTGTTTGGGGAGGCAGATGAGGCACCAACTGCTCTTCTCTTACCATCAGCAAAAAAACTCCTCCAGCAACACTCTCTGCACCTCCCCAGTTCTCTGTGCCACAGCCCCCAGGGACCCCAGGGCTGCCACAATTAAAACACCTCTGTCCCCTGAGACACTTCATGGAATGCTCGATAACCATCAGCCATCATTGCTTAGCACACACTCATTCCCATCCCTCAGCTGCTCCCAAGGCAGTACATCCAATAAAATCGCATATTCCTTTATTATTGCAGGAATGAGATAGTATAAAACAATACTGGGAGTGATGTCAGATCCTTCTACTTCCCCAGGCATTAGTTTCTCCGTTTCTTAAATTTCTTAAAACATTGCATATTTTATAAAATGACTTAATGTTTTCTGATGGAATGCACTGCATGAGCAAAGTTGCAGAATTCTGACTTAAAAAAAAAAAACAAAAACCAACCCCCAAAAAATTAAAATTTGGAATGAAAAAATCATGTGTATGAGACAGCAATGGCTCCAAAACTTCAGTTATGAAGTACTAACTGCAGGAAAGGAAAACACAATGTTTCTGTACATTATAGAGGTACCCTGTGTCCTACTATAGTTCAAGAAGTGTCAGAGTTTTCGTTTTAGAGGTCCATAACTCACACATTTGAAATCGCTTTGGGAGAAATTCGGTTCACGGGATGTCAGCCTGGGTGCAATTTTTTTTCTCACTAAATCCTTACATCGATTCAGCCATTTTTGATTTAGAGATTGTCAAGGGCATAAAACTGTCAGAGTTTCAGACACTTTCTTTACCAGCTCCAAAGTGAAAACGATGCTCAGAGAATCACCAGGTGCAATGGGTGAATCCTATCTGGGTCACTGACTTTACCCACAAAACCACACAAATTCATGGTTAAACTTGCAACTTCTTTCCCAACTCACAGCTTTAGAAGGGAACACAGACATAATACTTTAAAGGTATTACCACTTTGAAACTCTGCTCCTGCTCACCATGACATTCACACAAAAATCTCTCTAAAAACAGCAGAAAGGCTTTAAGCAAAAACTCTCTGTAATAGCCCGTGCACTCACGGCTCCAGGAAATGGGATACCTCTTCAGAAAAGGCTTTCTGCCATCCTGCAGGTCTCGTGCTGCCTGCAAATAACATTAATCACCAGAAAAACACACCAGACTGGGCAGAAGTTATCCCTGATTCTGGTAATCAGCTTGATAGTATGGACTGAGCACCCACCAAGGCACAGTCAGGATGGGTTGAAACTGGGTGATCCTCAGGGTCCCTTCCAACCCAAACCATTCTATGATCCATCTATGCACATTTCTTCCTGACAAAACCCCAGGAAAAATCCAACACAAGAAAAATAAGAACCTGGATTGCAACAGACAGAGAGTGCAAACATGAAACTACATGAACAGCAGCAGGGATTCGCAGACATTCTTGGCTGAAAATTGCCAAAAAAAGAGTCTGCAATATATGCTCTAAGTGCATCTGAGAGGACAGGATGGCTGGAAGGATTTACTGAAATTCTTTGTGGAGGAACAAGTTACCTTTGAGTGTCAATGCCACAAGGCAGGGGGACTGCTGGTCCCTCTGAACAAGTGTCAGTGGAACCTTTATATTACATTTGAGCCTCCTCCCTTTAGATTATACTCTATGTAATAGAAAAGAAAAAGTTAGAAGTATTTTTTAAACAGCATTGGTACATTTTTGTAGTTCTCTGTTCGGAAATCCAGTTTCCTCCAGTCCTGAGTCTAGATAAAAAAGATGAAAAATAAACAATCTAGTGATTTTTTTAAAATCCCTTCAAAAGTACAGAATGTACCTTCACTAGAAACACAGAAATGGGATTTTTAACGCTTGATATTTTAGTATCTACAACACTAAACTCTTAAAGACTTGATCTCCTCTCATGTTCATTGACATAATTGAGAATTAGTTCCACAGTGACTGCCATGAATTTACGCCCAGGCACAAAAAGCAGAAACCAAGGCCAGATGCACAAAATTTCACGTCAGCTGGAATTCCCAGCTGTGTTTCTCATCCAAATTGTTCATGAAGTATCAGACTTCAAAAAATGGCTCTCAGCCAAACTGGAGCACTTGGAACATTTTCTAGACCTGCCCTCACCAAGGAAGCTTTCTGCCAAATAAAGGAACAAAGAAGAAAATCACGTTGGTGGCAGGTTGGTTGTGTTTGTGAATACAAAACAGCTGAATTTTGTCTGTAAGGACTCAGACATTGAGAGTGAAAGAAACATTCCCAACAGAGATGGAAGAGTCAGAATATCAGGGATGTCCAAAGCAAAGGTTTTGCCCAGCTTACAGAGGGGGAGGGACACAGATGAAATGCCCAACTCACAGTTTAGTGTTTTATAGCTAAATGTCATCCTGTCCCTTGGCAATACCATCAGCTTTAAAATCAGAGTGTGCAAAACCACCCCTTAAGTGGCTTTTAATTTAATGCCAAGGCACGAAACACTTAACACTGCTATTAAAAGCTGTACATGGGTCAGTGAATGAAAGATCCAGAAGGACAAACACCCTCCCTCCATTTCAGTATTGTACAACCACTGCCCTTCAACCCAACACAGTCCTAAGGAGCAATTATGGTTGTCCATGCTAAAATACAGATGTTGCAACAGCAGCCTGCACCCCAGCATGGACAAATCCCAGCTGAGAACAGACCACATAAAAGGCAGAAATGGAGATTGGGGTGTCACTGGCAGCGATTTTGCAAAATCTTTTGTCTCTTTGAAAGGTGGGCTTGGATCCAAGTGGAGACAGAGGCATTCCTGCCCTTATCTCTGCTCCCATTGCCTCAATGCTCTGATCACACACAGCCTGTGCAGAGCTGATCTGGCTAAAACTTGGCTGGATCAAAGTTGCAGCAGCTCAGGTCTGATCCTGTGTCAGAGCATGCAGAAGACAGGAGGAGGAAAAGTCTTGGGATGGGGAGAGGGAACAGGAGCAGGACAATGAGAGCTCTGCTTTAGATTGGCTGAAAGTGCTGTGAAATTGCACTTTCAGAGAGAAAGAGTTTGAGAGGAGTGCTGGCAGAAAGGGGCTGTGAACAAAGGATTATACGCAGCTGTCATCCTGGAAACAGGATTTGCTGTATCCTTAAGGACTCACCAATTTCACTGCATACCTGAACTGATTTTCATTAATCAGGTGAGCAAGAATTTCTATTTTTTCCTGAAATCCACTAGGAGCAACATTTCTTGTTGTGCTGAAGCTAAGCAGCGAGATGTAGTGCAGGAGAAACTTGCAGGGTTGCTGTGGTTAAAAAGACTGCCCAGATTCCACAAAGACTTTGCTGTGCCCCTTCCCCAAAAGGAGCAAACAATTCCTGCATCTATCACAACCAAGAACCTCTTGACTTTTCTAGAAATGCATGAGATGTTGGTGAGGGTTTATGAACAAGAAAGACCCTCCCTCCCCTCCCTGCACACCAAGGACTGTTCAAACCACTGTTTGTACCCAGGGCTCTTCAAGGATGCAGATGAACTTCAAGGTAATTATCACTGCAGTTTTAAAGCATTCAAATTTGCTTCACTTCAGTAGCATTCTGCAACTCACTGAATTAACAAATTCCTAGCAACAACAAGGCGGTGCTCCAGCAGGAAAATGCTCCTCAGAAATGTGCTAAGCCACCATATTATTGGATTTTGGTGTTTAATTCTGTAATATGCCATAATGTGTATATAAATGGCACAAAATGTACCAACTTGTTCACAACAATCTCATTACCAAGTGAAGTGATTGTATCAACATGCCTAAGTGGTGACGGTGATTTAAGAAGTCCAACGTTTGGTCTTAAAAACAGATTATATTATTTATAAAGATCTGTGGGTGGAAAGGAAGAAGCAAAGCTCATCTGTCAGGAGAACAAATGAGGAATATATAACTCCTCCAAGGCATAATGACAGCAGAAAGAGGGATATTGTTTAAAGCTGATGAAGAAGACAATTCATCCTATTCATATCTAGAGGCCTGGATAGAAAACCTTGGTATATTCCATTACCAGATAGAAAAATGCACTCAATCTCACGAATAATGGGATCTTTACTGTTCAATGCAATTCTTCCTATACTTTGAATCTATGAGATAATATTCCAAACTTTTGAAAAGACACCTCACAGAACCTAAACATAAGTTTCAAATCCTTTTTAAAATAGATGGATGGACTAAAGCTCTGCTGCGTGTGGTGTTTATGGTGTATGTGGTGTTCTTCTGAACATAAACAAAACTCCACATGAATTATTTAAAGGATAAGCATTCTCACACACATATACATATATTATATATCACAATTTTCTTTTGTTCTTCTGGAGAGAAGTTCCAGCATTCAGCTGACCCTTTTCTCCCTGGCTGACACAGACATTTCTGAATTGAGTCTCTCAAACTCCCCTGCATCCCAACCTTCCCAGAACCCCCTGGAGAGCTACTCCAGGGCCACCTACAGATGAGCTCTGGTCCAAAGTTAAACAAAAAGTGAAATCCCGATAGGAATTCGTTAGGTTAGACTCTTTTTAAGCCCTCAGAAACGTCATTAAGATAATTTTGTCAGGAACATACCTGGCCTTCCACTATCCACTTGGAAATAGAGGTTTTGCCATCGTATCCTGGGCGGAACTGAAGTGTGGCAGAGCGAGGGCTGATGTTGGAAATCACCAGGTTGGTTGGAGCACCTGGAAGTTCTGCAAAACCAGAAAAGTAAATGAGAGGTAGGAACACTCTTTGTCTAGGAGCCAGTAACACAAGCAACTCAGTTTCCAACATTAAAAAAAAAACCACAGAGAAAAGGGCTCTATTTGCCCCAGTTGTGGTTATTTTTCTTTCCTTCCTGGCAGTTACACACAGCATTACTATTTCTACTGCACTGAGCACACACCACATTTTCAGAGATGAAACGAGGAAAGAAAGAGCCCAGCTACAGAATTACAGGTACTATTTTAGAGAAGCTTCCCAAGGAACAAACCCTGATGGTCCTGGGGGGAAGGCACTTCCCAGCTCCAGGTCTGCCAAGCCACCTAATTCCACTGCACTTCTGTTTCCCCAGAATTAAATGACAATACTTTTTATTTACTTCTTAGAGGAAGTAAATAAACAACTACAACTACAAGAGGAAAAGACTCAAAGTTTTGGGTAGTGTATTTATATTGACCTTTAATATCTGGGTTTTCCCAGGGCATTTCTGATGCGTGATTAAAGTTGATAATTTTTTTTTTTCAATTCCTGTAGCAAATAAAGGGGGTGACCTCCTAGAAGGAAAAATCTGCAGCCTCAATCAGATCTTTGCCTTCCCTCAGTCAAGATTATACTGGCATTTACATTTTTAATATCATCTGAATTAACAACAAAAGCGAGTCCAAGGAAGAGATTAAATATTGAGTGTTTAGAATAAATTCCCAAGATCTACCTGCATTTATAACAAATGGAAATAATTATTATAATTATTAATTATTTAGTGGAAGGTGTCTGCCCGTGGCAGGGGGGTGGAACTAAATTATCTTTCGGGTCCCTTCCAACCCAAACCATTCTGTAATTTTATGATAATGCTGCACTCTGTGCAACTGCAACAGGCCAAATATGGGCAGGTTTGGGGCATGTATTTATATGCACAAATACTCAGTATTTCTTGGTTCTTACTTCACATTTGTGGGAACCACAATTGATAAACCAGCCCTGCCCAAGTGGGATAATGCTGTTATCTGGCAGGCATCCTGCCATCAGAGATCATGGCACTGATCCAGGCTACAGCTTGTCACAATTACCTATGATTAGGGAAAAGAAGGGCAAACATACTTCAGGACACACAGAAAAGTTCAAAAATACTGGAGGAGGAAAAACTGGATTTGCTCAGTGATGAACAATTACTGCTCCACTGTGGGAAATTCTACTTCTATAACCTCTATATTAACTGAAACTGCTTGTCTGAAGTATGAATTGCCTGTTTAGTTTGCTTTTTTATACTGGATGGGGTGGAGTGGAGAATTTTAAACAAAATGCAAACAAAGGGTAAATGTACAGGTGCCCAAATGGTAACTCAGACAATGTGGGACAGAACTGCCTCCTCCCAAACCTTTTGTCAGGCCACAACTTCAAATTCTTGTAAATAAGATTTTAGTTTCACTGTACAAGTGAAACACTCGTAGGTGACATAAGCTATATTACTTCCACATGGAAAAGCCTTTCCCTTTTAATATCACACAAACTTTATTTCTTTCCCCAAAGCAACACTTTTTGAATTGATTCAGGCTTCATTCTGATGTCACTTTGTAAATGTCAAGAGATTCTGTACTGTATCCACTTTATTACTTTGTCCATTCCATTGTCATACCTACATCTCCTTTTGTATTTGTATTAGACATCCCCAACTTCCTGGAATTTTCAAACTGCAAATGCCTTCCCGTTAACATTTCAGTCTGTTCCAAAAATTAAATCTAAATTACGCAGCAAAGAATTCCAGCGCTTTACAAATAAAACAATTTTTATAACTGCTGAACTGGAGTAACCTGCGACCTTTGGATCAGAGAAACACGAAGAACCAGCACATTTTCATTTGTTTCCTGCAGCTGCACCAACCTGGGGGCACTCCAGAGGAGATGGTGGAGGAGGTGACCCAGCCGCTGCCCTGGGCGGTCACAGCCGCCACCTCGATGGTGTAGGTGGTGAGGGATGACAGCCCCGTGATCTTGTACTCCAGGGTGCTGTTGGACAGGGTCCGGGCCAGGCGGGACTCGTTCCTGCCATACACCTCCCAGGAGATCTGGTACCCTGCAACACACAGCACCCACAGGTCAGGGGGACACGGCTCTCCTGCCAAGGCCCAGTTCTGTAATAACCCAGAGAATTCCTGCCTGTGCTCGTGGGCAGTGCTGGATCCTTGCGCCTCATGCTATTCCTTGTGGTCGCTGTTATAAATGGAAAAAAAAACCCTCCTTGAAGTAAACACTGGCCAAAATACCCAAGTATTTTTTTAACATCATTATTTCCAATAAACAATTGATGCAGGAGCCCCGTGGGGCATCATCTCCCTGTCAAGAGGACATGAGATCTCAACACACTGGGTTTTTTCCTATGCTGGCTGTGAAATGGCCTGGAAACCTGGGGATAGCATGACAGAAAGGTGGATTTTCCTTCTGTGAACTCTGAAGCAAATGGGAAGGAACACTGGCATCCAAATATAACATCTACTGGAATATGTAATTAAAAATCTGTATGTGCTTAGTAGGTGCTTCTCCCTTTGCAGGCTGAAGTAATCTTCAGTGCTGCCTGTCTAGAAATACTTAGAAATCTGACAATAAAAATCAGGCAGGAACATTGTGGGAATCTTCTAGGAACTGAAAAACCTCTACTCCCCACCGCTTGTTCCTTGCAGAAATCCTTCAGCAGGGTGAATCATTATCTTTTCTTTCAAAACCTTCTTGGAGCCAACCCATTGTCCAAAGCTGCACCTGCCCTGACCTCCATATTATTCTTCTATCATAACCAGGCTTTCCTTTTTATCTCTTTGATAAGCACTTGCCTTCCAAGAACTTTTGAAACTTTCCACTGTCTGATTTGCTCAATTTTACCTCCAAATCTGCTTGTCCTCCTCCTGCCCAGTCCCACTTTATTCTCATTTGAACCCATGTGAACCTCGCTGTGCCAGTCCCCAGAGAGCATCTGAAAAGTTTGCTTGATTGCTGCTTTCTTTGTGATTTGACTCAGAGGGTAAAAAAAAAATACACATAGCTCTTGAATGCCTGTGAAATTGAAGTGAGTGAAAAGGACTAACAGAAAGGAATCCCACTGAGTGAACCATGCACAAGGCAAACTGGCTAGAGAAACTCCCTACTGGGTTCCTGTTCCCATCATCTAAGATGAGGAATTCAGAGCAGTTGGAGGGCTTGAGGATTTTTTTTTTTCAATTTTTTAAAAATAAAAAGACATGATAATCTGATTAACATATATGAATTGACGTAGCAACATCCCTCATGGTATTAATCAGCAAGAAAGCAGCATCTCATGAGCCAAAAGCGTGGTGAGACAAATATTTCTGCAAGAGTCAGAGAGGTGTGAGACATTCTCCGTCCTCTCTTGTGAGCTGCCATCACTGACAGGGATTCATCTTAACCTGATTTTGCACAAAAATGGGCTCAGTGTGCTCTCACAGTCACTAATTACATTTCAGGTGAGGGGGCAGTGATAGAGGGAGGTGATGCTTCAACAATTCCAGCTACACCACAAATGCTCCTCTGACTTTGCAGAGGGGAAGGGGAAAAACTCCTGAACGCTCATCTGGAACCGGTTTTAAAGAAGTGTCTGAGAGGGAATTAATTAACTCAGTAATTTACCGATGTCTTGGAAACACTGTGGTGTTTCGATGCTCTCTGAAAAGGCTTAAGAATCATTTGCCAGACCAGAGCAGGATTGTAATCTGCAGGAAGATGCTAACAAAAATTTAAGGACTCTGTTGCCTGAATTAAGAGAGGATGAGCAGAAAGGTGGGGGCTGAATGTCTCCTGCACTTGATGCTCAGTGAAGAGGCACGAAGGAGTTGCAAGCAGAAGGACCATCACAAACACCCTTTTCTTTCAATAGCTGTGGGTGCAGTCTGTTCCAGACAATAAATAACAGGAGGAAGATAAGCAGGGGACTTTTAATGCTCCCTCTATCCATTTGTTGCTTACGGACAATAGAAAGTGTCATTCAGCATGCACCAGGCAATCTTCAATGATTGAGATATCTTCTCTCCCATCTGGATAAGCTTAGGTTATACATCAAATGCTGGTGATTATTCTTTGGACATTTTATCTCTTCTCCCTTGTGACCACAGGATGAGACCCAGCTTTCCTGCCCATTAGGCACATAGTCCCTATGTATTTATTTTCTGGAAAAAACCTCAAAATGTTCACCAGGAGAAATATCCTGAGTTTCTGTGTAAATTGAAGAAAAGGCAAAGAGGCAGTATTTACTGTCGGGGATTTCAGTCCCAAATGTATAGTTAAATTCCAGTCATATAAAAGATGAGAACAGAAAATCTGTACATACACAGCGAGCAGACAGAAAAGAAAACACAATCAGGCATAACAAAAACAGATTAAAAAAAAAAGCGCTGAAGGAAAGGAACAACAAGCACTGCACCCCCAAAGCAGCACTTCAGCCACACTGAGCAGCAGATGGGCAGAGCTCTGGGCCATGTGGCTGGTGAGAACACACTCCCCGTGCTACAGATGTGATCCCTGCCAGGAACGTGCGAGGGGAGCGCACCCTGATTTTCCAGAGGGTTTCCTCTGGCTCCAGTGTGAGCTAGGACAGGGAAGATCCTTCCCCCACGCTTTTGGCACTCCACAAAACGCTGCCTAATGGGAAATAATGACCAGAGGGGTTTCAGAAATAATTTTCTGTTGATGTGGAGTAAATTCTCTACACGAGAGCACTACACCCAATCACAAACTGTCCGTCCACATCCAGATCCTCATAAATCAATGTTTGCTGAGGGAACGAGGAAGATACTGAGATTTACAGCAAGAGTAATGGGCAATTTCCCAGAGCAGGTTGGCTGCTGGGCACCCTCCCCGTGCTTCCCTCCTCCCAGCGCCCGTGCAGGGAACAAGAAGGTCCAGTAAAGACATCAGTGAGCAGAAATCATGAGTAATTGCCTCCCTGAGCACTCAAGATCTCCAAGCAGCCCTCTCGAAACCTTTGAGGTGCTCAGGGCATGAACGATTTCGCTGTTCTTCTATCCCAAAAGCAATTTGCATCATTAAGGAGGTTTCTTTTTCCTTATAAACTCTGCTGGCTATTTTCCCACTGGTGTTCTGTCCTGAGTAATAGAACTTCTTCAGTTAATTCTTTCTGAAACAATTTACCCCAAATATAACACAGTCCACCAGGTTTCAACCCATTCTGGGAGAGAACAGCTTGTTTTTAGCAAAGTGATTCTGCAACACCAAGCACAGAGCTGCTACCTGCTGCTTAACAAGGATCAGTATTACATCATCCTGGATGGAGGTACCTAAATTTAAGCCCTTGGGCTTGAAAGGCTTTGGCCATCCTCACTGAATCAATACTGTTCTGCTTTCAGGAGTCATTAGTTTCTATTCTCAAACCACTTAAATCAGTGCATATTTCAGGCAGGTTTCCTGAAGGTGGAGAGGCAGGAGATGATCTGCACGAGGACTCCACAAACAGCACGGAGCACACAAATGGTGCATGTTAAAGATATACAGAGGAAAGCACTGACAAGTCAAATGCTACAAAAATAATTACACCTGTCAAAGTTAAAATGCTTCAGGAAATTAGACTGGTATAACATTTTAGCGGTCAAGGGTCAGAAAATCTGATTTTTTTAACTCCTAAAATGAGTTTAAAAAAAAAAAGGTAACACAAATTTAAAAAAAATTAAACATTTCAATGCTCAAACCCCAAAATATTTTGACCCATGTGAAATGATCTTCTCCCTTCCCAAGTGCCTCCAGTAATTTAAAATCTGGGAGCTTTTTGTGCTTCAAAACTTTGAAAGCCTTTGTTAAATGGAATGTCCATCCTGTGCAGCTTGCAATAGTTTCCCATCTGAAAACAATATTGCCTCTGTTGATAAGAACTAGAGGTTTCCTCAAGTATTTTTAGCTTCCTTTATGAAAAATAATGAAGTTGCTGATGTTGTATCTACACTGGCATACAGTAAATAGATAAATAGCTTGTCAAATGGCAGACTCATCAAAGGGAAACAAGAGAGTTCTGAACCCTTGTGATGGTTTGTAACAGATTAAGTAATGACATGCAAATTCTGTCACAGCCAGACCACTTGATGGCAGATGAAGGATTCTGCTGATTTCAGGCTTGGTTCTTGATTGCAAACCTCAGCAATGCCAATCCAGACTTTGCAGCTGTGAACTCTGTGTAGGGACCCCCCACCCTTGGGGCAAAGGCCAAGCATGGTCTCACCAATTTCCAAAAATTCAGTAACGCAGGTGGAGGTCACGGAGGATTTAACAGGACCAGACACCCTGTGGGGAGTTGATTTCTAACACAAACTGCTTTTCCAGCAACCACAATCATGAGCTGCCAGTAATTGGAGCTGTACTTTGTGTAACACTCCCTGGTGACATCTCAATTACCCAGAGGAGGGGCCAGGAAACCAGCAATAGCCCAAATTCTCCCTAAATGTTCCACTGCACAGCTTTTCACTGCAACAACACATCCCACCCCCACCCACACTGGATAAAAAAAGAAATAAAGTAGAGATAGCAGCTGATACCTGTGAGGATGCCATTTTTCTCTACAGGTTCTTGCCAGCTGACCTTGAGAGAGGTGTCCAGAATCTCAGTGAAACTCAGGTGTCCCACAGCTCCTGGCTCTGGCAAATCAGAAAACAAAAGCTGTTAATAGGTGAACTCCACTTAACTGGGATCAGATTCACAGGGCAAGGTTAGGGATGGAGAAATACATCCCTGAGCAAGGGCTAAGGGAGGCTGAAAACATCACTGAGAGGAGAATGCAAGGTGGGAAGAAACACTTTGGCTATCCTCATGTCAATTATTTCACCCAGACATCATCCCAACTGTGTGGAGATCTAACAGCATTTGCTCAAGGATCCCTGTGAGGTGTTTACCTCCACTTTTCTGTGCAGCAACACCACCAGCAATCCCCTCAACTGGAAAGAGTCTTTCTCCTATGCAAGGTCACAGGAAGGACAGAGTCACAAGACACTGCTTGGATAAATTTCCTCAAAACAACTCTAAAAATGTCCAACATAATGGCAACCGTCTTCTGTAAAATGAATACAAGTGTGTGAAACTTTTAAAGTGTTTTTATGATGTAGCTCAAGAGCTCTTAAAAATTTCAGCTCCCCAGTGTGCAATGAAAGAGCATAAAATGGAATGACTGTCAAGAATATGCCATCCTCCCTCAATTTTGATCTTCAAGGAAGACAACCTGACTGATTTTTGATCCAAAAGCTGTTCTGTCCTCAATCGATGTACTGGAAAAAGGAGGTTTTGTTCACTTTATATTCACTGTGCCTCTGTCATTGGATCCCTGCCCGAGTATCCTCCAGCTCCACTGACATCAGTTGGCAATTTCTTGTCTGCAATTTCATGTTTTGTTTCCTCTTCAATTTAGTGCAGCCTCTCATTCCCCTCCAGCTATGACAAAAAAAGCCTAAACCTTGCCAGTAGGTCAGCTACAACTCCACTTGTGATTCTGCAGTCTCGGTGAGGAAAATGTCCAAATCCACTCTGCAGTACCCAGTAGTCAAAGCACCACAGAAGAACTGCTGATCCAGGAGGGATCCCAGGAATGCCCAACAAGAGCATGGAATTTCCACTGTTTGGGACCACAGACTCGCAGACACGGGAACCACACACTCACAGAGCTCTGCTCCAGCCAGCCCCTGCAGTTGCAGCCCAATTTTAAAGTCATAGGAAACACAGCTCAGGTGACTCCAGGCAGGACACGACGCTCCTGACTGGATGTCAGGTTTTATTTCACCTCCAGCTCATCGGCAAACAGACCCCTGTTTTCCTAAAGGATTGCCTAACTTTGCTATACAGACAGAAAATGATCACCTGTGAACATGACTGACAGGCCTTTCAAATCTTTTTTCCCACCACATAAATCCTGAAGCAACTCAGCTTCGAGGAGTTCTCCGCCAAGATGCATTACACCATCCTGCGCGGAACTTCTGCGTCGCTGTGAACACCCAGGGAAGCAATTCTGCAGGATTAATAAATAAATAAATCAATCCTGCTCATCTCTCTTGCTGAGGCTCCTTGCAGCATACAGCTGGACACACCAAGATTATCTAGAAAATACAAGTCTGGCTCTCTCTTGGTTTATGTTTCCTGAATTCTCTTGTGTTGAAAATGGCACGTGATCCCAACGTTTCCCTGAGACAGCCTCAGCGAGACAGGGCAATGCCTCTCCCCCGTTCATTTCTGCAGCCTTTCCTTCAGCAGAAATATTAATATTCTCTTTCCTCTTCCCAGTTGTTTAATTTTTGGGAAATCCAAGCAGTTTTGTATCTTTGGTTTCTAACCCTTCTGCACTCACTGAGACTAACCATGTGGTTCAACCGTGCTCAGAAGGAGAAGACAGATGAATTTAACAGACACATTTACAAACCATCACTGGCTAAAGCTTTGTTTCCTTAGGAAAATTAGCAAGAAAGTTGATGGTGCACACAGGAACCTAATGCATGTTTCTCTTTCCACCACACCTTTTGCTTTCACCCCAGACACACCAGTTGGAGTTCAGATTAGTGGCTCACACAGACTTCTGGTCCTTAAATTCCCACCTCTTGTTTAAGCCTACAGCCTGGTCTTGGGGCACAGTTCTAGTACATAGAGGAGACTAACCACACCAGGAAAATCCATGGGAAAGCAATTTTCTCCAGGTTCCTTCAAAAGTATCTCAAGAAAAATTGGATTAGCACTTTGAGCCTCACTCCCGTGAATGTTAATGACGATCGGATTCCTCTTTACGGGAACACTGACTAACCTAAAAGATCCCTATTAAGGCAGAGTAGTATTTCTAAAAACAATATCTTAATGGATGAATTAGACACTTTTTATTCTGGTTTGAACCTGCAAATGTGCAGCAGTGTTTATGATGCTCCCGAAGCACTGGCCAGAGCCAAGATCACTGTGGACACAGTCGGCTGTGAGGGCCACTGCAATTTATCTGCATCAGACACACACTGCACTTGTTAGGCCCAAATATGTCTTGAGAAAACACTTTCAAGGGGCCACAGAGACCAAACCTTTTTCTGATGCAGGAAATAATTTATATGCTAAACCATCCAGGTCATTTTATTTCATCCTGCTTTCAGTTTTTCAGAACGCGAGATATTGCCTTGCTGTGATCCTGCTTCTTTCACACAAACACTTGCAACATAATATCGATACAGCCATTTTCAATATATTGAATAACAGCAGGAAACAATTGTGAATTTATCAGTGGCCTCCACAGGAAGTTCCAGTGCTCAGTTCCTAAGAAGATCAATTCATATTTATTTGGGTGCCTGAACATGGATTTAGGAGCACAAGGATTCATAGACATAAACAACGCATTCTATGTTGGCTGAACCAGACTATGGAGTTCTTAGCTAATTATCAGTGTAAAAAAATTTATCTGTGTTTAGTATAAAATGGAAAAAAAAAATCAAATGTTTGCCACTGGCTAAAAGAACACCCATGGAAAATTGGCTGAGGTCTTCACCTGACACGAGGTCACTTGAGAAGAGATTGCAAAGTGGCTGTGAACCTGGGGTCAAATTTTAAGCAGAAAGATCTAAAAATTTGGCTACTCACTGTCTTCCAGGGTGCACAGGAGCTGGGGAGGGCTCCGAGGGCCATCCCCCGGGGTGGTGAAGCACAGCACCGAGGTGTAATAGGTGGTGAATTTCTTCAGGTTGGTGATGCAGCCACTGTGAACACCATGGAAATCCGGAGCGATGGTGACCACGGTCACACTCTCTGGAGCATCCACTGGCCACGCCAGGAGCTGGGAAATCCAAACATGGATGAGCTCTCATTAGAAGTTGTGTCTATTTGGAATCAAAATAGGTTTGGCTGCCAAAACCATCTTAATCTGATTGCAAAGAACCAAGCAATGCTGTTAAACTCCTGTCGGCTCTGATGCTGAACAGATGGATGCAGCACTGTGATACTGGAGGGATGTCTGTAACACTCACTGCTGATGGGGATTCACCAGCCCTGCAATTCTCCATGGCTGATACTGAGCAATACCAAAACGATGGCAAATTATTATTCAGATGACATGAGCCTTTTGTCTCATCAGCCCAGCCAGTCTCTGCTGCTGAGAGCAAGTTGAAGGAAGAAATGTACTTTCAGTGCTAATCTGACATAAATGCTTTGTCTTATTTTCTTTAAAGATCCCACTGTCTAGGGTGGTTATGGGATCAGAGGGAGAAAGATGGGGACACACACACCCTCCTTTCCCTCCCAGACACCCCCCAGCACCCCAGAGAGCTGCCCTGCCTCCCAGGCTGGGAGCACTGCAACGCTCAGCGGAGTGGGGACGTCCACACTCTGAATGATTCAAGTGGTTCTGGAACTACAGAAAGAATAGAAAATGGTTGTAAAGATGATTACTACGATTTTCAACACCTGAGTCCCAAAAGTTAGACTCTCAAAGACATTTTCATGCATTTAAAATAGGGTGCTTGTCAGAGGAGCTCAGTCTTCCAGGTTTCATTCATCTCAGTGGATGTTCTGCACGATCAATATCTCTGAGAGTGCAATACCTCATGTGCAGGTACCTAAATGAGGACTTAAAAAATTCATTTTTGGCAAATGACTTTGAAATTTTGAAACAATTTTTGAAATCGCCTTAAAGTCTTAGGGGTCTAAAACTTGAAAGTGTTTATGAAATTTTTATTTTGTCCAAAAATCTTTATCATGTGGCTTACAGGAGAATGTTAAAATTCCAAGCTTGACTCAGTATCTGTGTAAATCGTGCCACTTGTATTGATTTCAGGCTCATAAACATGAATAGATACCTGAAATTAATAAGCCATATTTGGCACATTTAGCCAATGTCTAGAGTCTCTGATAACCAGAAAGCACAGTTAGGGGACTATTAAGAGTAATATTGTTAGGAATATTTCATATTTGAGAAGGTGCACTTTACAACTTATTGAAATGCAAATAAATTTCAAAGAAAAGATAAAAATGTAAAATGGTTGAAGAGGATAGTAAGTTTTATTTTCTTTTCTAAATCACCTCTGTGGATTACAATTGGCATTTATAACTTTGGAGAACTGAACTCTTTTTTCAGTGCATTTCATTGCACGTTCATGAGGAAACACGTGCAGAAAATACAGGTGAATAATTTTGTCAGTTAAAGGAAAAAATGGGTTCAATCCTTAAGAAAGGCAAAGGCCTGGCTTCAACTACTAGAAATTTATAAATCATACACAAATCTACTCTGTAGAAATAAGCGACAGAAATGATCTCACACTTTTTGTACTGCAATTCCCAACCCCTGGGAGAAACAGGATGGTAAAGCTGTGCCCATCTACTGCAATCAAAGAAATCCAAAGAAATAGAAATTTTGATAATTTCAGAGGTTTTCATTGGCCACTGACAGATACAAATTACAATTTTACTTATTTTATACCATTGCTGAAGAAATGGAAACATAGAGGTAGCTATGCAATGAGATGAAGAATCCTTAGACTGAAATTCTGAATACAACAGAGAATGAAAACATGAAATAAAACCTTTGCAAATCTGTGCTCACTGGGCTTGGACTTCAACCAGAAAATTATAGTGCACTGCAGTCCACTGAACCCCAAAAGTGCTTTTATTCTCCAGAGTCTGAACAGAAGCCAAGTGCTATTTCTATGCTGGGGTTTCAGGGTATTGTGCTGCAGAGCCCTGTCAGTCACTGAGCCTTGAGAGCTGATTCTATCTCTGCCAGAAGCAGACACACATCTGCATGTATTTAGTTCTTCAGCAGTGGGACTGTCAAACCACTCCTGGTCTTTATAAGAAATACATTACTTTGGGCAGAAATACCAAAATTCCCATGCACATTTCTGTCTGTCTTAGTTTCTCTGTCAGTTTGAGACATTCCTAGAGAAGGATCAAGTCTTCTGAAACATCTCAAATCCATGTACAACCCCTTAATTCACAAGTTGTCTTCTGACCTACAACATCCTCCTCAAAAACCACTCCACGTGCCTCCACCCAACACTCAAATCAACCTTGCTCCTCCCTGCTCATAAACCTCACCTGTCTTCCCTTTTCTTGCTCTGAGATTCCTGCAAGATTTCTCTTTGTTCTCTCCATGAAAGTTTTTACACCCTTCATTTATTATGCCCTGACTGCTGAACCACTGATGGAGATCTATTGAGTGAGAACAAACCACCCCACGCAGCTCCTCAGCAGACACTCCACTGGCCAGAGGCTCTGTTAAGCATTCTGTGCACTCTAACAGGTATTGCCTGATTAATAAATTCTACATTCTCATATCTCCCAGTTCATCACAGTGGGAAAGTCAAGGCAAATATTTAGCATGATGCCCTGGTTCCCAGTGAAATGAATGGTGATCCTGCGTTAGCATAAACAGAAACGTCAAGGTTGGTCTTCAGTGCCACAGTGATGTGTCTCCTGTGGTGACTTTCCAAACTGACATGGAATTGCTTTCTGGCTTTGGAAACTCTCCAGGAAAACGACAAAGGTATAAGGACTTCTAGGCTATGACACATTCCCTTTTCAGAACCTACATGAATTGCAAGTATTAGAATCACGAAATGGTTTGGGTTGGAAGGGACCTTGAAGATCATCCAGTTCCAACCTCTGCCATGTCTTGCAGGGACATCTTCCACGATCCTGGATTGCCCCAAGCCCAGATAGGAGCAACAACTGCTCACTTCTTTCATTTTATCTGTGTAAGACACCCTTGAAAGCACAGAGTCACTGTGGAGATTCAGAGATTATCAGACTGAAATTCTGGTTTATACCAGGACTGTTAGAGCAAACATTATTCGATGTCTCTACTCACCTTGTATCCTTGGTTGATGCCATTGATGAACTGCTGGGGTGGAGGGTTCCAGAGGAACTGGATGGTTGTGGAATTCACGGCTTCCACCTGCACGTTCTGAGGTGGAGCTGTGGGCACTGCTCCCAGGCAGCAGAGAGGGAACAAAGTAAAACAGAGCAGTGAGGGGATGAGGGAAAATAGGATAAAAATGAACACAGAACCCACCAAGTGTCACTTGCAAGTCACAGAGTAATAACAACCTTGAGAGAGGGATGCACTTCCCCTGGACCAGCAGTGATTTGGAAAGCTGGGTAATGGGGTTAATTTCTCATCCTGCATTGGAGATTCCTTCAAGGGGAGGAGAAGAAACGGTTTCTGCAGCTTATTATCCTGCAGAGGAGTTTCTAAGAAAGACTTGAGGCAGAGGCCACGTAAGGATAGGTGAGCACAGCTCTTTCAGCCACCCATGAGTGCACCGAGAATGAAGAGTTTCTGAGAGAAATTTCTTGAGTCCTTTAAAGCTGCTCAATTCCCCAGATCAGACAAGAAAACATGGAGTTCGCACAATTAAGGCTCTAATTGTGAATTATAATCTGGCAACAGCATCTGTTTATTATTTACTGCTGCTTAAAGAATTAGGACCAGTCAGATCACACACAATAAAGATTTTTCTTGGGAATTGGGAGATGTTCTCATTTTATCTTGATATGATATGCATTCATGTATATTGAATTGATTATATATATCCTGAGCCAATACATCCTCTAATCTACTAAAAGTTGCATAAACATTTTATGCCAAGGATTTAATTAGACAGATGTTTTCTCAATACAAAAGAAAGATTGGAACATAAAGGCATGCTGCCTTCAAACAACCAAAACCAGCATTTAAATATTTCACCATTTAATAAAATGTCTCATTCCAAGCAATTTCTTCAACTTACTGCTTTAGGATGTCATTTCTATAGTTCTCAGAGGAAAGAATATTAGTAGACAGGTCCATTTTTTCTGAAATTATCAAGCTTATAGTAATTTTAAGAAGAAAACTGCTATCTGAGTACAAAAAAATGGACTAAGACACTTTAAATACTGTAAAATAAGCTTAATAATGCTTCAAAAATATCACTATTGACAGCCATGTGCATTTGTATTCTCTGAAAGAGGAACTATCCACAAGTGATTTTGAAGCCTGGAAGGCTTTGTTCCTTCTGCTTCCAAGGGAAAATTTCTACCAAAGCCCAGCGAACTGTGCTTCCAAGGAGTATCCACAATTCCCACTGAGAAATGGTGGTTTCCTCCACACTTTTCAAAAACAGGGCAGAAACTTTAAAGTCTCAAACTTCTTTTCGGAAGGTGAGTCTTTGTGTGGAAAAGAAATGAAGAACAAAAGTTCAAAAAATGCAAAGCTGGCCCTTTTCCCACCACAAATGTTATTATTTGCTTGGAAGACATATAAATGGGCATTATTCTTAACTGGTGCACACACTATAGTAAGACAGGACAGTGCACACTACTTATCAGAGACATGCACAGCCCAGAAATATCAACACAGAAAAATGGAGAAATCCTCAAGGACGTCAGGTTTGAAATGACAGGAACATCCCCTACCATGCCCTCTCTGTCACTAAAATTCCCTGAAGATTCTGCCACAGCTCGATAACTTTGCTCTGCACACATTTTTAACCTCAGTAGCTGCGTATTAGTCAGAACTTTCCTGCCCTAATTTAAAACTTGATGTCACAATTTATGAACTATGCATAATTATTGAGTTCTGGAAGCAGAGTTTATCTGATAGTACTCTAAATTTTCATTAGAATCCGGGCCCTGCTTCCTGCCATGTATCATAATTCCCTGTGTGCTTTTGGAAGGTTATACTATTATCTGAATGACCTGTAGACATCATAAAGTTTTTGTAGTTAAGAGACTCACCAAATCATCCTGAGATGCAGCCATAAATACTAAAGTCGCCCTACAGTCAGAATGAGTTGCTTTGGCTACAGGCCCCCACTAAATGCATTTGTTCTTATTCATGTTCTTGATGAAACTGTTTATGAGCCACAACATATATTTGAATCTATTTTTGTGTGCAATACCTCATGTAATTAATGGTTAACACACATAAAATTTTTTAGAAGTCAAAATTCTTACTTTCCTGTGTATTTGCATGTTCAGATGCCAGAGATTTGTTACCGCAGAAGAAAATTGTATTATAATTATTACAAGGTCTTCATGTTACTTCATTATCAGAAAGTCACCAGGATATCACTGACAGATTAACCTCCTCCTGCCAGGAAGGCTAAATCAGCTGAGCATCATCAAGCTCCAAGTTTTCATTTGTGGTCCTCACAGTCCTCAAAGAAGCACTGGCAAACACTTGAGGATTGGTTTACTACAGTTTTAGGAATGTGGGTAACCAAATGCATTAGTTATTTCTTTTAAAAAGGGAAATATTTTTTGTTCATTAGGAGGTAATTTCCTGAAACAAGAATATATGGTCATAGCAGAGAAAGTACCTGCTGCAATATAAAAAATGGTAAAAATTATGAGAGAAAACATAAAACCTTCAGAACACTGGAAATCATGATTTATATCACAATTCCTCCTTGGATATCTGTATTGAAAAACCAACATCTGCATCTCAATTAATGCATTTAAAAGATGGAAAGAACATGACCCATCTGATATGCATAAGCTTAATTATATTGCAGAAGACATAATGTAATACATTTTTATATTTTTAATCAGTAAAATATTGGCATTATAATCTCAAATTTACTTCAAAGTGCCAGTATAAAATTTTCCTTTTATGTCCTGATATTAAAGACTTTCTTGGGTATCTGAGCAGTTCTGCATTTAAAAAAGAAAAGAAGTTTGAGGGAAGCTAAATCAGAATTGACCTTCTGGTCACTTCAAAACTCAAATACTTTTCCAAGATCATGGAGAGTAACTTACTGAAACTGTGGCTGTCTCCACAAAGGATTTTCTAATTTACTGGTAGATATATGTCCTCTTCCTACAAATTTGTTGTCAAGCTGTACAGAAGCTGCCAATGTCAAACAGGTGTTTCAAGAGTAATCCCCGAGTATTTACACTCCCAGCTTTTAAACCTGTGCTTCATCATGTTTGCAAGTATTCCAAAGCCATCTCACAGTGGAGATCCATCTGGGAGTCATCTCAGAGCTGCAGATCAAATTGGTCAGACACAACCAACTGTTACTTTCCTCCCGATAAAGTTCCTGTGGTTGGAAGTCTGTGGAGAGCTCAGCCCCCGGGACTGTGGGTTAATGTACAGCATTCCAAGTAGAAAAGGTCATGGAAGCACTCTAGATAAAAACCATTAAAAGGGTTTCACTGACAAGATAATTGAGAGGAGAGAGGCACTGAGGTTAAGCATGTGTACATGTAATTATTCTGTCTCTAGCCATGTGCAAATAGCATGTAAATCCCGTGGAGTTTCTGACGGCCAGACTCCTGCTCCTAAATATAGATCTTCAACACAGGCTTGGAAAAAAGGCTCTTCTGGAGCTCCTGACCTTCGAGGTAGAAGCTTGCCTGTCTCAGGCAGGCTTGTGGAACTGCAGGTTTTCCTCTAGGTGAGGATTTGGTTCCTTTAATGCACCAGCTTGAGGCGCTGAGCTGCACATCCCATGGGAGCAGTGGGGATGCAGAGGTTTGTAATTCCTCCCATGAAGCCTCTTCCCTCTGCTCCCAGCTGGTGTGCTGGGCTGTGCTCTGAACAGCAGTGGGTGCATAGGAAAAGTGGTCTCTGTAACTGCACATCTGAAAATCTGAATTCTGAAATTCAGCAGTGTGAGATTTGGCATAACTAATGAGTTTAGCTTCTTGTGGCTGGGAAACACCTCCTTCCTTTCTTGCATGTCTATTACAGACAAGATTTTATTTCTTTATTAGAAACTGGGGGCCAGGGGTCTCACCAAGACCAGTGTTAATTTATTTCATCATCTTGTGAAATAATTTAAAAATAAAATAAAAGCAGTAGATGGCAAATGACATCTAAGCAGGATAAAACCCCAGCCACTACAGCTCCAACCTGCTTCTGCACAGGAGCAGCTGGGCCCAAAACAGCCATGGGTGCTCCAAGGCTATTGGGAGGTTCCCCAGTGGAAGTGAATGAGGATCTTTAAGATGTTTTTGCCAAGAAAGCCCAAGGGAAAACTAAGGAAAGTATCTTTTCACTGAGATAAAAATGAATGGTTGTAGAGGACAGTCTGCAGTCTTTTTCAAGATTATTTCCTACATAAACCAGGAAGCTTTCAGCTAACTGGGTTTCCTCTGGCTCTTCCACCTCAGTCATATGCATTTCTCTGATTCCTCTCCTATTGCCTGAGGAAGAAGCTCCTTTGGACCTGGCTGAACAGACTCCTCTTGCTTTATCCTCTCCACACAATCAAGACTCACTAGTCTGGCGACTGTCCCATTCTTTTATTCAGGAAGGGTTTTTGCTCAGACTTTCCTGGCTTGGCAAGGTGTCTGTGCCTGGCACAGAAGGGAAAACAAAACAACATTAAACCACACATTGAGATCTGTGAACTTCAGGACATAAGACTGGCTTTTAGAACACGCATCAAAAGAAAGACATGGCACTAAAAGCAGAGACAGAAGCAGGTTAATGTCACTGAAGAGGCTAATGGAAGCAGTGTCTCTATTTGTAAACCTTGCCCTGCCTAAATCTAAGGCATGGTTGGAGTTAGAATTTCAGACGGAGAGAAGTTCAGAAATATTCACGGTGGTGAGATAAAAGGGACAGACCCAAAGAAAGGGGTGGAAGCTGCTGCTTTATCAAACCAACCTGCAGAAAAAGGTAAACATGCCCAACAGTGCAGAGCAGAGACAATATGTCACCACAGAAAGATGTTTATAGCTTCACAGAGCTGTTCTTACATGAAAAGGAATTGGGAAACTTCAGGTTTTCATATGGCAATGAGAAGTCCTGCAGGACACTGTTTAAATAAGTAAAATTGCCCTATGCAGAAGGCTGGCACAAATCCCTGTGAAAAGTAACATCAAAGCAAGGAACAGCTGGAGAAACTCTGATGAAGAAAGACCTATATATACAGAGCATCAAAGGATTAGGCTGAATATCACTCTGAAAAGACTTTCAAGAATTTAGAGACAGTCCACCTGTCTGACCCTTGTGCTGGGATGTTCAGTGCTCTGCCAGTAAGCCTTTCTGACATTTTATCTCACTGACATTATGCACCAGTTTCCTCCAAGTTCAGATCCCTCAGCACCTTGGAAGTTGGTGATTTTCGAGGAGCTTGGAGTAGCTGATTAGTTTTCAGCAGCTAAAGCAACGCCAGAGTACTAATAAGGGATTAATAGACTAGCTGCTGGTATAAATCCACAGCTTATATGGGCAGTCAATACCCCCTATGACAAAGGTGCCAATATGCTGATGTGCTCCTGCCAATGGGTTGATCTGCTCCCGGGGTTCATTTCCTCCCAGGGTCTGGCTGCACAGCACGTTTGATTAGTATGAGGTGTTGCAGGTATTTTTCATCTGCAGACAGACAGGTTCTTGCCAGCACAGCTCACATCATTTACTGCATGTCAGAGCAGAGGCAGTGGTGGTGTGGTAGCAGGAGAGGGGGATGGATGGGAGTGTGTGTCTTTGACATTTATCTCTGCTCATATTAAAATCAGAATATGATTTACAAGGCACTTTTACACATGGCTTTTTCTTAATCCTGCTGGTTTGGTTTAGGAAGAACATTCTGGAGCAGGAAACAATCACTGGATTTTCCTGTCTTTTCCTGTCTTTTTGTATGCCTAAAAAAGGAACAGGGATTTGGACATTACCTATGGAGACTGGATGTTAATCCAGTTTCAGATGATATTTATACCACCCAGTCTCCCTTTTCAGTTCTAAATGTAAAAAGGCTTCAAACTCTTTTTGAAACAGGACATATGCCTTTGGTGAGCCCCTCAAGGTTCATTAGGAGGTGGCAGCATCCATGAAGTAGTTATTAACAGCAAATACCAATAAAATAAATCAGAAATATCCAGTTTTTCTTCTATGTCTACCCAGCAATGAGGAATTACATGAAACCAAAGAGGCCATTGCAGTTTGGCCTGCAGTCTAAACACTCTTACTGATTAACATGAATGCAGGACTGACTACACCTAATTTATAACAGAGGATTTATACCCTTATAAATGACAACAGACAGCCAATCAATAAAGGATGATAATAACTGCACATAATATCAAGGGAAATTAGAGTCAATTACAGGGTTTAAGAAAAAAGAGTGTGAAGTCCAAACCTGGGCTTTAATAGATGGAAGGTTAAGGTGCTATGATAGCTTAAAATGTGCAAATAAACAAGGTAATGAATTACAAGCATAATCACAAAAGGGATTCAAATTCTGTGTGCAAACCAATTCTCTGCAGAGCTCGGGTCTTTAGTGGGATAGAAAACATTAATCCTGGCTGCAAGGAGAAGACTTCAAGAAAAACATTTCAAGGTCTGCTATAAATACTTCTAGAATGAGCTTGAGTGTGTCTAGGCTCCTCTAAACTATGAGACTTCACCTGCCCTAAGACAAAATATAAATAGTTCTTTCTCTAGCTGTTGTGGTTAATTAGTGTTGCATACGAATAATCTTCTCTTAAAGATCTCCCTACACTTCAAACTGTATCTAATCATGTTATAACATACTCCTAGTAACAATTAACAAACAACTACATCTTCTTCACTGATTGAAAATTAACTGATGCACTGTAAATCTGCAAGTTTTTAAAACAGTGTAATTGTTTTATGACCAATGAAGTAGAGCCCATGTACTGTCCAGTGCTCAGCATGCAGCACAACCCTGCAATTATGGGAATATATGGAAGCCTTAAGGACCTGGCACTTAATTATCCTACAGATTTTTATACCAATCTAGAGGTGTAAACATGCCTTACACTGGTTGTAAAAAGTAATTACATATCCTTTTGTTGGTGTAATTTATACTCTTCTTAAAGCACTTAGAAAAGTGTGGAGGAGCTGCAGCATAAAAATCAGGGCTTTAAAGATCATTTTATCTTCCCCTTTGCAAGTATCTGCAGCATTCCTGAAATGCTTCAGAACACCTTGTCCACAGGTTGTATTTCTCTCCCTACACTTTCCTTACACTTTATTCCATATTTCTAAAACAAGGTATTCTGTGATTATCAGAACTAATGCAGCTGCTTCACTCTGTCTCCTATATTGCATATGCAGCATCTTTGTATGCCTTGGCCATGATAAAACCAATTCCCTGCTGTATTTTCTCTAACTCTCCAGGCAGAATAACCTCAGCCCTTGCCTGTCACAGGTCCCATAAATCCATTCCTCAGGACCCCAGCTCTCATCAGCATTTCTATTTATTCCTTCTGCTGCAGCTGACTCTGACCTGCAAGTGTGGCAACACGTCATCACGAGGGTCAACAAAAACAGATAATATTTGACTTCACTCTCAGCTTTTTCCACAACAGAGATAGAGCAGAGACTTGGCTCTGCTCAGACATTTGAATTTTGCAGGTGCTTCCTGCTCCAAGCTGTCCATCAAATTTGAATGAAGTGACCATTCATTTCCCAAGTTCTAAGGTAGGACTGCCAGGCAGCACATCCCCTAAGGAAGCTGTGGGATGATAAAGGAGGTGTTGGTCAGATCTGCTCACCTCCCTGCAGTGTGTACTCTGTCACAGGCCTGCTGAAGGCTCCCAGCCCAGCCCCGTTGTAAGATGCCACCTGGATTTCATACTGGGTCCAAATGATGAGGTCTTTCACTAAGCAGTAGTTGATTTCTGCACTGGTGATGTTCTTGTACTGGTACTCTCCCGGGAGGCCAGCCAGGCGATACCTACCATATGGGGAGAAAAATCAGCTGGTTAATTAGATGGCATCAATTAGAGAAAATATCCTGACTGGTAAAATAGCTTCCTTTGTAAAGAGGCAATATGCAAAGTTTTACAGCAGAATTATACCAAGAATAATGAAAAATAATCAGGAGGAACATAGCAACTCCTGATAAGACCATATCATGTTTGTCTGCTATAGTATTTATAATCTGATCTCACTGAGATTACAGGCTCAGGGCTAAACAAAACGGGTATTTTATCCTGTTTTATGGTTGCAGAAAAATTACAGCTTTTTAAACGTGGCTTGTCTAGTAAAAGCTGTGATTTAGTACAAAAAATAGCCCAGATGTGATTTTTATCAGAGTGCTGCCGTAAATCAGCCTGAGAAGTGGTTTTTTTCCTTCACTTCTGGAATCTGAAAAGGAAGAGCTCAGAGGGCTCTGACCCTCTGGAATCTCAACCACTGGCACCTCTGGGTTCCATCAGAATTAACTTCACAGAATAATTAAAATAAGGAAGGAATACAGGTGAGACTGAAGGGTTGGGTAAGGATTGGAATTCCAGAAGAAGGGCTGTATCAAACACAGATGGGTGGTAAATAACCTGAAACTCTTTCTGCTGAAACATGAGAAGCTGAAACACTGAATATATTTTCCCATGTAAAAACTGTGTTCCAGAAAACAGAGCCCCTTTGATGTGTCTCTTCAGGCCAACAAACTACAGAGAAGAACTAAATTATAGAAAACAAACAAACCTTGCAAATCTGTGAATGTGAATAATACTGTTTGTTTTCCTTCCTTTAGGAAAGTGGTACAGTGGATGCTCACAATATGCTAATTCACAAAAAATCAGAAAAACAGAGGCCAAATAGGGGACACAAGGCATTACTATTCCAGGAAAAAGACAAATACAGAAACATTTGTATTTTTATTCACCACACAACTTTTCTATACTCTTACCCAACCTTTGCTTCACTGCAATCACCAAAAGTTTATTGACACAGAACAATTTCATTCTTACACCTTACTGAGCGATTTTAAATTCATCTTAGTTAAATTGGTGCAATATTTATGACTAGGCAACTTCACGTGTTTCAGCCAGAGATTTTTGTTCTAAAGTCTTCCTATAAAGAGATCAGTTCTTAATCACTGCCAACGCCTCTGTTTTCTGCTGCTCGCCTGACCATCCTTTAGCTCACTTAATATCTGTAATGCTACACTGGTGTGATTCCATTTATGAAATATAAATGAAAATAAAGAAACACCAGCCCTCAGCTGAGTTTATTGAATGTCTTGCTTGCTCCCTTTCTCTCTCTCACCTCCTGTGCAGGGTTTGTGCTCCCTGGGAAATCAGCTCTTAGCGCAGCAATGTTTTGCCTCCTGCCCAGCAGACAAGGTGTAAGTGCTCCTGTGATTTAATCTGTTATGCTGTTAGCATGGCAGACCCCTAAATGCAGTAGTGGCAGTGAGAAAAAGGGCAGAGGAAGGAGGCCAGTTCAGAAATGTCATGTCTTCATGATTTTTCTCACCATGGACTTTGATGTATACTCCACATGACTTGTGCAGTGCACCTTCACTTTTAAAGATCAGGTGTTCCATCAATTTAGCATCTTGCATGTCTTGAGCTTTGGGTCTCTGGGATGCCTGGTGCTTTTCATTCTGCTACACCCTGGTTCTGCAGAAATCAGTGCAGGAACACTGTTCTTCAGTGCATATTGCTGTGACCACACAATTCAACTTGGAAGAACAGCCTGGTTTATCACTTGGGACAGTTGTGCTTTTATGTGATAATCTTAAATTCCTGTTGAATAAATGGCTTCTATGCTCTGAGAGACAAAGCAGGTAGACACCAAAAATGCTCACAGATTGAATATAATGAATATGATCAGTATTAAAATGGAAAGAGATGTTACGGCAAGGTCAGGGATCAATTATGCAGATAAATACTGTAGGAAGTACCAAAGCTACACATTATTGGAAATGCTAAATGGAGAAAACAGCAGATTGCCAGAAGCAGGAGTTTATGGGGTTGCTTTTTAAAGGACTTTATGCTGAGACTGGGAAAGACTCACTGGGAATACCTAAGGGACTAATCCTACCACTGGGGAGATCAGAAAGGAAGAGGTGGCAAACGTTTGCACCCCGTGCCGATGGGTGCCCGAGACTCAGGACAAGGTCTGTCTGCAGGCAGAAGTTAAAACACCTTTCCCCACTGACAGCTGGCACAGCTCTCAGACTGAGCCCAGCCCTCAAACCTTGCACCAACAGCACTTGCACCAGGGGCTCACCTCTGTTAAGGGGCTCTGTGCAGGTGACAGGGACAAGAACAGACTTCACTCTGCCTGCAGGCAGAGGGAGCTTTCCAGGGCTATTTTGGGAGCTCACCAACACTCTTAACATCACAAAAGCCTTTCCATCCATGCCAGCAAAAGTAGGAGCACAGCATGATCAGGATGTTGGCATGTAAACTGCAGCATTTAGTTCTCTTTTACAGTTCTGGAGGACACTGTATTAAAAATGTCTGCAGCCTGCCCAGAGGAGCCTGTAACCATCACTAGGAAATATGTCAGTGGCCGGGAGTTTCCCACAAAAACTCTAATTTAGGTAATGCCTCCCTCACTAGAGGTGTGGCCCTAGCTGGCTGCTAGCACTGCAGGGTATGGAGGATGCCAAATGAGCAGTAAGCTATAGTGGAATTGGGTAGGAGTGAATACTGAGTCCCAGAAAATTACCTAAGGGAAAAGCTCTGCAAAGTCTCTCAAGTGTGGTAGCACCCTTTCCAACACAATGAATCCTGCCTAAGCAGCCAGGCTGGATGTATGCAGGATTCCCAATTACCTGCCTGAACGTGTTTCTCATTAATAAATACAGACAGGGCTGAAAGGATCTTACTCAACTGGCTGATTTTCAAAACCAAACCAAGGTCTGCCATGAAGCATCTGACCTGTCGCTCCCTCTCTCCATTTTGTTTGGCACAAAACTGAAGTTTATTGATTCTTTTGTTGCTCCTCCATAGGCAGCAGCCCTGTTGTGTCTTTGATAAATTTAATTAACCTTTTGAGCAGGGAGCTGAGCTTGTAATAAGCAAATATACATCTGCATAGGCTGCACTGTACCAGCTTCCCACGTGAATACTTGCATTACTTGGTGATTCACTTCCCCTTGAAAATGGAATAAAAGGATGTTGTGAGTCTCCACAGGGAGCTGGTCCTTTGGAACAGCTGATGTAGCCCCCAGACCCTCTAAGACAGACAGGCTGGAATTTAAGTGGCTGCACCCTTGTTCGTGTTTTCTCATATATAACAAAGCAGGGCAGCCTCAGTGTTTGCAAATAATAACTGATATCTTCAATTCAATTGGAGATAGCTTATATTACACTCTTAAGTCACATATTTGAACTCCTTTATGCACACCTGGACATACCTCTGGGCTTTCCAGGTTAGGAAAGGACTTACCTTAGGATATAGCCATGAAGAACCCCATTGTGCTCACTCTCAGGAGGAGGCTGCCACTGGACCATGATGGACTGATTAGTTCTCCCACTGGCCACGATGTTTTTAGGGGGGGCACTGGGGGGCTCCTCAGGTAGCATCAACCTAAAGTACAAAAGAATGTGATGGACAGGGGTGTTGAAAGAAATCATAAATAACAGCCTGTTTCCTGTATCCACTCCAAGTGAACCACTTTCTTTTATCACAGTCTGATGACTAGAAAGAAATATAATGCTGATCAAACTGCTGAAGACATGCATGAAATAGTTACAACAAATCAACATAATAGGAAATCAGTTAAGCAAGCAACAGGACAGACAGCTGAGGTAACCCTATTCTCTTGGAATCACCCAAGCTGCTACAACTCTTTAAAAAGATTACAAGCCTGAATGAGTAAAAGCTCAGGTCCAGTGTCTGTGACTCCTTCCAAATTGTTTCTTTCAGCTCTTTCAATATTTTTCATATCAAACTCCCACATTTTGAAAAAGCCATTTAGAGTTCAGCTGTTGTGCAATTCAAGCTCGCAGCAAGCTTTGGTTCACAGAAGAAGGGGGATGTGTTTGAATGTGATGAAGCCATCCTTCTCTGTCACATCTGGGTGAATTCCACAAGTGACATTGCCATGACAGGGTGAGGGCTGTGCTCCTGCCCGGGCTAACTGCTGGGGCTTAGCACAAGAGCAAAATATCATTTCCAAGATTCTGCTCAGCTGATACTCTGGAAGCATGAGGACACCTCTCCCATGCAGCTCTGATCTCCTGCATCCCGCAAACGCCGTCATCCCCAACGCCTGCCTGCTGCAGAGCACTCTCCAGAGGCCTGGGAAACAGCAACTTCTCCACCTCCCAGTCATTGTGCAAAAGATTATTTCATTCCTTCATTCACAAGCAGCATGTTTTCCCTCCCGAGGCTGCTGTGCCTTTAGCACACCGATGCTGCCATTACCTGCTGGTCTCGGTGCTGTACCGGCCCTTTCCCACCTGGTTCACTGCACACACCCTGAACTGGTAGGTCCTGGCTGGAGTGAGGCCACTCACAGTGACACCGGTCATCTTCGGGTCAAGGTTCGAGAGGTGAACCTTCCAGGGAGAATCTGGAGGAAAAATTTGCATGGGAAAAAAAGAAAAGAAGATGAAAGTGCTTGTCAAAAGCCCTGCAGAAGTGAGAAAACGCCTCTGACTGCTCAGAGTTCTTTGTGCTTGTTTCCCTCAGAGGAACTTTGGGAAGAAGTTTCTTTTCAGCAGAAGAAACCTTCCTGTCAGCCCACACGGTTATGCAGATTGCACATTTGTCTACTGGAAAGTGATGCTGCACATGTCATGGCATAATAAATAAAAACTATATTCATTAACATTTTAATAAAAGAGGAAACAAGCATGATAAAGACAGATGGGCTGTGTATTTCACAACCCATCTGTTTGGCAGGCCATCACACCACCACACCCATGAGTGGCTCTGGTGGAAGGATTCTAATGAAATTCACAGTCAGTTTGGAATATCTTCCTACCCAGCTTGCAAGCAGGTGTAGAAGCGTGACTCTCTCTGCCAAATCAGCCCTTTGCTGCAAGACCTCAGAAAGCTTCTGCCGCTGATTCTATGCATCTGCAATTATTTTTTTTCCTAGTGATAGTATTCGGCTCAGAATCCAATTGTCCTAGGAAGATTCCCTGGTAGAAAGAGCCCTGGCAGTGCTCTAAACCCCTCGCTGTCAGTGCACATTCTTGCCATACCGAGCTCCTCTGATGCCCAAATTACATTTACAAGTTTTCAAAGAGGTCAGAAATGAAAGATGTTGAAAATTAAATATTCTGACTTCTTCTCTCCATAGCCTGGTGTCACATATTCTCCCTGAAGTCATGACTGAAATAGTCAGGGAGAGGTGACATTTGGTCTGTGTTGCAACACTACAGCAACCAAATCAGCCAATTTGAAGATTTGCTCAGTTTTTAAATAATACCAGCTGTTTTCATGCTCCCTGCTCAAAATTACTAACACTTCTGGAAATTGCTGAGGAGCTCGCTGTAGATTTTGGCAATGTTATCTGTGCGTGTTGCTCATCAGAAGTGCATCGTGGCTCTTGGCAGGTCACCTCAATGTCTGCCTGAAAATGGAGATGAGATGTCCCAAACGTGGAAGGCTGCTAAACTTCACACCAAGACAGAAGCCACTCATTTTGTGCTTTTCTGGCAGATTCCTCAGCAAGTTTGAGTTCCCTAGGGTGTGATGCCAGTTGGGCTATAAACACTGCATCTTCAAATTACTCCAAATGTATTTATTCCAGTAAGGGTCTTGCCAGAATAAAGACTTTTTTAACAGGAAAACTGACACAGCAGAATCCTGGGAATGCTGGAGAGGGACATCTGCACAGCAGTCAAGGTCTCTCCTTGCCAATTGTTGATTTACCAACAGCCACTTTGACTGCAAGATCTTGATGCCAATTTATCCTAGCTGAACATTGAATTTCTTTTAGAGAGCCCTTAGAGGAAGCATGCTTGTGCCATCTAGAAAAGCGTTACTTAGGAGTTTTTTGCACCCTAATTCCTTCAGAATTTTCACAGGGCTCCCTCGAGACCTCCCAAACAGCCTCGTTATGGCCAGAGCACACAACAACAAATAAGGAAAGGTGGAGTTAAGGTATGACTGAGCTAGTGCACTGCCTGAAGGAACTTCCTCAGGAAAATGGAAGAGCAGACACCAAGAGGGGAGTGAAATACCCTTGTATGAGCTACTTGGGCAGTGGTCCGTTTCCTAGAGCATTTCATTTGTTTACTGCCAGTGTAAACACCACCTGAGAGTGCTTAACCCAAGCAGCTCAATGTAGTGAGCAGTTTGATTCAACAACAGGCCCTATTAATCTCCTCAGCACCTTGGGGCTTTGCTCTGTTTATATGCTGCATCTGTAGAATACTTTATTAATTCTTTTTCCTCTCCTGGTGGAAGATAAAAGATCTGGCAGGAAGAGAGATTAAACTGGAAACTAATATAAACGAAGCCTATTCATCTCCTGGGCACTCTGATTCAGAGAGGAGTGCGGTTTGGGGAGCATTTGCTCAGTCCTGGAGCACTGGATACACCGAGTGTGCAGAGTATCTTTAAAATTTAAATGTCAAGTCTTTTTTTTGACAATCAATAAACAAAAAGGCTTCAAAAAACAGATCTCCCTCTTTAGATACACACAACCAACCCCAGGATTGTGCAGCAGCTCGTTTCACTGTGGAGAAGAGCAATTCTGACAAGGGAAACATGCCATAAAATTTTCAACACCGCCTCTCCTCTCCTCCAGGGATGGCTGTCACTCACCTGTCCCAGGAAGCCTGGAGAAGCTCCATGGTGACAAAAGACTTGCCAGGTCAAACTATTAAATAAGCCTCTGTTAGACTGAACAGACTCTGCTAATCCTCCATTTAACTTAAGCTGCCCAGAACATACTCTGGGCTTCGCTGCTCTTCCCCCGTAATTGCCACTGTCTGAACAACTTCCATGTTGAGCTGTCTGTCGTCTCACAAATATTGGGCATTCTGAATTAACTCTGATTGCCTCTCCAAGTTAATTTATTGGAAATGAAGAATCTCACAGACTGTTCCCTGGTTTACAATGTCATTTTGGGGTTTTAGAAATTACTTTTTTTCTCTGTCAGGAATTTTTGGATGTGCCTGTGATGCATTCAAATACCTCTGGTTATGTGCCAAGAGGCATTTCTTCTCTATTTCCCTGTCTGCCCTACAGTTCATGCATTAATTGCAAATCCCCCAAAAATCATTTCTAATTTGCTATTACCGATTAGATCTACTGCAGAAAGCTGATTTTTACAGGTTTGGAGCACATTTCCATCTCTTTCCTTCTCCAGGGGGTTTTGCATAGATGGCAGCATAGGAATTTGCTGTACTGCTGGAATTCACTTGAATTCATCTTTCAAATCTTTGTAGCAATACGATATTGCAAAAAAATCCAAATGAAAGCTAAAGGGTTCATCCTTTGTTTGGTAGAACTTCTACAAGGTCTACCAGTGGCCTGAGAAAAAGTATCTTTTAACACTATCATGTCTAGATCTGAATTACAGTCATAAGAATAAAGCAGTTTTACTTTGATTTTTGCAAAGATTTATCAAGGAGTTCAATAGTTGCCATTTGAATATTCCTACCAAATTCAGGATGGCAACTCACAGGTTTTAGTTAAGCCTGTAGAGATGCTTTCCACAGGAGCTTTTATTATCTCCTCATTGGCACAACGTGATGAATCTGAGTTATATCATTACCTCACACAGCACAGATATCCCAGAATACAATAAAACAAAAATGGGCTTTTATCTTAATTGTCCTCAACAGAATTCTATACGTCTTAATTAATTTCTTCAGTTAAAAGACTATTCAGAATATTTTTTGATTAATTCCTTCAGTCTAAACCTCTTTGGAATAAAATAAGCATATCCCCTCCTAACTCCAGGAAGACACTTCATTGGAATTCCAAGGTAAATTGCAATGGGGCTAAAGAGGTCATGAAGCATCCAAAATTATATTAGTGCAAATGACAGCAATGCATGGTACTATTTATTTGAAAATCCTATTTCAAATCAAGGTTCACATTCTTGGCTCTGTGTGGGCAGGAATACTTAATGACTGTGTTTCCTTGGAACTGTGTTTTTCAAATTAGATTATAAATTTGCCCCCAAATGTTTAAGGCCATATGTCTCAAGTCACCCACAGACACAGTCTACTGTGAATACTTGTAATTTGAGAATTATTGCATTGTGCCAAATACATTAATTTTAAAAATTAGGTGGCTAGAGTCGTTCATATTCCCAGCAATTTATGTACACGATCTGCCACTGTTTTTTTCCCCTCTAATTAAAATAAGGGTTTTGTATCTCTTTACTGAATTGATATTAATGAAAAGGAGTTCTAATCCATGCCAGGTGGAGTGACACGCCTCCCTCTAATGCAGCTGGTAATTAAACCCCTGAAATTTACACTCGTTATTTTGAACCCTCTTCAGCTATTTCTCTGCCACAGACACTGTTGTGTATTCATTTATGGTACGTGCTTCAAAACCTACCACGGATCCTAAAGCTGTGAGAGAGTTATCAAAAACAAAACTCCTAAAAAAAAAGGCAACAAAACAAAGCTACATTTCGGCACCTGTAACTGAAACACTCAAACTCCAAACATTTAAACTCCATAGAACTAAGAACAAAATCCGTGCAGTTTTGCTAACTGGGAAATAAATAATAATTCTGATGTCCCTCCTCCACCTTCCCATGTGTGAAAGCCAAGGGGGTTTGGGATGGGAGGCACATTGCTTCTCTGTGACAGTGACAGAGCTCGTGCCGGGTGTTCCTGCCTCCCTGACCGTCAATCCTTCTGCAGCACACAACCCAAACCGAAACTGTCTTTGAACAGCAAAGAGAATTTCTGCACAGTCATATCAGACCAAGCTTTACCTACACAACATCAAATGTCAGCTTTGTTCACAAGCAGTGCTTGGGATGGCTGGGAACAAAGGGAAGGTGGTGGTTTTCAGAGGAGCAGGAGGTCTGGAGAAGCTAAATATTAACTGCACAGCACTGACATCAAAATGACTCTGAAAAACAAACACTTCAGGAAAATAAAAACCCAACCAAAGCTGTGACAGTGTGCAGACATTACAGTCACTGTTCCAAACCAAAGTCACTGTTGACACTGCCGTGCTATTCTGTGTATATGGAATATATGTGGAATAAGGGAACACAGCAACAGTGGAATATCCAAGGGCTCAGATTCCTCTCTGTCCTACTTCTGTGGGCAACTATTAGACATTGCACATAAAAGCAAAGTAAATAAAGACAAAAAATTTCAAGGACAGCAAGACCTGGAATATATCTGGGAGTTCAGATGCTCAATTCACAGCAAACCCAGCCTGTGCTTGGCTTTTGCAGCTTTGAGCTGCTGCAGGACACAGGCCTGTGCTTTGGGACAATGAGACACTCCCAGTGGCAGATTGCAATGACACCAGCCAAAATTATTTGATCTATCACACAGTGAGTAGTTGTTCACAGGATCCTGTGGTGTTCTCAGGCACTGTTTGCATGCTTTCCAAAGAACTATTGTTGATTTTGGCTGAGCCTTTGACAAATTTCAGTGAATTAATTCTAAAACGATGGCGCATCTACCCCATTCCTATACAACTGCAAAGCATCCTTGATAGAAAGGACTTGAAGGACTTCCAAACTTCTCCATGACACAAGAAAGATGATGGAATGAGATGAACTTTAAGGTCCCTTCCAACTGAAACAATTCCATGATTCTCCTGGTACTGAATGAACTGCCTCTTCTTGTAGGGATTCATCCCAGTCGATGCAGCCCACTGCAGGACACATGTTCTGCCACCTCTGTGCTGCCTCTATCTAAATACAGCTCTAGGACCTTTGCATCATGTTCCCAGACTGGGACTTCACTAACTTGTCATCAACAAAGCCACTGGGAAACAAGAAGCAGAAGGGTAACATCTTCAGGCAACAGAGGAGGGAAGGAAAAGTGTAGAGGCAGTTACTGGCCTGTAGCTGTGGGAGGGAAGGAGAGAAGAGTGAAAATAAAAAGGAAGGTGGTGATAAAAAGGTAGAGGAGGAGTATGAGTGCAGGATTGTGGATTTTCTTATTCATTTCTTACAACGATATCAGGAGTCTTCACTTGAAAAGAACTAATTTTAAGGACAGCAGCCCTGGGCACGACTTTGGATTTCTGCTAGGATTATAAACCTGCACTTTGCTTAACAGTTGTCAAGATCACCAGTCCTGGGCCCTCCACATCTGAGAAGTTATGCACTCCAGCCTGCAAAGCAAAAGCATTGTATGTGATCTGAATTTCCTCTCAAGTTCTCTGTGTGGCAAAACAAACTGCTGCTCTCCAGATAATCAGAAATCAGAACTGTTTCACATTCAGTTATGCAGTGACTAATTTCCACATGTCACAAAAAGCGATGTTCTTAATTTTTTCATCAAGAATCAATTGTTCAGCTTGGATTTCCAGCTCCTAGGGTGATAGAGATTAGAAAGTATTGCCAAGGTGACCGATTTCCATATAACCTCATCTTTCCATCAACTCCTAAAGAGGCATTAGCAATGTCCCTGAATAACCTTGCAGACTGAGAGCCATGGTGGACCTGGAGTACTGCATGATAAAGCCATGGGAAGTGGCAATCCCCAGTGCCCGGGTCTGTAACCCATGGAGTCAGATATCTGGATTGCACTCAAGCATCCTCAACCACCTACCCAAAGGAAGGGTGTAAAATGGTAATCTAGAAAAAGCAGAGAAAATATATGAGCCCACCATGAGAGAGGTAAGACAGAAGCTCCTCTTGACATCCAAGTTTGTTCCTTTGTCAGACCATCAGTTCCTTGAATTATCGCCCTGCCTGCATCTTTTAGGTGGAACTGGGGCTCTGAATGCGCCAAGAAATCCAGGAAACTGGAGAAAAAGTCAACCATGGGAAGGAACAAACTGACTACTCCTGTTTCACTGAGGAATGGGCTGTCGTGCCTCAAGTCTGGCAGGCAACACCAGAGGTGGAACCAAGTCTCTCCTGCAAAAAAATCCCTGCATCTCAGTCTTTGTTGTTTCACTCCTTGAGTGTGCAAACAGCTGAGCGTAAAACCCCTTTGGGCAGGCTGGCTCTCACTTAGCAAAGTGCAGCAGCACTTTGTAGCAGCTCTGGTGAGAGGTGAGCCTGAAGCAGTGATTACAAACACCAGGAGGCTGAAATGTGTTTGACTTACTGTTCTCAGAGAGCTCCACCACGTAGTAGAGCACGGGGCTGTTGCCATCGAAGGGGCGCACCCAGGAGAGCATCACACTGCGGCTGTAGGAGGAGTTCAGGGTGGCCACGAGGTTCTGAGGGGAGTGAGGCAGCTCACTGTGGAGGAAAAGGGAGAAAAGAAAGAACCAGCAGAGAAAAATTAATCTACATTTCATTCAGCTACAGTCTTGCAAGCAGTTAAAGGCAGGCGGCGTCAGCCCCGTGTGATGATGGATATAAAACCACCGGCAGCTGCTGTACAATTAAATAAATGAAAGACATCTCGGAATTCTTCACAATTTTATCCCATTGGGGGAAAAAAAAAAAAGATGTTCAAAGTCCCAAGGCTGATGCTTAGAACAGCTAATGGACATGTTGCTAAATGTGGAGAAAAGCCAATTTTCATCTTGTTTTTGACTGAGCGAGTTGGTCAATAAATTCCCTCTCTTACTTTTTCTCCCTTCTTACAATGATGTCCTACAATGTGACAGCAGTGATACGTATAAACAGTAAAACACATGGGAGATATGATTTAACATGGAATTTTTCATACTCAGGGAAGCAGAAGACATTGACACTATCCACACAGAGCTACTAATCAGAATTACCATATGTATTCTTAGGCTTCAGAACAGCTTGATTTACTCACGGATTCAGGCTTATCCTGTCATGGGTAGAATCCTTCCTCCCTATAATAAGGATTTTTTTGGAAGCACCCAACCAGAAAATGTAGTGAAAATGCCTGAAGAAACCCCATGCAAATACAAAATGAAACATTTCAAATAAAAAAATAAAACAGCAGCTCAATTAAAATGTGTAATTTCTCCACATAAAGGAAATTTGTGGAAAAACATTTCATTTGTACCCATTGGCTGAAAGTGGGAGCTGCACAGTGCAGTGAGAACACTAAATTCTGCTGCAACCCTTAAATGCTGATGTGTTTTAAGACATAAAAGCCCTTCAATATTATACTAGAGCATGATTTCTGCTCATTATCATCCTGGTTCCTAGGGAAGATGAGGATTTCGGAGTGAAGGAAAAGCAAGGAGGGCCAGTTTTTACCCATTCAATCTCCCCTCCTCCCCAGGAAGGCTGAGGGCGACCCTTCCACAGCTCAGGCCAGAGCAGAAAGCCATGAGGGCACTCACATGCTTAAATTAAAAACGCAGAAATTCCTGGCTGTGATGTATTTTGCCACTGAAGGCTCAGAGTTATTTAAAAACCGCAACTCCTCAGCCACTCACAAAAGTAAATACAGGCTCTGGCTCCAAGCCAGAACAATAAATATGTCCTGGATTTCTGTTTCTACTGGAAGATTGAGGAACATATGGGGAGCCAGACAATAGTTATATTATTTTTCTGTTAAAGCCGTGAATGCTTTTGTTTACGCGTTTCTGATGGGTACACACTGCGGAGTTAGCACCAAAAGGAAAAAAAAAATATTGCTGGAAGAGCCAAAGAGTGGCAAGAAAAACACAGCTAATGAGGCACCAGAAGCAGAAGGCACTTCCCTGCCCACTTCTCTCCAGGCAAGAGGGGTTGATATTTCCTAAGGCTAAACCTGAGACTCAAAGCCTTGTCTCGTCTCATTTGACTTTAAACGCATAACCAAATTAGCAGCACAGTGACCCCAGGCTCTTTCTGTAGTAAACATGGAATGACACCTCGGGGTGTGATTCAGATCTCAACTTCATTAAATCGCTTGCTTGAGATGCCTTGATGGTGAGGAGTTTAAGTTGACTGTTCTCACTCCTATCTGGGCATGCACTCACAGCTCAGACACGGCCACTTTTGGGCTAAAATAAATATCAGGCACAGCAAGGAGCATGTGTGGGCCCAGAGGGAGCAGATTTTGAACACAGCACTGTGAAATTTTGGATAAACATGTTCAGGGAAGAGGGGGACCTGGAAACAAAGCAGGAGGGCAGCTGCCCTGCGAGACAGAGTGTGGCTGTCGTTGAAAAGTGTGGGCATGTAAGAAACGGCCATTTACCCAGGGACTACAGGAGTGTGCTGCTTAATTTTGAATGAAACATTAAATTATAATAAACATTAAACCTCCACCTCAATTTATCATTATGTCCTAGGCAAGCTGGTTGGAAAAGTTTTTGTGATTAAGCTGGCAAAGATAATTACTGAAGGGAAGAGCGAAACGTTTTGTTGCTACATGGCTCACAGAAGTCCCAGTCCCCACTTCATTTACCACCAGTCCCTGTGGGGAAGAGCTCAGAGAGGGGCTGTGGTTCCAGCTCCTTCTGGAAGATGATGGCCACGGAAGCAGCAATGTGGGAGGAATGGCTGAGCAGGAGCTCACAGCAGATTATCCCCATGTAACTACTTTTCTGGGCAGCAAATGAGCACTCCTGGTATATATTAAGGGTATTTTCAAGGTGTGCATTTACTACCCTTGATCTCCCATACATTAGAAGGGCTCAATTAACAGCTCACTTGGAGACAGAGACCACACAACTAAGAAAGACTTAAAGCTCAATCTCTTTTTCCAGGTGCTCAAGACTCAGAAGAAGAGGGGACAAGACTCTTTTGAAGAAGAGGGGACATCCCCTTTTCCCTGTTTTTTAATGCATAAACTGAGTTAGAACCTGGAGTTTTGTTTGCTTAGGATTTGGGTTTAGTTGATCATTCTCTCAGATTGACAATGCCAATCTGCAGCAGCACGAAGGAAATGGGCACTTTCTGCTCAGAGACTGAGTAGTGTGAGCTGCTGCCTCCATCCAGGACACCACAAGTATCACATCTTTACCCAAACGTGTCCACACTGAACAGCAACAGATGGTGCTCACAGATTTAAACCCCTCGAGGCAGGCACAACAAGTGCCTAAGAAACACACCTGGACAGAAGTAAATATTTAAAGCTACAAAGACATTTCGGCACAGGAGTGTACCTCTCTCGTCAGAGTATACAAAAGCTGAGATTAATAAGTAGTAATTTCTACTTTAGCATGCACTTACGTTTTGTCTCCTTCTCATTTGCTACCACATACCCTGTGGAAGGGATGATAAATGAGACCTGTACCACCATCATGAATATTCACGTTCCCCAAAGAGATCATTGCTTCCATTTTTCCTTTAAGAGGATTACTTTTCCTTGCTTCTAACACCCAAGAAATTGTTGCAGAGAATTCTAATTTCAACCCTTTCTCAGGGCAAGGAGGACCTCAGAGCAGAAATGGTCAGCTTCTGATGCAGCAAGAATGTGGATGAGGTTTAGGACAGTAATGCCCAGAGCACAGAACAAGCCCTTGACCAGACATTGCGAGTGTAATCCCAGCATTATTATCTTTCTTTTGTTCATTGAAGCCCCAACAGGAAACATATGGAAGTTTTTCAATACAGAGTATCTTAAAAACTCACACTTCTAATGCTGAAGAGTTGCATGGAGGCAAGTTTTCCATAACTTATTTTGTGTGATAGCAAAATATGTCCATGGACACTTTAAAATCTGTAATTGATAGATAAGCCCAGGGTTAATGGCGTTGCCACCAAGGTGACCTGAGGGAACTCTGACAAAGCAATTAAAATAGTGCATTTGCAAGAAAAGAACATGAAGTCATTGTGACAATCTGGGAGAGAAATATTAGCCAGTTGCAGATGATACATGCTCAAAACAGAAACCCTAATGTTTTGAGTCAGCTCATCACTGCCAGAGGGCAGCTGAAAAATTCACTCAGCAAACACATAGAGTGTTTTATAAAATTAGCTAAAAGCAGACTATTTGCTGAGGAAAATAAACCAGACACGATTTGGAGAGACTTCTGAGAAAAATGGTCCAACAGCAGGTAATTAGAGAGACTGTGACTGAAGAGGGGATTACTAAAAAGGCACAGGAGATTAAACAAGTTTTTCTTGTCAGTTTATGAAAAGCCCTGCTCCTATTTCATACACGATTCCCTCAGTCAGGTCCAGCAGGCAGGGTCTGCTCGGGAGCAGGTGGCTCGTGTGCCACGGCCGATAACAGCTCTGCCCCCATGGCTCTGCTCCTCCAAGTTCATCATGGTTTAAATTAACAAACGTGGCAACTGTTGCTCAGGACTTTGCAGTTTCTCCTGCGAAAGAATCCTGGCCAATTTATAAACAGAGGAAGAATGTCTGTGAGGCAGCCCTGAGTTTTGAGGCTCTTTGTCTCTCACAGGTCTGTAACAAGGTGAATTTTTGGAATTAAAGGGTTGCCACGTTCCAGAGTGCACAGATTTATTTCCCATTTCAATTTGCTCAGATCTAGAGATGACTTGGGAAAGGGGTTTGAATTGTATGCTTTCTTTTTGCTGATACACCTACATTCCTGCTATACCTTCAATGACAAACAGACACAATGGCATTTATTTCTGAATGCATTTCTGGGCAATATTTCTCCTTTGAGTATCAAGTGTGCTCAGACTCAGCAGTGAACCTTGCTTCTTGGATGACATCTCAATAGAGAGCTTGGAAAAATAAATAGAAGCCTTCTTCCCAGTGAGGAAGGAATAATTTATTTCCAAGTTTGACATTCTTCCTGCTTTCACTCCTTGCAGAAGGGAGAGGAGATGGGCTATTGGAACCAAGAGATGTGGGATCTGTATCAAGTTATGTTTGTAATGGGATGCCATTCTTATCTCTTACCTTGCATTGTTCATACTGATTTTAATTTTAGCAATAATTTTTTAAACGGGATATATTGGGAAGAAATTGGAAGGAGCAGCAATTATAAATACTCCAGTAAAAAGGGTATCCAAATTCAAGTATAGGTGCCTGACAAAGGCAATACTGTGCATTCTTGGCAACCTGCTGGGGTTTATTATAAGTGGTTAGCTCTCCTCTCCTGCTTTTGAAGAAGACAGAACAATAATAGTTCTTTCTCTGATGAAAGGGAACTGAAAGAAGATGAACTTGCTGCCAGGAATAAATTGCCTATTTTTGTATTACATTGTCCTTCCCATATTTTTGCATAGAGAAAGAGCCTAAAAGATTTTACTATATGTTGTGACATAACAGAGGCTTGTACAGGGCTTTGATTTTCCAACAATGCAGCATTACCATACTTTCCAGTCACATTCATACAACAAAGAGATCCTCTAGCACGGGCTGCAGACGGGCTGATATTGAGCAGTGGGTATCATCAGGCACAGATAGTGGTAATTCCGCATATTTTATACATACTGAGAATCCTCAGGATACTTTGAGCGGGAATCAGCACAGTTTCCCATCAGGTGAGTGATACATGGTGATAACTCAGCTTATGCAGCTTTAGGAGCAGGCCTTTTTCCCTCTGTATGTATTTCAGGGTGGTATTTAAAGGGCCATAAAAGTAAGCTAAATGAATTGCATGACATGCAATTACTTTCAGGATCAAACCCTATGACTTGGAGGGATGTGAGAGAAGCGGGGGCTCATTACCAAATGTTTCTGATATGGAGCTGAGAAACTCTACTAGGAGAAAAGCAAAGTCAGTGTAAAATTAAAATCTATCTCTTGCAGAATAGAAACATCACTTGCAAATGTTTTACCTCGTGCAAATCAAATCAAGTGATGTACATGAAGAATAAACACATTTAGAGGGAAGACGAATGAATGAATAGAGTATCTTGACTAGCAATTAGTTTCTGTGCCCAAGTACCATCAGTGCAAAATTGATGAGCAAGGTAACCTTTGTCTGCACTTCAGCAAGTTCTTCATTAGTTTTATGGCTTTCCTTTGCAAATATTTTATTTCTTCTTTCATGCTGAGGAAGATGATCCATCCTGCCTGCAGCATCAATGTATCTGTGCTGTGCTGTCAGTGCAGGCCCTTCCAGCAAGGAACACCACCTTTCTGCCCAAGCCTGACTTCCAGCAAGGGAAGGCAAAGGAAGAGAGTTTTCTTTCCTCCTTTCCAGAGATCAGAAAACTGGGCCACTTAGAGATTAAATAACTAAATGTCACCCTGAAGGTCAATGGTTTCAATTGAATCAGTTTCAACAGGAATCAGTAACAAACTTATTTGTGCCTTTGGAAAGCCCTCTTGATGGGTGCAGAGGTAGAGGAGGAACACACACAGAGGGGGGAAGAAGGTGGGGAGACAACTGGAGCTGTCAGGCAAGGCTTTGTGGGCTGCAGTATTACCCATTGGTGACTGCTCCAGTCTGTAATTGGTTGAGAGGCCTCCTCTGAACATTTGTCTGACATTAGTGCTACTCAAGGCACTGAAGTGTAAGTGCTCGTCGATGGGAACATGCATGCCCTGTTTGTTAATGCTCTGCACAAGGGAATCATCTGGGAGAACAGGGAATGTTATAGATCTGTCACTCCTATACAAGCTGGAATTTAATTTAAGCTTTACTTCAGACGTTTCCTTTCCACATATTTTCTTCTTCATTTCACTCCTGTTCTATCATGTATCTCTCTTCCTCGCAGATCTGTGCTGCTGAGCCAAACGATAATGATGAAAGCTGCAAGGAAATGCAATGTTCTCTGCCAGTATTGCACTACCTGCAGCCCTGCTTTGAAATGAAATGTCACAATTCAAGGTATTATTGAGTGACTTATCAGTTACTCAACTCCTCCTCTCTGAAAGAGAGGGTCTGATAGATTTCTTTAATTCCTCCAGGAAAAACAGGTGATGGGCAATCAGCAACAGAACATCAAAGGAAGTAGAGATGCAGGATTAAGAGCCAGTGAATGCAGAGCCATCCAGCACAGCTGGAACAGCTGAGGGGGCCTCAGCAGTGCACCCAGGATGAGCCTGTCCCAACCAACTTCCAGCCCAGAGTTTATGGCCCATAAAAGAAATTCCTCAGTGGTCAGAGGGGAACTGCAAGTAAATCCATCCCCTGTGCTGCACTGGGCTGCACAGGGCAGCTTTTGCCATTCAGCATTAGGAAACCACCCTGCAGCTGTTTAGCACATATTTATAGCTTTGTTTCAAAGTCCAAGCTTTAACATTCTTTTCAGTCTTTACTCCATGATTTTCTGCCCTCCATTCAAAAACCGCCTCAGAGAACAGCGAGCGTGGTTATGTAGCAGCAATATATTCTGAATTGTCTTCTGCTCTTGGATTCCAACCAGCAGTAAAATGCACTCCGGGAGGGGAGCTGAGGAGTGCTTAATTAGAAAAAGAATGTATGACCGCTCTCGGAAAATGGGCATCTGATGGAGCCTTGGCACTGTCAGAATAATGCTGTATCAAACAGCCCTCTGCATAGCAAATCTCAGAGGTGAACTCATTACACTGCCAACCAAACAATTGCCATCTTCTCAGAGACATCAGGCATGACCGGCAGAAACAGATGCAATTTTAGTTAAATTAAAGCATGCGGCAGTACTCGAGTAAATAAATAAATAAATAACTCTACATTAAACATTACCTTTTTTTTTTCTTTCTTTCTTTTTTTTATTTGATCTGCTCCACACTTGTACCAAACCCACAGCTGTTGCTTTTAGTGATAAAAATAAAATGGAAGTGCACTTCATCCCGGTGGAATGACAGAAATAGAAAATATGGAATCCTGTAATGACATTTTTATAATCCTTTTCCAGAACTGAATGGCACTTTAAACATTTTCTTGGTTTTATTTTTAAAGATCCATAGGAATAAAGAAAATCATACACAAAAATATTTTTTTTCATGAAAAATGATGTATAAAGAGAATGCAAGAGTAAGCAATGCCCATCCAGGGACCAGCTATTCTGATAAATGTTTAACAGAGAAAAAATGCTAAAAGGAAGAAAACGTTTCCTTGTTTCCAAACCTTGGCATCACAGCACAGCACCTGGGTTTTATGAGAAAGCCCAACAGCATGGGGTGATGGAAGGATCCAGGTTTAAAGGGACCTTAGGAAGTCTCTGGTCCAAACTCCTGCTCAAAGTAGGCTCAGCCATGAGATCAGACCAGAGCATTTCAAGGCAATTTCATTAATCCATGAACCAAGCTTAACTTCCCTTAAAAAACCCCTCACACCAAAAATCAGAGTTGCCAACTCTCCAGATCACCTAGAATTAAATGCTAGAAAAATACCTGAGGGTGTCTGAAACCAAGTGCAGTGAACATTTAAGTTCAGTACTCACATCACTTCCAGCCGAGCTGTCCTGGAGTCGTTTCCTCCGGAAGAAATGACCTCGCAGGTGTAATCCCCGATGTCGCCCGACCACGTCTGGCTGATGAGGAGGGTTCCATCCTTCTCTACTGTAATCCTGGAGCTGCTGGATGGATTTATTACAGCACTGTCCTTCTTCCAAAGGTACCTGAGTATTACAGCGTTTCAGTTATTGATTACCCATAAGAAGACCAGAACAGATTTATTTTAACTCTGCTGGAAGGTATCAGCTCCTGTCATCACGTGTTAAAAATGACAGGCCCCTGCAGCTACTTTAAAGAGCAGCACCTTTTACAAATTTAAGTGTTAGATCAAGTGATCAGAATGAAAAATGTAATTCCATCTGAGATATTATGTATTTTACAAGGAAAAAATGGAGTACTTGTAACTGTCCAAGTTCTTAAGTTCACCCCCACTAGAATGTTAGCTCTGCAGTTAATGGTGGTGTTGGCCCAGCTCTGCCAAGGCTCTGTAACACTGGACTGCCACAATCAGAAACTTGATGAAGGTTTGCTAGAGATCACCTATCAAAAACACACCTCCCAACATGTCACAGAGACCACAGACTCACAATTTCCTACCTCTAACTGCAATTTTTATATCCTTATTTCTCTTTCCGAAGTTCTTTCTGCAGTTCACCCTTCAAGCACTCTCCAAGCTCTCCCTCGCATTTTATTTCATTTGTGTTGCTTTCAGACTACATTAATTTTCATGGCAAATTTATTTTCAAGTTTTGAGCTTCCTCCAAATGCTCTAATGCAGATTTTAATAGTCCAGACAAATTCTGGTTTCCTTTACAGTTAGAACAGACTATAAGCCCAAGTTATTGAGTTGTTTTCAAAAACATGGGCATCTCTTGCATGGCTTTTATGCACCCCAGAGTAAACACTTCTGAAATCCCATTCCTTCTCTTTGGCTTTTACTCTCATTAAGTATCACCCTCTGACAAGTTGGTTTTATTGATAGTGTATTAACCTTGACAGTAAAATCATGGAAGGCTATATTGAAGTCATGAAGTGGAACATAGCTCATTGTAAATAATACATAAGGCTGAAATGGAAGACGGGATTTATGTGATTAATGATACAGTGTACAACCTTATAATGCAGTAATCAGGGGTTTGGCGTGAAAATCTGGGGTCCTGAAACTTTTCACCTAACGCTATTCACACAGCTTATAAAATTAAGCTGGGATGAACCTCACAAATGAGAAGTGACACCACCAACCTGATTGAAATTCTGGGATCGTGAGTGGCCTCGCAGCGCAGGGTGGCTGTGGTTCCTTTGATCACCGTGCTGTCCTCGGGAGGGCGGACGATGGAAGTGCGATCTGAAAGGAGCACAAGGCACGGCTCAGGTGAAATTAGAGCCTTTTGACTCGGGTATTCACTCAGAGAGCAGCCACCGAGCCTTTGTCATTCAAAGCAAGCAGGCCACCGCTCTTCAAGCCTCTGCTGTGAAGGCTCCCCTCCCTCTGAAGTCATTGTGACACAGGTGACATGCTGCGGGGTGCAGAGAGGCACAGCAGCAGAGGGCACGAGTTGAGCCCAGAGGAGAAGAATGGCAAAGCTCTCTGAACTCTCCCTTGGCTTGTGCAAGTGTCTGTGGAAACTCCCTGAAGTCTTAACAGGGACATGGAAGACAACACGGAGTCAGGAAACGAGCCACACTGTTTGGAGCAGCAAAAACACAAACAAGACCAAGGAAAATCTGTGCAAGGAGGAATGCACTTAAAAATACAGAGAAAGAGGTGAACTTAAATGGCACCCTACAACCTCATCAACTCCAGGACGGAGGAGGAGCTTCTGGTAGAGAAATCTTCCATATAAGAAAGACATGTTGTTTACTCAAATGTTTCAGAACACCCTTATTGAAGCCCCTCCTGGAGCCTCAGAACACAATAATTGATGTAACTACAGCAACCGGATCCGGTGTGAAAGATCCCCATTATGTGTCACGCACAGGAGCAGCAGCAGAGAGCATCAGCTGAGGCAGGAAGACAACCAGGATGAGCATGGAAGAAATGTGGATAATGTTAATAAGTCCCAAATCCCTACAGAGATAATCAGCATCTACTGAGATGTCTCACGTGTGCACAAGAAGGGATCATCAGCAAAATCAGAAGCTGACTCTAATATCATGGAATTTTTAGCATTATTCCTGATGTACCTATGTAAGATTTCTAGCTTTATAATGGTGCTGTTGCTAAATAAACACCAGGTTGTATTCATATTCCTTCCCCTCAGGCAGTATAATCAACAGGAACTATCTTTAATGCATGTAAGAACCATAACTTTGAGAATTTATAGGAAGGATCTCCTTTACTTGATCCTGGATATCATTCCATTTACACCATCCTGGTATCTATACCAACTCTATATTGTCAATAAGACATTAATACAATGGCCACAGGACACAAATAAATTACAGCTACTGCCAGAAATGTTTTCAGGTATTTCCAAGTTCAAAAGAGAAAATATGGTTGATTTAGCTTGCAGAGTTTGGGGATTAACAAATGCCAAATAAGCACCACACATCAGCAGCATAATCAGTACTTCAAGTGCTGGAGAGGAGAGAGGGCCACAACACTTCTCTGTTAATCCTCATCATCTTAATTTTTAGTTGCTCTTAGTCCCAGCTCACAGATCATTATTTTGTACCTTGAGTAGCAAAAACCATGTTACACTTCAATTTAACTCACTTAGGAGTAACACAGGTGAACCTCTTGGATCAGACTCTCTTCCCCAACAGAAAAAATAAAAATGTAGAGATCAAGGGAAAATGGTGAATGACAAAACCATTTCATAGGTTCACAGCAGTCTGTAGCATGAGGGATTAGCTGAAATCTGCTGCACTTTGATTTGGCTTCCAACGGCACCCAGGGTCACAAAAAATACAAAAGTATGAGGAAAATCCTATCTGTTGTAACTGTGGCCACAGCCTCAGTACCAGCATGGACTGATCTGTGCTGCCTGCACACTCCTGGAGGCAGAAACCACCTGCAAACAGCCAAATCCACAAGCTAAAAGCTCTGACTTGCAATGCAAGATGCCAAAGCAAAACCTGAGTAAAACTATAATTGCGATTGAAGCTCTATTTAAATAGACTTCCTTTCACAAAATAGAGATTTATATGCATAATTCTCCAAACAAAAAGGGTATTTGTGATAGGCTTCCTAAAATAGACGCATTATTCCTATTAAATCATACAAGTATCTCTATTAATGAGAAAAGCATAATTACTTATGAAAATTTCCTGAACGTACAACAAAAACTGATTAATACTTGATTAAAGTTAGACTTTAAACAAAGCGTTATCCTTACTCCACACTGTCAGCATCACAAAGGCATTCAGAGCTCCTTCAGAGTTGGCTGCACAGCAAGTGTAATTGCCAGCATCCTGCAGGAACACGGGCGTTATCTGGAGCCCTCCAGACTCGAGGAGAACGAAGCGAGGAATCTGCACCGAGCCACTGGCTAAGATCTGCTCTCCTGAAACACACGAGGGGGAAGGAGCACCATTAGTGTCAGATGGGCTCAGGGATCAGGCACTGCAATCCCAGCTCTTCCAAAATGTTACATCCTGCCCGGGCACTGGCTCACAACAGCCCCGCAACAAACCCACAGCTCACGGGGCAGGGGAAGGGGGAGACAGGCACTGAATGGATCTGCAGCATCTCAGTAACAGGAGTGGACAGGAAAATGTGGATTACAGCTCTTCTATGAGTTAATAACTGGTTACCTTTCTTCCAGGAGATGGCAGGTCGTGGAGCACCTGAAACTTCGCAGGTCAGCACTGCAGTCATCCCCTCGGTGACTGTGGTGTCCTCTGGGGGCTGGATAAAGGCTGGTTTGATGTCTAGAATAAAAAATTCACACAAACTCAGTGCATCAGCTCTCAGAAAGATCCTTTAACTATTATCATGGACTACTTTACATCCACTTTTATGGAGCTGATCATGGAGAAGCACACGACCATAAGACGTGAAAACCTTTCAGCAGTGACTGTAACCTTTTCTTATTCATCTCCCAGGAATTGTCTAATCCTGTTTATTACCTACACAGAAAATAAAAATCTATCAGCACTTGTACCTGTACAAGTAAGATGGGTCAAAGAAAAAGGAAGATAAAGCTCAAAATGGGTGTTTGGGGGGAACTTGAGAAATCTAGATAAACAAAACTATTTTCCTTCATCTTCATAACAGAGTTCTTTAAGATGAAAAGCAACTTGAGAAAGGCATTAACTTTGAAACTTAAATGTCAGCCAAAAGAATTTAGAACCTGAGCCTTATCCAAGACATTTTCTAAGTTTCTTTCTCTCTTATTTTCCCCCAGTTGCATTTTATTGCAGTTTTTTTCCTGCAGTTTCCTAGATCTATATTGAACCGGGGCTGATTTATTTTCTGAGGCCAGTAGGAATTCTGGTCCGTATGTGCAAACTGCTCCTGGGCTAAAAATCAGCTTCCTGAAGAGAAGTTTAATATTACAGAAATGTCTGTTAATAATCACTTTTAAAAGAGACTACTAGGATTTGTAATTCTTCCACAGAGAAGCATGCACTTCATTAACAAAACCATTTAATCTGACTTTTTGGCCAAAAAAGACATTTAACTTGAACTTTCTTTCTTTAACCCAACTAAATGCAGTTGCAGACAAAGGCAAATAAAATGATAGCAAGCACAATCACGAAGCAGTAGCTCAACTTCAGGACAGAATTACATTAGCGTGGAAATATGAAGGAATGATAAAAGTATTTCAAAATTAATCTTGGTTTTTTGGTTTTTTTTTTTCACTAAGATCTCCTTTTGCTGGGTGAAATAGGGGAGTTCACCTCAACCTCTCCTGTTGCCATGGAGAGGTTTTGGCAGATTGTGTTGAGGCCACAGGGGCATTTTGAGGTTCCTTACAGCCGGGGCAGCTACCCTTGACAAGAAATCAGGGTTCCACGCATCAAACTGAAGCAGCTCAGAGAGAAATGCGATGGGATGACACCTCCTGCACCCCTCACCACCGCTCCTGACTCACTGGTCACATCCAGGTAGGTGTAGGTCTGGATCTCCCCAGCCTGGTTGCTGGCGAAGCACTGGAAGATGCCGGCGTCCTGGGGCCGCAGCGCGTGGATGCGCAGCCCCCCGCTCAGCAGCACCTTGTACCGGGGGTTCTCCAGCCTGCCCAGGGGAACTGAGTCCTTGTACCACTCCAGGGTGGGGATGGGAACGCCTATTCAAACACAGATAAATCGCTGTTAGCCTTTGCAGAGCGCTCTTATGGTCATATCCCTGTTTTCTACGCCAATTATTGATGTTTTTTCCAGGCCGCTTTAGATAAACGAAGGCTGCATCTCGCATTATCAATGGTACTAACACACTGCAGGACACGAGGGAATAAAACCAGCAAACACTGAAGGGTGAATGTTGAGAAAACATGTTATCAAATTACTTTTTTTGCCCAATCATATTTCATGCTATTTCAAAATAAGATTTGGAGCAATTTCATGTTGAAAGCCAGAATCATGTTCCTTAAACAGCAGCAGTGTGGCAGGACAGCCAGTCTGTAAGACTGTTCCACCCCAAATAAGATTCCTCTGTGCTACCATGGCTAAGATAGCTGAAATACAAAGGAAATGGCAAATTACACATGAAAAATGAAGTGCTCACATGGCTGTACTTGAGTCCCAATTTAGCAGCTTAGTTTGAGCCGATGTACAAACAACATGTTGCCAACAATGGGATAGCTTTAAATTATTTTTTTTTATTCATTCTCAAGCTTCACTTGTTATTTGAAAAACACAGGCATAAAGAGAAATGGAATTCCTAGCCTAGATAAAACTTACGGTCCCATTTATTCCTGTTTTCTTTCATGTGCATGTTCCACAAGCCCTGACACAGTTATTTCACACATATTTTTGTTGCTGTCATGTCCCCGTCAGCTGGGATGAAGTGGCTGTAAATTTATTATACACAAATAGTGTAGGATTCTCTTTTCCTCAAGAGATGTCAGGGGCCTAGAACAGTCTTAGACAGCTGTTCCCATCCCACTGCTCACATCAGACAATGTTTTATCTTTACATCTCAAAAGTCCCTACTGGATAAAATGCTGGGTTCTGTGAAGAGGCCAGAAGTGAGACAGGTATTTTATTATGCAATTAGAAAATCACTGAGTAATTAAGATTAGAAAAGACCTCCAAGATCATCACTTTCCTGGGCACCTCCCCAATGTCTGATCGCCCTTTCTGTGAAGAAATTCTTCGTAATATCCAACCTGACCCTCCCCTGGCACAGCTTAAGACCATTTCCTCTCATCCTGCCCGTTGTTCCCTGGGAGCAGAGCCTGACCCCCATCTCACTACAAGCACCTCTCAGGGAGTTTTGGAGAGCAAGAAGCCCCCTCCCCCAATCCTCCTTTTCTCCAGGCTGAGCCCCATCAGCTCCCTCAGATGCTCTTCACAGGATTTACACTCCAGACCCTTCCCTGGACACATTCCAGGTCCTACCTGAACTGAGGGCCCAGAACTGGGCACAGCACTTGAGGTGTTTTAGAACACATTTCACTCAAAACCTCAGACCTGCACAATCTCTTGTGATAAGGTAAGACACCACGGACTTAAATTCTTGGGTGAGTGAAATTTGCCCAAATGGAGAAAAACGGTGTCACCGAAGCATGGAGGATGGGATGTCACTGATGAATTGAGCATCTGCAGACAATGAATTTCACTGCAATGCTGGCAGTCACTTGATGTTCCGAGAGCTAAAGTGCCAAGGGAAGATCTGTATAATCATCATTATCATTTTAAACTCCCGAAGTTAAATACTACTGTGTTATACTTCCATTCATATCTTCTCTCAGTGTACTTACTCTCTTTATACAGACAAAAGCTGTATTAACTCTGGAAAGAATGTACAAACAATGTATGGAAACGACTGCAAAACAACATCCAATTGCTGTTGTTACTTTTATAAACACGTATCATTTACTTCAATCACCTCTGATGCTTTTGTTCTGCTGATAAAATAAAATGTATTCATAATGCAGATAATCATCTCAGGAAGAAACCCACTATGTAGAGTGCATTGTCTGATAGAGAATAGATGTGGTGTAGGAGCTTGCAATAGGCATAATTTAAATTTCATACAACAACCCATATACAGAATTAGCGTAAATTTCAATGTTCACAATTCTCGGTGAGAATGTTATTCATCTCTTGAAAATCCTCCTGGGCAAATACAAATTATCACTGAGTAATGAAGAAACAGATGATGCAAAATGGAATAGTTCTCCTGATGCTGAGAAGCCTGGAAATGATTTCAAGTTTAAATAATAGCAACTCCATTTTCCCACACATTAGACTTGATAGGCACCGAGGAAATAATGAAATCCTGCATTCAGAACACTCAAACCTTTAACACCGGTGTCATTCCATAAATCCCATTCCACTAACAGTATTGGCAAACCTTCTAATCCTATAATCACTGTGAGATACACCTTCCTATCACCAACTCAGCTGACAAACTGAATATTACCATCTCTATTTCTCTACTTTTCTGTTACGGGTATCTTCCTCCACTCAAAGTTATGAGTCTGAATAATAGGATCTTATCTGAGCACTCTGATGCCTGTCAGCAGCATTCATTTGGGCTTTAGTGATCTACCCAGAGAGATTTGTCTTCCAAGTTGTACACACGTTCACGTCTAATTTTGCTGTTTGGCTCTAAAAATGCTTAAACCCAGCTCTTCTTCTCTTCCTCTTCTACCCACCCCACAACTTTTCCTCTCCACACACCTCCAAAGGAATTTTGCTTCTTTTCTGCTCTAAACAACTTCTCCTGAAAAAATTATGAAGAGAACACTTTAAAGTTCTTTTGCACTCTACCTTTCTGAGCAGTATCAGCCCAACCCTGCTGCTCGAGAGGTGAGAGTGGCCTAAAAGACTGGCAATAATAAAATAACCTTCTTTCTCAGTGGTGTGCAGCACTCCTCATTTTTCACAGACAAATTAATCTAGTGTCAGGGGGGAGAAGGCAGGAAACAGAGACACTGGTTCTGGCTTTGCCACTTCTGTAACCTTGGGCAAATAACTTATGGAACCCGAGGCTCAGCTCCTCCATCTGTGAAACAGCTGCTTGACTCTCTGCCAAATTTAACTTAAGAACCTCGATGAAAGACTCAGAATATTCAGTGTCATCTTTGTTATTTATTTTTTACCTCCTCCTCTAGATCCCAGTGAGCTACTGGAGAATCCCCAAAGCATCTCCTCCATCTACTTCTCTAAACAGGTAGAACTGAAGTCCAATTAACTGCGCTCCCCAGACACCAGCACCACTGCCTGCAGCTCTAAACCTTCCACAAGCAAATAAGAAAGAGCATTTAAAGGAAACCCATTGAACATTCAGGCAGCATCAGCCACTGCTGAAGATAAACAGCAGAGCCTGGTTCCTGTGGCCTGATACACTGAAACTCCATTACAGGGAGCAGGGAGCTGGTTGCTGCAAGTTGCAATTTTATTTACAGTTAATCTCTGCTTATACTGTGAAATTAATCTGTCTCTCACACATTCATAGTGCACGAAGTCTTGGCAAATGGGCTTTGTGCACAGAAGCTGATGGGGCTGGGGGAAACACAATCTGTCTTCCTTTTGTAGCAAAGGTAGAGGGCAGCCCTGCAGTTTCCTCAGTGCTTCATTCTCCCAGCATGGAGCAGGGAGGCACCAACCTTCATTTACCCTCTTTAAGTGCTGGTAATTGCCAGATTTGTGTAATAGTGGATCAAAACTCCTCTATGTTTAATTCTAGTCCCTGCCCATTATATATGTTATAGATACTCAGCAAAATAATCCACATGGAAACAGATCTTCATGCTCCTGCACCACATTCATCAGCAAATCAGACGTGCACTACGAGAGTTGAGCAGAAATATTTAATTTTGTCTAATAAGGGCTCCCATATCTCCATTAAGAATGATTATCAATGCACCATTAACCCCCTTGGGAAGTAAACTGCTCAAAGCAAGAGTTAGAGTAGAAGGAAAAGCTGAAGTCCTCAGGTCTCCCTGAGTCCTCCAGGTTTTGGGTTGGGTTGTCTCTTAATCCATGAAAAACATTTGAGACAGCAGATCGCTTCCTGGGGAACTCCACTGACAGCAGGTCCTGCTGTGTTCTGGTTAAAAAGCTATTAATTAATAAGAAGACATTGTGTCTTATCATCTGATAGCTTCATTTCCATAAGAGCTTTTTGTAAGAGATCTCATCATGGGCTTCTGAAATTCCAGATCAGCCAGAGCACCCTTAACACACACACTCTCTTATCACACAGTTTGCAAAGATTCCTTCAAGAAAAGCAGAGCTGACTCCTTCCTACTTAAAACAGAGGGAAAAATGCTTAAATCATAGTGGCAATAACATAATCGTGCAGTATAAACCTCTTTAGTGGCTCTGATTTGGAGAAAGACACCACACGAGTAAGCTGTTAGTTAGATTTGGGTGCTTTTTAAATGAAGGATGTGATCTTTTTCCCTAAGGATCTCATGACGTTTTATGATGTGTTGCTTCTTAAACTCAGCTCTGGGGAAAGGGAGACAACAAATTGTTCAGTCCTTGCCAGAGTCACATAGAAGTTTGGTGACTTTGAGAAACCTGCTCTAAACACATGACAAAAATGTCTCCTACCTCAGCAGAGTGCTGAAATAGGGGGTGATTGCATTTCTGTGGAACTCAACTTGAAACACGATTTTAGGCAGGTGGAATACTAAACATTTGGAGCCTTTTATGTTAATAAAACACCTGCCAATTAAAACCCGCCTATAATAGTCCTCCTGCAGATTTCATAACTACGTTCAGATGTCAGAGTTACTGACATTTCTATTCAGTATAAAAGTTCCTTAAGTTTTAGGAGAGAGGACACTGGAACTGTTGAAAATAATGACTGTTTGCATTGCAAATGATGGGTTTCCTCACCACACTCTCCCCTCAGCCCATTTTCTGGCTCAAGATATTAAAATCTCTTGTCTAGCAACAACTCTGAAGCACAGGCAGGATCCCAGAGCGACAGGAGCAGGACTTGTGCTCCCCACAGACAAACATCAACGTGTCAGTGTGATTTCAAACTAAACTAAATTACAAGAGCTGCCCAATTCTCCAAGGGGAAAGGCTTGTACCTCTTCCTTGTGATAATCAACAATAACACAGAGACTTCTAAACATTAAAAGCTTATGGAGATGGTTTGTATAAGATGATTTCTTCAAGACAGGACACACAGACGCCCTCAGTCCAGGTTGGAACGCTGTTGCACTCACCCATGGCCTGGCACAGGATGTCCACGTCCTTCTCCACCTCAGCCAAAATCACCTTCTGGGGTTCAGCCGTAAAATACGGAGGTTCTTGAGGATGGGGAAAGCAAACAAAAGTCAGCAAGCAAAGCCACAGCAAAATAAAAACCAGGTGCTCATTAAAAAAATATTCATCACAGAATCTCTCCACAGGTGTTGTATTTGATACAGGGGTTTACAAACAGATTAGTTTGTCTCTATTTGGAGGTGAGGGTTTTTTTGGCAGTAAAAGCATCATAAAAAAAAGCTGACAAGTTTTGCTATGCTGAGTATGAATTCCAGAGTCGAGTCAATGGAAGGTAAAGATTTAAGGGCTTGCACTGCAAATTAATACTCAGAGCAGGGGCTACTTTTCATTTTATGGGACTGAATCATGGAACATGTTAATTCTTCGTTTAGAAAGGCCCTCCCAAGAGGTTTATAAAGGTTTATATTTACAATGTAGCATTTTATAGGATAGTTTGCTTCAGTATCTAAACTGCATTTCACCTCAGCAAGGCATGAGGCACCTCAAATAAAGGGCCATAGCATGTCACAGAGTCGACAGCAGAGGACAAGTGCACTATAATTAAAAGAAATTCCCCTCAACTGTTTTATTTTGTGAAAGCAAACAGATTTAATGCTTTAATTGAAGTTACAGTAATAATCATAAAAATCCCCACTTTATCATTAGGGCTAAAGAAAAGATATTAGATGTTTAATTAAACAAAGACCAGACTGCAGAAATTGCAGAGTATGCTGGCATGTAACTCCTTCTTCTATGCAGCATAAAATTGAAGAGCATCATGTCAAAGTCCCAGAGGCACTAAGGTTGCAGTTATTATCATGGTAACTAAAGACTGTCATAGTCTGTTCAATGCAATTATCATCCGAGTAGTGTTTTTAGAAGGATTTTACTTGATTATAAATACAGTTCTCTTGCAGCATAACCAAACTCACTGATAAGTTTTAGAAAATACAGAAAAGGCAATGTAAGTAGCTTGTGAAACAGTTATTTCTATTTCCATTTTAAGGAAATTGAGTATGTTTTAAAATATGTAAGAAGCTTCAAGATCCAAGGTCATTGGAGCTGACCTGCTCTTAAATCTCTTCACCAAACATGACTGGAAAAAAGGACTTGTGGCTATATTATTGCTAGGGCATCAGCATTTTAGTAAATAAAATCAAAATCATATAAATTTATCCTGCAAGATCTTGTTGCTACCTGCAGTATGGCAATTGTGGCTGTCACTGCACAGGGGTGACATCAGGAGGCACTAGGTCAGAACAGAAACTCCCCTTTCCCAGCACTTCTTCCCTCTCCTGACAATAAAATACTTGCTTGGGTGTACAGAGCTGGGGTCTCATTTGAGCACCAATGGATATTACAATTCTGTATTCATTCCAAATAAAGCCAATCAATATTAGTCTTCAGCACGCCATGCAGGGGAGGAGGGGAGGTTGCAAACAGCCTGGAATAGTTGTTTACCCAGCAAAACCAATAAAAACAAGCTACCTGATTTATTATATTCTAATAATATACATGTGTTAACATTATTGATCCTCACTGCTTAAATATAAAGCTATTAATAAACATGCATAATAAGCTGTGATTTATTGCATATGATCTCATGCGTTAATCTCAACAACAAATTGAAAAGCTGAACATTTAATTGAAATTCACTGATGGCACACACTTTGACATGTTTGATCAGCTAAGTTGCTGAGTCCTCTGCAATTCATCTAAGTCCATGTTTTCACTCCGAGCACACTCCTTCCTCTCACGCCATCCTCCCAAGCCCTGCCTGATGTTTTCCTTGCAGCCCAGTTCTCAGAACGTTAACTTTTTAATTTCCAAACTTTCAGCCTCATGTCCTTATCTGTGTGTCCTGTCTGTGGCCACACAGGTCAGTGTCCACACGTCCATCTCTCAAAATAAAATCGGAATCTTTCATTCTATGGCAATGGGATATGATCGTGGGGTGAGGACAAAGCAGCACTGGGCCAAGAGAGCATCCAGACACATTCTCACAAATTCAGACATTCCCTTCTAAGTCTGGGCTTCTTCTGTCAACTCAGTGAGGTTCAAGTTTATCTTCTGCTTAGGGAGCTCCTGACTGCACCTTTCCTTTTATAAAGGATTCTGCCCTTAATGGGCCAATTTGCTAAACTTGGCAACCTTCAGCCACCAGCTCTCAAACTTTCTCCTGGATCAGCAACATACTCACACACCAGTGATAAATTTGCAGATTTATCTTCACTGTGGGCCTTCAGTCCAGCTGCAGAGTGCTTAACGTGACCTCAAAGATGCTCGTGGTTCCATGACCTCTGTTTATGTGCTGCTGCTGCTGCACAGTTCCTGCAGTTACACCTGGCATATTTACACAGTTGTCTTTCTCAGTGTCCCTCCCAAAATCTTAACCTGCAACCTGTGCTCCTTCCTTTAAATCCCACATAGACTGCTATGCCACCCTCAAAGAAACTTCTGACATTAAGAGATGCTTAGGTGAGCAGGTATCAAGTAATGAATTACGTGACAAAGAACCTGAAGTCAGTGACAACTGTCACTTAGCAAACGGGATGTGATCTTATAAAAGGAAGACTCACATCAGCTTTTTCTGAAAGAAGCGGGGAGAAACAGAAGCAGACAAGACAGAAAAAGAGCAGGAGCAGCAGAAAGGTGCAATCTAAAGGCCACAGGCAGATCCCAGAGGACTTTTGGTGCCAACAAATTTGATTTCCAGTCTTGAAGCCCAGACTCCCCTTTTCCCCTGGACTAAAGGCTCCTGAACCCTGTTCTCACAGCCACTCCAGCAGCTGGAAGCTCTGCCAAATGCTCTACCTGACACAGAGACAACAGCTGCCCACAGACAAGTCAGATCCTATTCTTGAAAGATAAGCACTGATATAGAAAACCTTCCAGGAGCAACTCTGCAATTTGTGGCCTGTACTGACTAGAGATTGAGACAAGCCTGGGTGGGATGACAAGGCAAATCCATAAGGGATTTATGGAAGATCCAGAACAGCACATGGACAGCAGTGCTGTGGCAAAGTTTAATATATGTGGAAAAATAGCCTTGGTGGTGCAAGGAATGAGGGAATCCCAGAACTATTGGTGTAGGGACACCCTTAGGGTGCTGAGGCAAATAAAAGAGTGATTTCACACAGAACCACAGAGCGGTTGGGGTTGGCAGTGATCTGTGGAGATCATCCTGACCCATCCTCCTCCTAAAGCTGGTCCATCCAGGGCAGGCTGCTGGGGTGTGTTTTTACCAGCTCTGGAGAACAACACTCCACAACCTCTCTGGGCAGCCTCTTCCAGTGTTCTGTCCCCCTCCAAGTAAAGAAGTTTAAAACTTCCATGTAACTGTGCAGCTTTTCCATATCCGTGTGCCATTCACAGCAGGATGGATGCTCTAAAGGTCCTGTGGATCCCACAGAACTCAGGCTGTGGAGGAAAACAGTTCCAGGTGCTGGACAACTGAAACCTCAGCTCCTCACTTTTCAGATGTATCATCTGCACATCAGGTTTTGTGCCTGAGGGCCTCAGTGCCCAGCATTAACTGCAAGGGAGAAATTCAGAGTATCTGAATTTGGGTTGCACAGCACCTGGTGAATGACTGTCAGAAAGAGGCCATAAAAATGCAGCACTATTTATAGGGGTCAGATGGCATTCTGAGGGGGCATGCTGGCTGTCTGTATATATGACTCCACTGCATATTTATAAGGCTTGGTTTGAATCACACAGTATGAATTTAACATTTATTGTTGTAGGCAATAATCATGTGCTGAAATTTAATATGTGTGGCGAAATTATAACGTCTTCCAAAGTATATAACATGCCAGACACAAGTCCCCACACACAGCAATTTTTAGGAATGACAGTAATCTGTCGGTATCAGGTCAAACATTTCAATTTTTTGGAAATTATAGAATCACAATAGTTAGAATAGGAAAGGACCCATTACTCCGAGTTCACCCTGCTGGCATTGTGGCGTGTGGCAATGAGAGAGGTCACAGCTCACATTAGGCTGAAAGAAACAGATACTGCATTGTTCTGATATTGTATTGGTGTTTGACTCATCTTCACTAAAATGTCAAGTACACGCAAGGGGGGAAAAGAGTATTTGAATATAAATGCATGCTTTTAACAGTTGTTGAGGGTTTGGGGTTTTTTTTGCACTCCAGACATCACTGGAAAGATGTCTCTCAGAAAAGCCCTTGGGAGCCTGCAAAATTTGATCCTGTTCAAACTTCCCCCACACAGAGTTACATGGTCACTGATTTTAACATTCACAAGATAGCAGTCAGCATCCATTACATACCCTTCAAGCTGCATTGGAGATGTGTGACCTAATCCTAGATACACACATGAAAGTCAGAAAGAACAGAGAAAGCCCCAGGGGCTCCTCCAAAGCTGAAATTCCTGCATCTCTCAGAAATTCAGGGCTGCATATTTAAGAGGAAAATTGAGCCCTCAACATGGAAGCCTTCCTCCAGCATTACCATAAACTAATTTATTTGGTGAGTATCTTCTAAAGGAAGAGGAACTGGAAGCCTGACAGCTCCTTGTAGGTACAAAGTCTGTAACTCCAGACAGGAGATCAGACTGGCCATGCTGGGAGAGAAGCCCCATTGTGGATGCAGGTAGAGCAGGCTCCTCGGAGCAGGAATTTTCTTTGCATGAGTATCAGGTTAAAACAGAGAGAGATGAAAAGATCTGTGTGGTTTCTTGCTACTACCCCTACTGCGAGCTGCAGTGTGTGTGCTCTGAAATAACAGCCCGGGGAACACACGTCCTGGCTGCAGGGCTGAGAGGAGGAGGAACTGCTCAGGAACATCAGAGACAGAGCTGGGCTGCCCAGAAGCCCCACTAGTTCCCTGTGGGACAGGTCCTGTTGCATTTAACCCCAAGGCAGCCAGTCTGTGTCCATCTCAGGACCCCTCTGAGGCTTGACAAATCAAAAGCTGCCAATATTTCTTTCCTTTGAGCCCACATTGTGATCAGGTAAGTCCGAAGACATTTCATATTATAGTTTCCCTGAAAACTTATTATTTTCTTACACAGTTAGATGAACACAGCCATCAGGATCTTCTCTTAAGAGCCACACATGAAAAACTCTTTCCATTGCTTTCAAAGACAGCATCTGCAGTGTTTCAGAGTGCCTAAGCTGCAGCCACAAGAGCTGCTATTTCCAGAGGTCTGAGCACGAGGCACTGAGGTGCTCATAGCTACAGAGGGAAATAACTTCTGCTCTGACAGTCCTATACACACCCAGTGCAAATTCCTGAGCAGCCAAAAGGCACAAGGAAGACCCTTCGGAATCTGGACACTCCTGGAGAACAGGGAGGGAGACAGAGCCCCACGGTCCATGGCAGAGCCCAGCCAGGTGGGCTCTTCAGGCCAACACTGGAAGATGTGGCCTGAATGTGGTCCCAAATCCCATGCTTCTGCAGAGCTGAATCCTCCCGAGATGAGAATGTCTTTTAATGGAGTTCTCTGAGCACAAAAATGATCCAAAAGAAGGGAAGCCCTGTACTCCCTTTTATTCCTTTATATTTCATTGGACAGACTAAAAAGGCTTCAACCCTCAGTTCAACCCTCTGTTCTGGCCCTCATGCCAGGCCCTTCTAATTGTTTTTCTCCTCATTTTGTTCAGGTTTTACTTTCTGACTACATTTAATTTAAGGAGCAGTTTGGATTTCAGTGAAAGAGTTTCGTTGCCCATTTTCTTAAGCTCCTAAAATTCATAATTTCCCGTAGAACAGTCACTTAAGAAATGACTATTGCCATTTATCACTAACAAAACTTGCAGAAGTGGAGCAAAAGAATTTAAGATTATCTCAGCTTTCAAATTGGTTTGTTCATGGGAAGACTCTTTAAATTACTTAATCTTAAAACTGTTAGTGATAAAACAAATGTGCTCTTATCTAATCTGCAACAAATCTTTCCCAAACTGTTACTCTGCCAAGCGAGGAACATGATACCCTTTAAAAATTTATAACAACTGCAGCTAATAAAACCAAGGTTTGGAACCACCTCAGTTTATCTTTCCTGGAACAATATGAAGATGTCAGGGAGCTCTTTGCCACAACTAGAGGATTTTCTTCTTGTTTATGCAGTACTACTCTAAGACACTGGAGATTCAGGTTTTTCAAATATTATTGTGATTTGAATTTACAGACACAGATGTGCTCTCAGAAACATCCAGAACAACTTCTGAGATAACACCATAGGCCCCAAGTAGTAATTTGGTGAGCAGATGCCTTTGTGCTAAGTTTCACTGCCTTCTAACAGAGCTCTGGTCACCATCTGAGCCACACTCAAATCGTGCAACTTCTCTTTGCTGGGAAAGTCAAGGACTGATATATTTGGAAAAAAGCTTTGATTAACTTGGTGTTTGTGACATCTTTGATGCATCTTTTTATTGCTACCCCTACTCCACCTGTCGACAGCAAAATATTTTTCTCTACTGATCCACAGAAGCTCTCGCAGCCATGCTACTGAGGGGCTGCATTTGATTTCTCCCATCCTAAAAACAGATCTCTTTCTTTAAGACAATTTCCTTTTTCTTTTTAGTCAAGACCCCTCATTAAGTCCACACTATGTTATTCTCCCCAGAACTACAGCTCATTATCAGCTCCCAATCTGCACATACACACTACAAATATTTTATGCATGTAAATGGACAAGCACTCCCGATTCCCTCTAAGTACTGCCCCCACGGACTGGGAGAGACACACTGCAGAAAGCCTTAGGTTTGAATCCTGTCTGCACTTTCCTCTAGAACCCGTCCCTTGACTAATTAAATGACAGCCAGATCCATCCAAGAATTCTAAAGCTGAATATAAGTTATGCATTAACTACTAATCCTTTGATTTGGCTCCCTGTTTAGAATTAGAGATCCATCCTGCAGCTCAAGAAACTCATAAATAAAGAAATCTATCAGGCTTTGCTGACACATTGAGTAAACACCTGCATCTGAAGTGTCGTGTTCCATCAGAAGGAAATAAAAGTAATTGGTAACCAATTTGTTTCTGCTTTCTTTCATCTGCTTGTTTTTATCTACAGACCTTTTCATAACTTCATTCCCTGACAGCCTCCTAAAACTGGATAAGAAATAAATAAAACATTTAAAAATAAGAGAGTAGGTAAGCTGCTAAAGCACTGCTAGTTTAATATGATTCTCCAGTGATTATTTTTCAGTTTTATTGTAACTGTATTTAAGAATCTTTTACATTAACCAAGAGGCTGCTTTAAGTATTGCATTAGGCTGGATCCGACATCATAGCAACCAAGGCAAACCAGCTATAAAATCTTATGAATAAGGAAGAGTTTCAACAAAACCTATAAATAAGTGGAATCCATCTCTGCTCTTTAAAGGGAAGGTAATAACTTTAAGAAACAGAGGGCAAGGAAAAAGACTGGAACCAAGTTTTGTCCAGCTGGTAATAAATACAACAGACACAGAGTGCTACAAATGAATCTGGAATGGAGCTCTGCAGAGGGAAGAGCTGAGTTCTCACTTAACAGCAACTACTACAAATTGCTTTAGCGGAATACAGATCGTACAGCAGTCTTTAAAATTGTATTTTCAGAAGGCTCAAAGATGCAGAGAGTTGTGGGCTGAGTTCCCTCTGCAAAGCTCCAGGAGTGCACGTGCCTGAACCCTGAGCAACACCAGGACTGGTGGCACTGCCAGGGCTACAACATCCCCCAGGCACTCCCACAGATAAACATTTGACTTTACACAATCAGCTCTGGCTGAAAACATCTCAGTGTCCCTAGTCTAAAACACCTCCTTTAGTCTAAAAGTCCTAAACCACTCCACACTGTGTGCACTGTGCTAATGTGCAGAATTTCATCAGACCATGACGTGCCAGGAGCCATCGTTTGCAAATTCCAAATCCCTCCCTACAGCAACACTTAGAGAAGTGGTGGTGGTGGTGGAAACAGCCAAGGAAAGGACAGCAATATCCCCTTTAAAAGTATTAGTTCCAAAGTTTCCCTGGGAGCTGAAGGTCCAGCAAACAGGGCTGCTTTAATGGCATTTCCTTCCTCGTCCTCTTGCCTCAGCAATGCTCTGTGCCTGCAGAATGCTCTTGGCCCCTGACTGGCACTTGCAGCACACGAGGCACAGGAGTGCTCCTAAAAGCCTTCTTTCAAAAATACAGGCACTTGACATATGAAAACTGGATGTAAGCAAGCCAGGACTTAATCAGGATTTAATGCACCTAAAAGCCAAGATAGGGAAGCTGCCCATTAAGGATTTTACTACTATATTTCTCAAAATTTCCATTAAATGTATAGTTTCACAGGGGATTCACAATCACAGCAGTGTTTAAAAAAATCTATTTGATGAATTTATATTAGCGGGGAAGAACAGCTGAATTAATTTGGAAGATAACCCTCCTTCACCTCCTTTGTTCTGTTCTCTGAAGAAAGGTTCAAATGTAAGGTCAATGAAATATTAAGATATCAATTTTATTTCCTATTATACCTCAGCCCAGAGCCTTTTTGACTAAAAAACACATTGCCTTGAGAATTACCCAATATAGAAAGGAAAGCTTTTGCTCTTGCTGGTTCCTCTGTGCTCTCTCTGAGTTTGGCTTCACAGAAGTACATCCCCACATCAGCAGAGGTTGGGTTGGTGATAGTGAGGTGTCTCCCAAAGCTGCTGATGCCACTGGTGATCTTGATTCCATTTCTTTTCCAGGTCACACTCAGCCTCTCAAGAGGTCTGCCAAAAAATACAAGAATAAAATCATAAAACATATATATTACAGAATAATCTGCGTGTGCATATATATATATATATTTATACACATAGGGAATATAATATTACAGATTGTAAAACTTCTTTAAGTCTTCCTCTATCCCCTAAACACACTGTTAAAAAGTAAATGCATATATAACTTCTACACATCAAGGACTACAGACTACTCAAGTGGCATTATGCAAGTACAGCTAATTGATACAGCAATAGAACTTAAGTGCTAATAATTTGATTTCTCCAAGCAAAAGGAGTAAATACTGCTATGGGAATCAGCTGCATGGGAAGTGCTTTCATTACAACTCAATTACCAAAACAATATTAATCATATCAAGAACATCTCTGCCCTCAGAGGGGAAAGTAAATCAGTTGGTCTTATCACCCAAGGACTTCAACTATTCACTTCCACTGAAATTCAAAGCTATTCAAGGCTAGCTAGATGGAAACATAGGAGGAATGCTGTGAATTCTATATTACAGTGCCTTATGAACAGTTGAGCAATAATCACTGCAAAATGAGAGTGCCTGAAAAAAATGACTTCATAGAAGATCCTCAATATATTTATTTACTAGGAAGCATCAACTGTTCCACAGTATCACCTCTACTGTTGATAAGCAACAGCTGAAATACTATTAACCCTCACCATGAGTTTTTCCTTAAGGAAAATCTGCTTCTTGAACAGCACTTCCTTTCCTTTCCTTTCCTTTCCTTTCCTTTCCTTTCCTTTCCTTTCCTTTCCTTTCCTTTCCTTTCCTTTCCTGTGAGGGCCAGGTGGGAAAGCACCCCTGCCTGTATCCTCATCTGGCCAGAAAAATCAATAGGTTTAATTCAGTAACGTTGGACAAACAAGACCATTCATAAAGCTGCTCGGAAGAGCAAGCATCTTCAATCTCCAAAGCAGAAGAAATGGCACTAACACCTTCTCTGGGAAGGACAGAGGGTGACCCCGAGCTGTGGAGCTGCTCCCATACCTGGCGCTGGCCACGCACTCCAGGGTGGCCTCGCTGCTCCCCGACACCACGCTGGTGTTGCGCGGGCGGACGACGATGGCCGGAGCCGCGGTGTCCGAGGGGCTGCTGGCACCTGCAGGGGCACAGACACTCCTGGTGAGCCTCCTGTGCCAGCCAGGGCGGTGAGCACAGGCCAGGCACCGCTGCAAACATCACCCCTCAGCCCCACCAGGGGTTTGCATCTCCCCACGGCGATCCCTGCGCCGCCCCAACGCCACCAAAACCTCACCACTGCCCTCCGAGTGGGAATATTCTCAAAGACTGAGCAAACAAATCAAGCAACCTAACAGTTTTCTATTGTTGAGCACTTTTATTTTTACCTAACACTTGCTGACTTATATTTTTAAGACCTTTTCATGTTTTGTTTAATCTTACCCCTTCCATACCATTTCAAAAGAGTCTGCCAATACTCATGTTAGCTCTTTAAAAGGAGTTTACACACTGGGGAACAAATATAAAATTAACAGAGCAGCATATCACAGCAACTTCAATCCCCTTTTCTTATCAGGAAAGTAAATAACCCAAATCTGTTACTCTTTTGTGAGGCTTCATACTGTAAATAATTTAGCTTATGCAACAGTCAGCAGACACTTAAAAAATGGTAAAAAGGCAGCTTGTAAATTTTCTCTGTATGCATTTGGTAAGTGAATTAAAACACCCATGTATTCATAGGTACTTTGCTTCAAGCAACTCATTTGGGAAAGAAAAATTAGCCATTTTTTAGCTTGAATAACAGAGTAATAAAATTTTCAAAGATACAGAAACCAATAAACAAATTACAGGGAAAAGTAATGAAAATAAACTGAAACTGGTGGAAAAGCAAGCCAGTCCTCAAATGCTTTCCGCACAGGAGGCTAGTCCATGCCCATTAAGCAGAATGGGAAATTGGGAAATGCAAGGTACAAACCCTAAAATTTAAGGTAATTCCCAAAAGAACAGAAAATGCACAGAAGATTCTTTGCTTAGAGGAATGCCAAAAGCCATTTGACATTGGATTTCACTTGTTGGATAGACAAAGACTTCGTTCATGTGGCTCAGAAAGTTCAAGGTTAGCAGATTTCTCAATGACAAATCTTTTATCTTTTGATGTTTTATTAATTGACAGCAGCTAGTGTAGTACAGGAGACAGAAACGTGGAGCATAGTTTTAAAATTTTAAGAATACCACCCACACTTCTGAATAAATTCAAGCATTCAAGAACAGTACTTAAGAAAGCGTAAGCACATATTTATTTCTTCCCCTAAATATGCTCTGTCAACCTGACACAGCATCTCTGAGTAACCCACACAGGATCTCAAAACACAAGCTGTTAGTGGATTTTACACCTCCTCGCCAACATTCCTGGAAATAGGATGCCAACAGGTAGCAAATCTTATTTTCTAAGGTTTCCATGTAGGTATTCATGGCAGAATTTTTCCAGATAGTAATTAAAAAAAAAAAAAACAAACAAAAACCCAGAAAATGAGAGCTGATCAGATTAGAAGCTTGTAAGTGATGAGAAGAAATAACCTCAGCATCGTTGTTCCCCACCACTTCTGCCCAAGATGAAGGTTTACAACAGTGAATACTAAAAGATCAACAAACCAGTGACTAATTTGGCAGTAATATTTTCTTATCTCCATCTGGAAGAGAGGAAAACCACTTGTTTGACTTTTCAGCTCCCCACTAAAACCAGACAAGGAGGAGAAGTTGGCTTTGTTGTCACCCCCATCACTCCACATGAGTGGCCCCATGCTCACCCAGCAGATAAGAAAGGAAATAGAAGTGCACAATTCCCCTCCTGCAACCAGGAAAATGTTGATTTCTTTCACTTTCTTACCAACTGTAACAAGAATCTAAACAAAACATGTGTTTATTTTTAATTTGTACCATCCCTGAAACAAGCTTATTACAAGCAGGCAGCTGCTAAAGGTTGTGAGTGAACTGATACTGATCTGAGACAGAGGGCTCATCAAAATGGTCAGAACTTGGATTCCCAGGAACACACCCACAAAGGTCAGCTATGCACACAAAAAACATACAGAAAACAACGAAATTTCCAAGTATTACCTAAACAGTGTGGAGGCAGCATGAATATTGCTATTTCATATTCAAAGACAGTTTAATTTTCCCTTTGCAGGACTAAGAAATCCCTTCCCATAACTCACTCTGGCCCCAGTCCTGCCAAATCAACTTCCATAGGGACATTCCCAGGGCTCCCCTTGCAGAGGGCAGTTTGCAGCTTTGTTTTATGGCTAATTGAAACACCAAAGGAGGATCTTAGTTTTTCTTTGGAGTAAAAACCTCAACAGGGTTGTAAGTTGGGATCTGTGCCCAACTCATCCTTTCAAATTTCACCTTTTGTAAGAAACCCACAGGCTGGAGTGTCAGAGTAGCCAGGATCCTAATGGAGATAAGCAACATTGGGATTCTGTTTGGATGATGTGGCAGATCAGCTTTCCATCAGGCTGGGGAAGGCAGAGAGTTATTGCAAACAAGCAGATAATGAACAGCTACCCAGACTTCCCAAGTTTCTCATCCTACCTGTCAATAAAGCCACTCCATCCTTCTCCTGCCTCCTCATGCACCACACAGATGTGATTTTACTTGACTGATGCTACACGAAAATCCAATGCAGAATGTCATTGTTAGTAAACAGACATTTTCTTTAAAAATTCCTTTGTCAAAAACAATTGAATTTTTCTCCTTTTCACTGTTCCTTTTCTTTACTTCATCAGACTTTTTGTTGCCTGAGCTTTCCAGGATTCTGCTGTTTCTGGTTTTTCATCATCCTCCTCCCCTCTCTCAGCTTCTCTGCTCTCATCTATGGCCATTTCCCCCCCACTTTCCATCCCATGGTCCCCTACACATTTCACAGTATTTAAGAATGCTCAGTTTCAGATGCATTCTTTAATTTAATGATTGAACTTCAGCTTCTCTGAAGAAAATATTTATTAATATTTATTAAGGACACTGGGATGGGGGAGCAACATCAATGCACACTGGAACAGAGCTACCGTAATGAATCCACTAATAGGGGACCACCATTCCCAGCTAGTCTATCTATAGTCTATCTTTTTGGAAAGAAGAGGCCTTCTTTCCTTTCCATCTGCTTTCTGAACCCTCCTCTCAGCTGAGAAAGCAAAGCAACATTAGGGAAAAACACTGACCCCAGACCTGCAGCCAGGGGATGCCTCACTATTACATCTAGTAACTCTGGGGGGAACCTGTGGGGAGCTGCAGAGACAAGGCTGAGTGACACTGAAAAACACTTAAGGGATGTGCTCTTAATCTGATTTCAGCCCTTGGTAGATGAGGGGACAGAAGGACTGCCACAGGCAGGATCCTAATCCAACAGGACTCTTCTCCAAAAGAGAGCTCACACTGCTTTATTCTCCTTTCCGTGCATTTCAGCCACTGCACTCCCAGCGTTTCCAATCTCCCCTTTGCTTCCAAACTTTCTCATTAGTTGCTGTCTGAGCCATTACCAGGATCTACAAGGGCCCAACACCTGCAGGGCCTTCAGGACTGACCCCAAACAGGCTTTGAGACAAGACTTTGGGAACACCAAAGGTCTGGACTCAGGACAGGAGGGAGTTTGTCCTCCAGTGCTCCAGTGGTTGCCATCCCCAGCTGCTCATGAAGCAGGTGGTGAACTGCTGCCATTCACAGCCCAAGATATTAAAGTAAATTGTCATTGATATAATGTTTTCCAGATTAAACTTTTTTTTTTTTTTTTTTAAAGAGGCAAAAAAAGAGAAAAAAAATGAGGCAAGAGAAAATGGAAAGAGATGATCTGAGGTTTTTCCATCCCTTTGAACATAAACTCCTCTGCAGACTGTGGAATTCAGGAATCTGGCAATCCCCCACAAAGCAGAGATAAATTGAGAGAAGAAGAAAGAGTGAACAACTTTTGCATGGTCTATTTGTTTTTATCACCTGTGGCTGTGTATGGCTGCCCATGGCTGAGCCTGCTGAACTTCCCCCTCCCTCCTCGTGCCTGACCAGGAATAAAACCCATCCAAGGCCTCTGTAACACTGATTTTTTTTTTTTTTTTTAGTACTGATGAGCTGTAGAATTTTAATCTGTTATTTAAATACAATAATTATGTACACTGCCCTATCATCTCTGGAAAGATGGTGTTTTTATCTCTGTACATATATTGACATGTAAGGGAATTTTAAACATTGTCATTTACAGTTCATAAAGATCACAGACTTTATCAAAGCCACTTCAGTGCTTAATTTTCCCAACAGAACTGAAATCTCACCCAGGCTGGATGACTGGAGATACAATGGGTTCCTTCCCCTTCAGAAATGCATAAACATTAGGTTCTTCCCCAGATTTTACATTATGACATGCAAAGTTTATCCATATCTGTACTTGCAGTGTGGAATATTAAGTGTATTACTTCAGTGGGTGCTCAAATTCACGTGACAGAGATATGAGGTGAGCCAGCCTCAACAGAAAATGAGAGAAAGCATTTATCTCCTGAAAAGAAGCAACAGTTTGAGTTCAGACTTGAGCACAATGATAAGGTTTATTTTTGAGACTTATTTATAGGTCCAAGCCCTCTGAAGAAGCTTAATCCAAACAAGGTGACCACGAGCAGGAGAAGGGAGAGGATTTTCCAAATAATCAAGATCCTGGAATGTGAGGTTGGCTGCTCCTCATCCCCACCCTTAATGCAAATTACTGCAATTACTGCTCAGTGTCCAGTTGCAGTGAAGAAGGGACCCCACAGGAATCAGTACCCAAAAAGAAATTTACTTCTTCATATTGTGAAATTTGCCTATAGAAGAAAAAGCCTTCACAGAAGAGATCACCAGTACCCTGCCCTCAAGCTAATATGAAATTGAGTATTTAAACAGAACTTTGAAACCATTTATAAGTTATCCTGTGAGAAAAATATTAGAAAACTTTCACAATAAACTTCCCACAGACTTCCAGGCTTGCACAGAATACAGAAATGCCTTGTTGATTATTATGCAGGATACATGCAAAGCTCCATTTTATCAAATTATGGACACCTCTATTAGAAAAAAGCAGGACAGGAGATAAGAAGTCAACACAAATAGCAAAAATATTACATATAGTACAACACTGTGGCATCAGGAATGTGCAATCTCTGCCTGTGACACAAATATGAGAAAAGAGGAGAAATGACAATCACAGGGTATCTCGAGATTGCTCGAGGGAGAGAGGAAAAAAAAGACCTTACAAATACAAACTGCCTACTGGAACACACTCCCTGCTCCCAGGTACAGCCTGCAGATGGTTTGAATTATGAACCCAGAGTGGATTAATGCCCCTTTCCCTCACCAGTACAAGACACACAACAGGAACTGGATCCTGATCAATAATAGATTAATTTCCCTTCCCCTTTGGAGCAAAAGATGCACAACAGGAATTGGAGCCTGATCAACAGAAAAGCAAATGCTGACAACCACCTGCAGGCACCAGAGAGAAACATTATGCAAATAACGAAAAGAAAGTGTGTTCTCAATCATAAACCTCTGTCCCAAACCATGCCTGTTGGTTCCCTGCTTATTAGGGCAATTATTAGCAGGTGATACAATAAAAGAGCATTAAGATAATCAAAGTTACTGTTTCGGTTCCCCACTTTGCCTCTAGCAAGGACTATTTCTTTTCAAGAAAAGGCAAATACAATGCTGCTGTCACTACACAGGTCTCTGCTCAGATTTCTAGATATAAAGAAAAATAAAAGAGACTTTCCTGTGAGGCTTCTTGGTCACATTTGTTTAGTTTGATGAAGAACATAAAAACTCCAGATGGAGGGTTTTTTAAAGTTCCACATTTATAAAATAATTAGCAAACTAATGGTGAAGAGTTGATGTACAAAGAATTATGTACCCAAGCATGACTTAAAACTCCTCAAACATGTGAGTAGAAACATAATTTACTTAACTTTTGAGGACCTAGACTGTGGACTTAAAATAATAAATAAGGAGCAACATAAAAACTTAATTTTGTGGGTCAAATTTATAGGGAAGAAACAGTCTAGCTGTTTGAATTAATCACAGCAAGTGAAATCTTCTATACCCAGCCCTCATCTTGAACCAGACATCACAACATATGAATAAAACACCAGATATGAAAAAGATTTACAGAACACAAGCAAAACAAGTGAATGATCTAGGTCGGTTGTATTTATTGACTCATTACACTCTTGTCACTATGACTAAGCTTTGTCCACATCAGAACAAATACAGGATGCATTTCCACTGCAAGAAAAATTTAAAAAAAAAAAACAAAAACCCTTAAAAACAAAAAAGTGAATAAAATAATAAAACTCAGAACAATATACTCAGAACAATATCCAAGCAAGTGGATCCCAAGTTAAATATCCAGAGCATGGGGAGGGATATGGTAAAAGAGCAATTAGAAAAGATTTCATCAGCACCTGTGGAGGAAGCCTTGCAACAAATTCATTTTGCCTGAACTGCCCATGCCATAAAGGCTGAGAACTTTCCCCTCCCTTCTTTTCCATCCACCCCTCCTGGGCCTGATTGTCTGAATATGTCACAATGTCATAATGATATTTCTGATGCATTTAACTTCAAAAAACTAAGTTACCCACAGAAATTAACCCTACAAGTGTGTGATTTAGCCAGTCCAGATCCTTTTTATGGTTGGAAAGCTTCCCAAAGCTTTTCTGTTCAACCTGTTACAAACACTCCTAATTTCCAACTTAAATGGCCAATGAACTCCATTAGTTCTCCTGCCAGAGCTGTCCTTTAGCTTGAAGAGCTGCTCTCTCTCTCTGAGATGTTTACATCCTGAAGCATTTACAGAAAACAACCCTATTCTTTTCACAGTCTTCATTTTACTAAGTTAAACAAGCAAAACTTTCCTTGCCTGGAAGGATTCGCTGAAAAACACACAAACAAAAGACAAGGAGCAAGGGTAAAAAAAAAACACAAGCCAGCATCACACTGTAAATGTCTCCAAACGTTTAAACAAATAACAGCCACATATTAAACAGCTTTTTTCCCCCCCTTTGTAAGGACTTTCACACAGGCTGCAAGTGCTGTTAGTTTTAGCCCTAGGGAAAGATTAATGGAGAACTCGGCTCTAGCCACAGGACGATTTATACCCCTTTGTGTGTAGATACTCCAGTAAAGAGGAGATTTATATATTTTATTGGATAAAACTGAGTCTAAAATACGGGTTGAAAAGGTCTAAAACCTTATAGAGAGTTCTTAGGGTCTACTCCTGGGCACAATGAGAGGCTGGAGCCTAAATACAGTTGATTTAAAGATGGAAAATGTATTTCTGTAACCAACTAAGTGCCCCAGAAGAGGCAGCGAGGCCAGGATGGTCCATGGTGACACAGTCTCTCCAGCCTTTCACCAGTTCTGCACTGAAGACAGAGACAAGGATGGGAAATGTGGCTTTTTTCTTGATTTTCCTCTCTTTCTACAGTGCAGCTGACCTAGCAACTGCTGTTTGGGGGGTGAATTCCTCTCTTTTCTACTTCCTGAGGTCTACAGACCCACTTTGTATTACAGGACTACCTCGGAAATAGATTTCTAGCATTGTCCCATGTAGTTTTAAGGAAATTAAACCACTGCTTAGTTACACAGCTCCATGTGAATCAGCAGCTAAATTCAAAAGCAGACCAAATTTCTGCTCAAACACTCTGAAATTTCCTTCTCACAACTCCTCGTGCAAAAAGAGCAATTTGGAAGTTCAGTCTCTGTCACTGACCTGACCTTCCCCCATGCACAGTGAGGGGCTTCTTTCTGCCTGGAAACTTATCATCCAGCACATCATTAGAGCTTTTAACATGAAAAAATATATAGCCTCAAGCTATTCCAGCTAAAGAACACTCAGGTGGCTTTTCAATTCACCAGATAGCTTTAATACCAGCTATATAAGTGGATAGAGTGTGTAATCTTATTCAACAGCAGTTAAAAGGGGGAAAAATATCCGTGGTCTGGCAGTGGAATCTATTAGCCTCAGAGTCATCTTCAAAGAGATGCAGGAGGCAAAAGGCAGAGCAGCTGCACTGCAGCCAGGGCCCACAGCCTTTGGCTTCCCATGGAATCACAGAATTCCACAATGGTTTGGGTGGGGAGCGACCTTACAGCTCATCCCATTCCACCCCCTGCCATGGGCAGGGACACCTTCCACTAGCCCAGGTTGCTCCAAGCCCTGTCCAACCTGGCCTTGGACACTTCCAGGGATCCAGGAGCAGCCACAGCTTCTCTGGGCACCCTGTGCCAGGGCCTCCCCACCCTCCCAGGGAAGAATTTCTCCCTGATATCCCATCTAACCCTGCCCTCTGGCAGTTTAGAGCCATTCCCCCTTCTCCTGTTGCTCCAGGCCCTTTTCCAAAGTCCCTTTTCAGCTCTCTTGGAGCCCCTTTTAGACACTGGGAGATGCTCCAATGTCTCCCCGGAGTCTTCTCCGGGCTGAACAACACTAAATCTCTCCCAAAACATGCCTATGTTTAAAAAGACTTAAAAATAACTCATTAGTGAGAATTACTTTTAAGAGGCTGTATATTTTTACTATGTACTTTAGTGCATTGCATGAGAAGCATCCTTTTACCCATAAACAGACACTCATTTGGCTGGAGGAAACAGGTTTGAGGGGCCCAGCAGTGGTTGCAGGGGTTTCTGCAGCACAAGGCAAGACTCACTTTCTCCTGAGGACAAATCAAACTTCTAAGGTCATGCAGCCTTGGTGCTTCACATGCCTGGATATTTACCATTTGCTTCCTTAACAATGGGAAATTGAAGTAAATAAACCACACATCAGTGGCTGGATGTTAAATAAACCAAAACTGTCACTTAATAATCATGTCCAGAAATGCAAATTCAGTGGTGAGATGAGCTCAGAGAAGAAATGAAGGAGGAAAGCTGAGCTGGGGACATGGCTGTGTCACAGGGACCAAGAGCTGCTGCCACTTCAGGGGCTGCCATTGTGACCAGCAAATCCTGATTTAATGTTGAGCAGCAGAAAAGAGAAAAATTAGAGATATTAAAATACTGCCTTCTATTTACAAGTGTATCTTTGCATATGGCTTCATATTAGGTTTTTTTTTCATAAATGCATTTCTGAGCTCCTTATTTGGCAGAAATAAAATCACACAAATGACAATCTAGTTGCTTTTCCTTCTACTTGTAAGAAGTTTAAACTCTTCCTCTTACTTAGAAATGAAAGGGTGGAAACACCTAAAAAAAGAATCTCAGCTATCCTTCACTGGACTTCAATAAAGAAAAGCATTTGCAGTGACTTTGGAGGAAATTCCTTAAGAAATGCCTTCAACAATTTATTTTATGATAACAATAATGGAAGCACTATTTGCAGAGGGAAGATTTAAGATTAAATACGCTCTGTAGAGCATAAAGCAGATACATACAATTGATCACATGTGAGTTCCCAAGATCTATCTCTTCGTAGCAGTTTTTAAAATGAATCTGATATTGTGGTGTGTTACAGAGACTTGCATACACAGACTGATCACAGAATCCCAGAATGGTTTGGGTTGGAAAGAACCTTAAAACTCATCCAGTTCAAGGCCACCTCCCACTATCCCAGGTTGCTCCAAGCCCTGTCCAACCTGGCCTTGGACATTTCCAGGGATCCAGGGCCAGCCACAGCTTCTCTGGGCAACCTGTGCCCTCTCAGGGAAGAACTTCTTCCTAATTTCCTAGATAATCTAAATCTCTCCTCTTTTAGTTAAAGAGAGTTTAAAAAGTCATCTGACAAAGAGCCCTGATAAAGCTAAAGTTAACACTGAATTTCAGTTAGGTTCCAGTTTTAAAAAGAGTTGGTGTTTTCTTGCATTAACTCAGACTTTGTTATTAGATATGTGGCAAACACATGGAAATGATAAATCCTATTGGATTTTTGAGGTTTCCCTATGCCTGGGTATCTCCTGTACCTGCTGTTCAAAAAGCTGTGATCTTCCTAAAAGGGGAAAGACTTTAAACCTGCCATTTCAGAGAAGAAGAAACAGACAAACCTGCAAGTGTTCCATAGTTTATCTGCCCTTCACAAAGGGAGAAGGGGCTTTTGTGTCACAGATATTTGGGGAATGTGTGCAGGCCCCCAGCTGGGCCCCACTCCCATGTCCATGAGGGACACTCAGCCAAAGCCATGCAAGTCCATTTTTGCAGGTGGTGGACAAGCAAACTGTTGGTCAAAGCTTTCTCCAGAAAAAACACTCTAAGAACTGAGATTAAAACTTGACACATACAAACATCATTTGAATTTAAAATAAATTTTAAAACCCTACCTAATTTAGCCTATCCTCAGATCCCAGATCCCACAGGTTGGGAACAGCTCATGAAGGCTTAAAGGAGAGCTCTTCTACAGCGAGGGCAGCACTGACATAAAAAGGCATTCTTGGTTTTCCTTGTTGAACTTAACTCTTCAAACCAAGGTGCACTCACTGAGCAGCATTTTAAGCTCAAGGTCAACTCTTGCTGCGTTCTATTTTTATATATTTATATAAACACACACATCAGAGAAACATGTGTTGGGATCCAGATTGCTACCTTGCTCCCAAAGGTCTGCCATTTCCAACTCTTGGTGTAAAGAGAACAGATCAGAGAAACAAGAAGATACCCCACAGCCTCCTTCCAGCAGCTAACTCAACCAAACAATTGGAATGACTTGTCAGAACAATATTTTGAGAAATAGGTTATCAGGGGCCTCAGGTCCACTCCATAGGGTCTGAAGTACTCCATCCCCTGACCAAATAATGCTACTGCTCCACTCCCTTCTATAAAGGGAGACAACCCTTAATAAAAGTGGAGTTGTTCGGGTCACAGACATTCAGAACCCAATAAAATTTCATTTATAATATTTAGAGTACTGTAAAATAAAACAAACCAAACCAAAACTCCAAACCAGGACAGAACCATGCACACAGACGAGCTCAGAATCCAAAGAAATACTTTTCTGACAAAGGAAAGAATTTTGTTTCCTGTTTCCAGCACAAATGTTTTTCTCTAAATAAAGAGCAGCTTCCCCTTTGCAGTCTTTGTGATTATCAATCTTTGGTTATTTTATAATATAAGTTGCCTCAGACCTCAGCAGGGAGAAAAATACACACTGCTGCATTTCCTCTGTCTCAAGAACAAAACAACTGTGAAAGCAAAAAATGTTCCAAAAGAGCAAACAATAACCCAGCTAAAGAAAACTCCACAAACTTATCCATTCAAAAATAATTCCACAGATGGATAAGCATTTAATTTTCCGAAGTAAGAATAAACCAGCCTCTCTCTTTTCTGGGATGTGGAATGGAGTTTTTCAGCTGCCTATTTATACCCACCAGTACATAAATGCTGCTCAGAAAATGCTGCAAGTCCCATAAAAAGAAATCTAAAGGAAAGTTATTAGTCCAGGCTCTTTGTTGGTATTTCTGCAGCCTGAGCAGTGGCAGCATTGTTAAAAACAAATTGTTAGTTGTAGCTTGCTTGGCCTTACAAATGCTCTTTGCATTGATGTACTCAGGATCTCCTATCTGCTGTGCCCTGCCAAGAGAAGAGTTGAAGAATGTGATGTCTTCTCAATCTTGCATTGACTTCCCACCCTCTCAGAAGAGGGCTGGTCACAGTTTTTGGCTCTGTGGATGGTAAACAGCCTCCCCTGAATATGGCAGGGACTCTCTGCTGTGATAAAAACCATAAGCTTATTTCCACAGGGTGCTCTTGGCTCCCAGCTCATCCAAAGCTTTGCATTTCATGCTGCTTTTTATTTGAAATTTTCATCATTATAATATGACACTCAGATGTCACAACAGAATTACAGTTAATAAGGAAAATTAGGGGGAATAAATGGAAGAAAGTGGTACATTGGAAAATGCACCATTGTCTGAGGCATGAATTTCTATATTGTTGAGATACAAGTAACATCTATTTCATTTTGTTTTCGAAAGAAATCAATTCACCCCTAGGTTTAGAAACATTCTGTCTCTTCCCCAAGTGTCCTTGGGTTGTCAGTTTGAAATAAATTGGCAACGTGTCATTAGGCAGAACACAACAGCACTCTTCCAACTTAATTAACCCATTTTATTCAGATTTGCCCCAAAAATAACCCTTAACAGTATGATTCTGCTCTCCAGATGGTGATGGGCTGTGTCAGAGCTGAACTATCAGATGTCAGAGCAGCTAAACCAGGAACCAAACACTGCAGGGTCCACTTGAACCCCAAACTCGTCGCTCGCTCTCTCTCCTACACACTGCATCTCCTGAAAGTGCTTCCACAGAACGAGGAAGGGTGAATCACCTCTACACACACATAAAATGCACCTAGACGAGACTAAAATTACTCTAAGCAGGTAAAAGAAAGCTGAAGGGAAGGCAGGCTGGAAGAACTGGCTGCAGGCAGCACCTGGAGGGGCTGCCCAAACACCCACAGCACCGACCTGGTGTTGCCACCTTTTGCTCAGTGACTTCTCTCCAAGGGTTTTGGCTATCAGTCCTGGAAACTCAGTGCACCCACAGGCACCTCCAGTGGGAGGAAACACTGAAGGAATAAAGCAGGTGCAGTGTCAAAAGCTGGTGCTGGCCTCTCTGCATGCTACTGCCAGCACCCTACAGATTGTCACAAACTGCTTTGTCTCCCTCCCCTCCTTCCTTTCAAAAAATGTTATTATAGATAAGAGATTAATGTGTTCCAGACCATTTGGTTATTCAGGAGCAAAAGAATTTTGTGGCATAAACTGAATTTAAGACAATAAAATGTGTTACCTACTGAACCACAAAATCTCTGGGAGAACTCAGGAATAGAAGCAGCTTTTTGAAATAAACCATAATCTCTCTGTCCTCTTCCCAAAGTCTGCAACTTCAAACAAAAAACCCCTGAAAAACACAAAGCCTGGTGATATATAAAAATAAAAGTACAGATGAAGCATTTTTGACATTTCTCTATCACTCTTAAAAATAGTAATAATCTTGAGCTATTGAAGTTGCTGAAAGAAAATAAAAATCAATGTGTTTTCACTTAGCACTTCTGAAAAAGAAAAGGATCACTTGGTATTTCAGCAAAATTCTTTAATGCCACTCTGTAACAGAGCCCACACTATAGGGTGCAAATAAAGCTCTTTACACTCAAGCATCTACTGCACCCCAGAATTAGGGGCTGGGAAGGGAACTGGGACAAGGGTGCAGCTCCCAGTGGGAAGAAGGCAGAGCAGCTCATGGTCCCAGGGTGCAGAACCTGGGCTGATCTCTGGGAACAGCTGCCCCACGTCCCACACACAGGGCAGAGACTTCAGACATACCTCCTGAGCATTCCATGCATGAATAAAGCCATTTATTTCCCAAAACATGGAAAGTGCAGTGGGTTTCTGCTCTCTGTGCTTCCCGCTCAGCCCTGATCCAGCAAGCAGCGAGGCACAAATCTCAGGTGGGGTTGGATTTGGGGGGCACAGTCTGGTTTGCTTTTTTATTTTTATTTTAAATAACATGCATGGAAAAGATTACAAGCTTCAGCTCCAATGTGTACCCAACACTGTGCAAATGTGGGCTTTTAAGTGTTTCTCTGCATTTCCTAAATTCTTTCTGGTCACAAATTTTAGGTGTGCATCCATAGGCAGGACAAAAATGACCAAATTTCTGAGAGACATTGAGAAGCTTCTGCAAACCATTGTTATCTGCTCACTTTGAAAGTGGTAAATGATTGAAACTTCCCTCAGTACAGGCAGGGTGGACATTAAATTGTGTATTTTATAGCAAATCACAAGTACCACTCATAATAATTAATGGCAAAAGCCAATGTAAAGGACAAGAAAAAATAGCATGTTGCAAACAAATCTGTTTCTTTTTTCATATAGGAGAACCACAGTTAAAAAAAATGCTTTTAAACAAATGTTTTTAACTGCTAACAATTTTTCTGTTGTTTCTGGTTCCTCTCTATGCATACAAATGCATACATTGTAAAGCCCAGAAAAGGGGAAAGTGGAAAATTTAGAAAAGCTGATTTATTTCTGCACAAATCCTTTACTCCTACCATTAAAAAGTACAATTTATTACCACTGGAAAGCAGAAGGAGTAGAAAGTGCTCTTGAAAAATAATAACTGCTTCTCCCAGCACACCAGAGACCTCTAGAGAAGATGGAGGAACCATTATCCCCATTTTATGCGTGGTGAAAATGAGGCGAGGACAAACATTACTGAAATGAGGCTGCACCAGGTGCATCTGACCTGTTTATTACAGCCTTTTTACACTTTAGGTGACACTCAAATACAAGATGGAAAGATGATTTTTTTGCTTTCCAGTCTACAACTGGAAGAAGACACAAATCCTTGGGAAGCTCGCAGGCTCTGAAGTTGTCCCCCTTGTCACAGTCCCTTTGCAGGCCAGTTCTCAGCTGGAAAATTCATTAATGGGATGTGGCAATCTAAATTAAATTCAGCTGCTGGACAGTTATTCGCAGCATCTCTGGTCAACAGCAGCCTGGAGAGGGGGAAAGCAGAGTATCCTCCCAGGTTTTACCAGAGGCAATGGCAGGCTGAGAGCAAACCAGGCAATTTGCATTTCTCAGAGTTATTGTGTCAGGCTGCCCACAGACTCTGGCACATATCACCACACCAATTTAACTGAGCTTTAGCTGTTGCAAAGCATTAGAAATGAATGTCCAAAGCCCAGATCAAAACACATGCTAAGGCCATTCAGACAGCAGGTTCCATCCCAGTGTTGCAAACAGGAGCTTTCCTGCTCCTCCATCTCTACAGTCCTGTTCTGCAGCATCTTTTGTCCTTTCTGAAAGAGATCAAATGCACATATCCAACAAATTTAAACACTAAAAAAGCCAAGATGAAAACCAGTCTGAAGCGCTGCAGAGCATGGGTTCAGTGGGTGTGAAGTGTCAGTGAGGAATCAGCACCTTCTCTGGGAACCAGCCAGGAAAGGAGCCTGGGCAGGGGATGCTCCTCAACCCACTGAGCTGAGTCCTTCCAAAATTCAAACCAACAGCATCTCTTTGCCTTCCCAATTCTCCTATGGATGCAGACATGGTCGGTGTCATACACTCTTAATCAACTCCTGGTTGCTCTTTAAGCTGAAGGAGGGTAGATTTAGATTACAAATTAAAAAAAAATTTTCCTTGTGAGGGTGGGGAGGGCCTGGCACAGGGTGCCCAGAAGAAGCTGTGCCCCTGGATCCCTGCAAGTGTCCAAGGCCAGGTTGGATGGACCTTGGAGCAACCTGGGATAGTGGAAGGTGTCCCTGCCCGTGGCACAGGGTGGGACTGGATGGGCTTTAAGGTCCCCACCCAAACTGTTCTGTGAGAAAGTGCTTTGAGAAATCTCACGCCACTGCAGAGGAGCTGCACCTTAAGCCCAGACCTTGTTCCCTGAGGGGTGGTGGGGGTGTGGTCACACCCAGCCTTGCCCCCATCAGGTGGCCGTGCCCTGTCCCTGCAGATTTGTCTGTCCACGACTGGCACACTCCTCCTTGGGACAGCATAAGACTAAGGCCCTTGTTGGGGGCTCCTAAATTGTTCATTTAACCTGGTTTTCCAGTCTGTGTCCATCACTGTGATCAGTGACAGGCTACAGAGCAAAGGAGTTCAATGAGAGGCTGGGAAAAGCTGCTGTTGCCTTGCTCATCTGAGGGGATGAGCACACAGGGTACCACAGGGCAGGGCTGTCCCCACCTCTGGGGGCTCCGTGTCCTGGTGACACTGGATGGATGCTCTGAAGATCATTTATACCAGGGACATCTCCAGGGCAGGAATTCAATTTTTGTATTTGCAGATAAAGATGGTTTCTGAAGGCATGACTTGGGATGAGTTTGTTTTGCCCTGATCACTTGATTACCACAACCAAAAGTTGGAACTGGGACAAGAGTACTCGGAGAGCTTAAACGACAGATGTCATCGTATTTCTGTGAGCATGTTAAGGGGTATTTGAGAAGGGATATGATTTTCTCTTTAGGAAGAATGAAAAATAAATTGAATTTTCTCCCCTTAACCTTTATGAATCACAGTTTCCCATTTGTCTGTGGTGACAGATTCCTGTATTTTTCCCAGAGGGAAATACAATTTTCCTTGAGTAAGGGGAAGCAAAAGAGAATGCAAGTCAAAATATTTTGATTATTTCAGTTCTTTCAAGGGCCACTTTCTAAGGAAGGAACTTGATGAATTCATCCTTACCCCTTCCCTTCCCAAGTGCTCTTGTACCTACAGGTGTACCTGCAGGGTGGGATGGATTCTTCAGGCCACCAGCAGGGAAAGGGGAATATAAATACATTACTGGTTAGTACATCACTCTTTGACATTGCTTCAAAGACTTGATTCAGCAATTTAAAAAAAGCTTTTCCTTCTAATGGAGGAATACTGGGCAGCACAAGGGTGAGGTTTTTTCACGAGACCAAGGGCATTGAAAATTAGAGAGTAAGAAATGCCCCAAATGCTGGGGATGCATAGAATGAGCTGCTACGTTTTGTACAATCTTGTCCCCTTCATGAAAACCCTTGGTTTGGGGAAAAAAAAACCAAAACAAACCAGTCTTTTTAAAAGACACATTATTAACTTACTAACTTTCATAATGAAGGTTGCAATCCTCAGCCCTTCCTGTTACCTTTCAGGAAAGGCATCCAAAGATGAAAGGGAACGTTCAACAAAGCACAAATATCTGTTACCCTTATTTGATGATCAGCTTCAGGTTAAACCTGTCTGCCTTGAGACTGGAGATTAATAGTGATAGCTTCTTTTAATGACTGTAGAAATGCCACAGTGCCTGCCAATAACAACTTGAGCAATGAACAGGTTGCTATAGAATGTATTGTTTATGCACCACTGACTGCAATCTCTATACAGAGAATTTAATAGACCCTTTTTTCCCTCTCAGCAAGCTTATGTGGTTGGGGATTTAGAACTGCATTATTCCTTATGACCTGACTTATTTATCGTGTCAATCACAGTAATGATGTGTCAAAATTATCACAATTCTGAAGCTTTCCCTTTATCATCATTTTGAGAGTGTTCTTTCTCAGCATTTTAAGTACATATGACAGAAGAGACATCAGAGGCATAGATTCCATGCATGACTCTAACAAAACCACAGGGTTAAACAGCTACTTTGAGAGCCAAAGCACCATGGAATAACTTCTTCCATTTTTCTAATTCAGTTCTTGTAATAGCAGCCAGACACGGCTGCAGCTGCAATTAAGGAGAAAAGATGGGGAATAAAACAGCACAGAGTCAATTGCCAAAGGTCAAATTAAGATGCTGGGATTTGCAGGTCCTGACCCACATAACACCATGTAGTTGGCCTTCTGATACCACCAGTCAGATTGAAAATTACAACTTTAGCAATTACTGTGAGTGAAGAAGCAGACAAGCAGGTTACGTGTTGGTGAGAATGCCCTTCCCTGCCCGAGAGCTTCCCCAAGGACTGCTGTTAGGGAAGGGAGGGTAATGCAGATGGAGGCATCAGCTCTTGCTGGAGCAGAAGCTCCAGACAAGAGCATGAGCAAGGTCAGGGCCAGGCTGATGAAGGTGACTGTCTCAGCGGCACAGGTGCCACATCCCTCAGAGCAGCCTTCCCCTCAAAACCCTGGCCTGCATCCACACCAGGCTATTGACTCGGAGAAATTAAAGGATGAGAAATAGTTAACAACAGCAGTTCTGTCGGAGGTACAACATATATTCCTTTGGTTCAATTTTCTAAAGCCTGAGGTCTGAAAGAGATGGAAGCCTCTCTGAAAGGGTCTGGACAGCATTCTAAATTTCATGTACCATAAGTTTCTCTCAGTCACACAAGATTAATACACCATTTATTCTGGAGGCTAGTAAGAACTCGGGGAGCAGGTAGTGTGTGCTGCCCTGAAGGAGCGAGACAGCAAAGCCCTGCTCCCTCTGGGGCTTGTAACTGGGGCCGAAACCATTTTTAAATGTAGTTACAGTCAAGAAGAGTTTTAACAAGTTTGAATGCACACCTAACATTGTTACATCGTGAAATATGGATTCTCTAACCAGTGGCCTGTGTTGCAGCATAATTTTTGCTACAACAGCTGTCTGGAATGATCCTAAAAGCCAAGCTAACACTAGACAGGTTGAAAAATACCTGTCAAATCCAGTTCCGGCAGCATCACCATGACGCCTGTTTGAAGTGTCCAGGCTATGGATCAGCAAAACCACACAGCTTAATAAAGCCTAATAAAACAGAAACAGCTTGTTCTGGGCTAACTCTGATGGAGGTGCAGGATGTTTGCTGCTGAATTACCAGGGTGAGCATGTCTCAGGGGACCCCAGAATTGATAAAAGGGACATGACGTGGCCCTTCAGCAGGCAGAGGTGAGACAGACAGGTGCACAAAATGAACTGACAACAGCCAGCAAGAACTGCTTAGTTAGGAAAAGTAAAGTTGTAGAGAAGAAAAGTGTAGGAGTCGGAAGGAGATTTAAGTTTAGCATAAACTTAATGCTATTTCAAAACCAATTAAAAGTAAGCAACTCTAATGTCCCTGCTCTCTGTCAGTTTGAAGCTATTTCCCCTTATCCTGTCACTTCAGGCCTTTGTCCCAAGTCCCTCTGCAGCTCTCCTTGAGCCCCTTTGGGCACTGGAAGGAGCTCTAAGGTCTCCATGGAGCCTTCTCCTGTCCAGGCTGAGCACTCCCAGCTCTCTCATCTGTCCCCAGAGCAGAAGGGCTCCAGCCCTCGGAGCATCTCCTTATCCTCCCCATTTAGTGCTACAGCTGTTTACAGCTGGATGGAGCACCACAAAACCAGCAGCAATGAGGGTGTCACATCCACCTCTCCCACCCTCAGCCCAGCCCAAGCATGCTCTGGAAAAGCTGAGGAATGCTCCTGGATGCCTGCACTCTCTCTACAGGGACATCACACCAAAGGGAAGCCTCTTACTGCGTCCCTGTAGTGCTGGCAGTGATAAATAAGTTATATTTCTTAGGAATTTCCAGATAAAATATCCCCTCCATGATGAGATCAGTGGACAACAAAAGTGTGCAAGTATTTCATGGGAGGAAGATAATGGTATATGAAATTCACTACACCAAGAAAGTTTGATGTATTCCTTAACACCATACTGAGGCTGAACTAGGTTTCATGGCAATTTAAACAAAATAAACCCACTCTAAAAGAATGATAACATCATCTTGAGTGACTTAAATCTACAAAAGTGAAGGAATTAGCCAATCCCATTGTATGGATCATTTCTCAACGTTCCATTTAGCTTTTAATTACCCAACAGACTGTAATGGCTGCTCTGGAGCTATTACACTCCATCGTGTCAATTTGGCTGCTACAAATGCACAGCACAAAGTCCTCAAGCTAAAAATCATTATGAGATTATTGTTGAAAAAGATTGTTGGGCATGTGCAATAGCTCGCTTTTGAACTTCGACGTTCTACAATTTCTCTTTTTTATAAATAGCTGGAGCAATTAGATGCTGTTATGGAACTATTCAAAACCTTTCAGTTTTGAGATCCAAAGCATTTCTTGAGTTACAGAACTGTAAAATTTCAGTTAAATTGGCAAAGTTCTGTTTGCAGTCTGTCATAGCTTCGTATTTTCTCTTTACTTCTGTATACAATCTCTTCAAGTCATATTTTTTACACAATGCTCCATCAGAGAAAACATCAGAAAATATTTTAGAAAGTAAATGAAATAAATCTTTGAAAAAAATTGGTTCTGCAGTAGAAGCTGCACAACAATAAGAAACAGATGCGTGTAAAGAAGAACAGAACTCGAAGCACTAAGCAGCACACCCGGCCTTGCCTGGACACAAGATTAAAAAGGGAAAGAAAGGATTTAGGAACGTGGGCAGGTGAAGAAAAATGAAGCTTCATGTAAATCAGAAGCCCAAAATAACAAGGAATTTGCATTGGTGGGATTTGCAGAGAATGAGCAATTAAATGGTTCATGGATTTGCGAGAAAGCTGCACCTAGGTGAGAATATCTCTGCTGTGCTCCCCAAATCAGGGCAATTCCAGCTCAAAACACAGGATGGACTCAAACTGGGATGGAGTCTTGTCAAGGACATGGACCAGGGCTCCACAGAGGAACAGTTTATCACCCAAAATGAAACAGTCACTGCCTCTTGCAGTGCAAGTTATAAGCCAGAGTCCCCCTCCCAAGGATGATGCAGCCAAACAAGAAAGCAGAAGGAAATTATTCAGCTTTATTTGACAGCATTTTAACTTGCTGGATCATGCTCAAACTTTCTCGTAGGCATCCCAGCACAGAGACACTTCCAGAAGGCGTTTTGTAGCACTAATGAGGCAGATTCACGGGATTCAGTTTTTTTCCTGGAATATAAGTCAGGAGCAGCATAGGAATCAGCACAGGTGAGGCTCTGAAAACAGAACAAGCAGGAAACAGAACAGGCTGGGAAATGGCAGAGGGGAGCCAGGAGCTGATCTCTCCTTGCTGCCTGCATGATGGGAGAGGTCATAAATCTCCTTCAAAGTGAGGAATAGGGAGACAAGCTGCAGGACACAAAATGGGAGGGTAAAGGTCAAAGCAATACTCGACGAGAGAAGGCATTTTAGTAATTGAAATATGAGTTGTTAAGAGCTTAGACAAGAGTTTTGGATTTATTGGAAAGGCTGTATCATCACCAGACTATTAAAAGTAAGAGGAATCTGTAAATAATAGGCACAACATAAATATGAGGGATCTCAGAAGATGACAGTAAGGAACTTCTAGGCAATGACATCCTGTGGGATAAGCAGTGTGTTTACATTCTCTGGGGAGTCAGCAAAGAATGAGAGGAAGAGGTGTGGTGGGATCTGCCAGGACTGCTATGGGAAGATAAATCTGATTTTTCAAAAGTGGATGACAAGCAGCTGATATATATCAAAGAGATTTAGAGGAAAGGCAAAAAAGATACCCCAAGAAATAGAGATAAGTTGGTGATTACATTTGATAGGAAATCAAGCAAGGATTGTGGCAAGGAAGCAGAAGTGGTCGAGATTTCAAGGAGGATATGTGCTAAAGCATCCAAAGAGCTTGCCACTGCTTTTGTTACCTGAACTGGTGTGAAGGACCAAGAGCAAAAAGCAAGAGATCAGATAAAAGTAGCCTCTGTGTTATCAACTTATGTATAAAAATAACCTTTGGTAAGTTGTGTACTTAAAATAGTTCTTTGAACTTCAAGAAGTTCTCAAAATTCCTCTTTATTTTTTTCTTGCAGTTGAGTATTAAGAAAACCAAAAGCAGCATAAAAATTTTGGAGAAGAATCATAGACTCATCAGAGAATCCCAGGGTGGTTTGGGTTGGAAGGGACCCTAAACCCATCCAGTCCCATCCCCTGCCATGGGCAGGGACACCTTCCACTATCCCAGGTTGCTCCAAGCCCTGTCCAGCCTGGCCTTGGACACTTCCACAATGGCACAGAAATCAAGTCCTTAGAAAAGGTTGAAACACAAGACCTCAAGTGTGAAATGGATACAAAACCAAGGAGCAAACAGAGCACTGAAGGGGAAACGTGGCTGGGCTGACAGGGAATCTTACTGGAATATCATCATTTTACAACAGAACAATTATTGCCATTAAAAAATTAAGACATCAGAAGTTTCCCTTCCTGGAGCCTTGTATTTTAACAGTGCTGACTGCCTTTATAAGGTGCCAGCTCACCAGCAAAGACACCTCTGTGGGCAGAGAACAATCCGGGTCTCTGCAAGTCTGCCTGAGAAACAAGTTTTTTCTAAGAGGTGGCTTTGAAATGCTTTTGTTGGGGGGTGAGGTACAAATGCTGTGGGATAGCCTATTCTTGTTTTGTCTCTTAGAAAGTGAGAAAAACTAATCCTGCAATTCTGCACATTGTTTGCTGAACACAGACACAAAGTGCTGTGCTCTCCCCAGAAAGCTGCTGATGCAGCACAGCTCAGAGCCAGGCACAGTGCAGGGCAGCTCCTCCAGCACAGGAACAAACACTTCTTCCACTGCTACGTTCAGGGAAAATTAACAACATTCTTGGGCAGCTCTTCAGCTGTCCAAAATACTCGTTTTTACAGTCTCCTCTCTTTCTTTGCTTTCAAAGAAATTTTACCTCCCAGCTCCTGTACCTACACCACCATTTGGGATGTACCTCTGAGAGGCATTTAGAACTGAAATAACAGGCTCAGTTTCTTTGTTATAAACAAGTAAATAAGAGGGAATAAAAAAAAAAACGGTGTAATAAAATTACATCTCAGAACATAAGAAGAACCAGCACTTTTGTTATCAAGCATGAAAAGATGCTCAGCTCAATACAGTGGACAAATACTCAGTGAGACAGCCCAGCCCTCACTGTGCTGATTAGAGATGTTGTGAGTAAGAAATATACCATGCAATCCTTTTTTAAGCCTCTACACTCTTTAGGTAAAAGTTAATTTTAAAAGGTTGGTGTCAATGTCACAAAAAGCCAGTCCTTGCTCAAAAATGGCTCTTTAATGCTTAACTCTCATTATTTAAGATAATGTTGCACAGCCTGGTTTTGCCATGAAATCTCATTTTTTTATTTCACGGAAATCAAACAAAAGCCTTCCCCCACTGTTGTAGGGCCCAGTGTCTGCCACCTGATCCTCTCACAATTGCCCAAATATTGTGTATGAGATTTTCTCCCTGAGGGGCTCAGAAGAGTCTCACACATTTCTGTTCTCAGCACCAAGCAGAAGCCACAACTTTGAACTGCTGTACCCTGGGAGGAAAGAGAATCTGCTCCTCGCTGTCCTGACCATCTCACATCACCACTCCAGCCTGCTGATAGTGGGGGTTGCCTGGCAGTCATAAACACTTGTCATTGCTTCCCAAATTAACACTTCTACAAATATTCTAAACATTATCTTGCTTTATTTTCACTTTAGGGAAAAAGAAGTAATTAAAGTCTTTGCAGAATACCTCAGTACAGACTTTTTAATATCATTAAAAAATTTTAAAAAGAAGCCAAGTTCAACTCTTGAAAATATTGCGAGGTTATTTCACAAGATCTGGATGATAGGAGAGAACATCTTTCAGAAACTCTTGATTTAAATAAAACCCTTTCATACTAATGGCAAAGGATTAGTAAGCTTTACCAGTGTCCATGCAAGTGACCCCTGGGAAATCCAACAGAACTACAGCAGAGGTACCCTGAGGGATTCAGGTTTCTTTCAGAACGAGGACTGAATCCACACTCGGGATGATATTGGGGATCCAGGAATTATGAACAGAAAATGGCACAGCATGATAAAATTTAGATTGCATTTTCCACAACATTTCTTGCTCTAATATCAATGTTAATCAGTACATATTATGCAGCCAGTTACATGAAAGTTACAAGTCTACATGAAAGTTCAGTGAGATGCACAATCCTTCCTCATTTCAACCCTTATTGTTCAATTTTTTGCAGAAGTATCATTACAACAGTACCTGTACTGAAGAGAAGGTAAAACATTTTCTACTTATAATCATCCATAGCATGATTAGGGCAATTCTGGACTGCAAGTGATACATGAACCCCACAATAAATAATGCACATAATTTTGAGATTAGCACTGCTGACAGCATTTAACTTCAGCACTGCTGCAGGACTTTGATCTAACATCGATATAACTGACTGCAACCCTTCTGCTTAATTGCCATCTATAGAAGAATCTAATTAGACCAAGAAATATTAAAATAGTTTTAATGGTTAACATAAAGCTTCATAAAAACAATCACTGCTGGTTCAAGGACACAATCAATACCTCTAGTTTGAAAAATATTGTGGTTGCAATTATAACTAGACTGGCACTCAATCCATCCTCTCCCCTTTTTCATAAAAATCAGTATCTTGAAGAATGTTCCTATGGCACTACATGCACTGTAATTTTTCACTCTTTCTCTAAATCTCAGAAAATGTGCTGTAGATGGCCCCAGGAGCAAACACAGCAAAGATGAAGTAAAACTCGAAAAGGAGCTGTCTGGTTTAATCTATGAATGTTCACAGCAAGGGCTTCGTGTAAGAAATTTGTAATCAGGATTTCCACAAATGATGGTGGCAAGGTTTCATTGGAGCTGGTGTTCTTGTCATCTGCAGAGCCTGTCACAGCAACCTGCAAGCATTTGCTGTTGCTGTGATTTGAGAATCCCCAAGCATTCTGCTTCTCCCCAGTGCCCAAACACACACACTAGATCTTTCTGCTCGGAAACCACCCCAGCTTAACAGCCATGCATTTGTTATGCTCTGCAGGGAGAAGTGCAAGATCTACTGGAACAAGCTGCTGGAGTCTCAAAATGCTAAGCAAAGCCCCACCAAATGAAAGCTGTCCAGGATACAAGTTAGTGTGTCAATTAGGAGCAAACTCCTCGCACGGTGATGGGTAGGTGAGGGAGCAGGGGAGCACCTGGGAAGGAACGTGGGCTGTCGGAGCTTCTAACAGGGATGGCTTCACTCTGGGTAAACAAATAACACAGACTGGGTCTTGCTCCTTAAGTGCTTCTGTGGAACAAAAATACCTCAGAAGCAGGAAAACAAAAGCTATCCTCCAGCTACCCTGTTTCTCCAGCCTTTTATTTAATTTGAATACAATTACTCCAAGGCAATTAGCTTTACAAGGAAGAGGGTGAAGTTTTCATAGAAATTTCAGGCAGCTCGGGATGCTTCAGCAGATCTGCTGCCTGGTACTGACTCATGACAAAAAAGAAATGGGGATCTACACTTATCCAGGGTCCCCTGACAGAATCCCATCCTGATGCCAATTTTGGTTCACAGCACCAGAGAAGAAATGCACACACAGCTGCACCTCTCCTTGCAATTGCCAGACCCCAAACAACACTCAGTTAAAAACTATTCTCTATTAAAGGAAAGAGAAAGTCAAACAAGGATAATAAAGTTAAACTGGTACAAAGAAGAGGACACCCAGTTCCTTGATGTCCTCCTTGCATCAGCCAAACCCTGCAGGCAGTTTCCAGCGATGTTTTCTCACCTTTTATTCTTTCCATTCTCGAGTTTTCCTGGTGTACAGCCTGTGTATGAAGATGTTCAGAAGCATCATCTCCCAAAGCACGCTCACCACGGGGGGTGATCGCACGTTTTTATCCAGAGCATCACCTCCCTACCCCAGGCAGCTCTCCTCACTGTTGTGTTTGTGAGAGACTTCAAAGCTTGAACTAATGATAATTAGCACCCTGAGATTATAATCTTTCTAAATGAGAAGGATTCTCAGCAACAGTGGGGAGCCAACACGACTGAGGCACCCACAGCCCCCCTGGTACCCAGCTGGTACCAAGGCAAGGAAGAGGAGCAAGAAGCACAACTTTCCCATTTCCCTAGCAAAGACCTACAGCAGAGAATCATCATTTTGTGGGGATCAGTGGGTCCCAGGGAAGAAGAAGAGAAAAGGAATTATGCAGGAAATAAAGGTTTGACTGTGATTTGGACTGAAACCTCCAATCTCTGCTTCCACTGTCAGGCCACAGCAGCTGGGTCAACAAAGAAAACACAGTGACTTCTTGCCCAAAAGGCTTAATATTAAGACCACTACCATATAACTTATTGTAACTTCATTATCATGGGAAATTATAATAGGCTGCTTATCTGCAAAATTTAGGACTTGGACAGTAATAATTACCTTCTCAGCATTTCATAAAAAAAAAATTTAAAAATGGCTTGCAAATCAATATGTGAGCACTTCAACAGCACACAGAAAATGTCCTTCCCCAATAATTTCTTCCTATTTTGCAATTTCAACTTTGAGTGATGTGTGTAGGGAGAATGAGGAGGGTGGAAGGCAGAGATGGGTTTTATATCAACAATTCCCATTAGCACTGATGGGAATTGCACCCATAAAGACTCAGGTCAGTGATGCTTTTCTTTACTCATTAGGTAATTTCCAACATTTTATTCTTCTGGTTTCTGCTCTCTGCCCTATAATTTCCAGTACAGTGTTTAGATTCTTCCAAAAAGCTTCATTGCATGCTGGCTGCCACTTGCAAGTAAATAGCACTGTGATGAACTTAGGAATATCTATTTCTCCCATAATTGGTTGGTACCAGTCAGTGCAGTCCAGCAACAGAAAAAACGAGGAAAATACATTGCAAAAAATTAGCTGATTCAAATACTTCCGAAATACAGACATTCCACCATGACTTCTCATTACCAGCAAAATACTAAGGAAAAAGCATGATTCTGTATCACCAAAAATAGCTGTGCCCAGCTTGAAAACTGAGGAACAAAGACCTGTTCATACTTTACTGCATTCTGGGAAGGGAAATAAAGCAAGATCTGTCTTTTCTTCTCTCTCTGTAGCACCAGGTGAAGTTGTTCAGAGACCTTGTGGACAGCACACCAGAGATGGTGTTCACAGCTCCACTGAATGTCCATAACAAAATATTTTGCCCGCAATGAAATCTGAACACCATTCATTTTTGTCTTGATCTCTCATTTATTTTTAAGGAATTCGACCCTCTGTTTCTGTAAGAAAGCCTAGTGCATCACATCATATACCAGGGATTATGGGATCAAAGAGAAAGGAACTGTTCTTTCTAAAATTCTGAATGTTGCTCATGAAGAGAACAGAAAAAATTGCAGGTAATACATGATGTGTGCAAATTGCATTGATATTCCAGGATCAGCACACCTGGGCTTCAAGTCTACCACCCAAATCAATCACTGCTGATAATCATCCTTCAACAGAGCAATGGAGATCAATTTTGATCTGTTAAGTGCTTCTGCCTTACTTTATTACACCACTGTCTCCTAAAGAAGACAGATACTGAGGTATTTTAATAGAAATTATTTGACACAGCTCTTATAAATTCTATAAAATAATTATCCTTGTGTTGCATATAGGAGTCAATTTTGTTAAGTGAGAAGAGCATGGGACCAGGAATTACAAAATGTGATTTCTAACCTTGTTTCTGCCCCTGATTCCAACTAAGTGATTTTAGGCTAATCACTTTTATCTTTCTGTGCATCAGTTTTCTCATTTTGATATTGGAATTAATAACCTGCATCTTGGTAAAGACTTTTGAGGAATACTGATGAAAAGCATTAGATATGAATCAGGCCTTATTATTAATAATAGGAAATTGCTTTGGGATCCTTGGATGATAAGTGCTATTTAAATTCAAAGAAAATATTGGGACTTTAATTGCTTCATGTTTCAGATCTACCCGAGTTTTACTCACACACCGACAGGTAAATTGGACTCGAATTACACCAGAGTGGATACACAAAGATGTACATGTATGAGCCTCTTGCATTACTGCAGCTTCCTAGGCTTTGGAACACCTGCTTTGTGCTCAAGATCCCACGTGGCAAACATCCAAAACCCCCACTGCCAGTGGGGTATTGATGGAAACGCTGCAATCCCCAAATTCTTTCAACAGCCCAACTTCAAACCTTCCATTTATGCAACGGTTTATCAAAGTCATTACAATTGTGATGAAAACCGTTGTTTTGAAATGATATCGGGAACAAAATGTCATTATCAAGTAGTTTCACTGCGTGAAGATCAGAGCCACAGTCTATTAAAGTATTGCCATTGATTTATTCACTAATGTGCCCTATATTTTCATCTGCAACAGCCTTTGTAAAACCCAGTGTCTATTAGTGCAATTATCCCACATAACTACTCTGCAGGGCACAGCTCATTATGGTTCTTTTTTTTTTCTTTTTGCTTTTAGTGCTGAATGCTGCCAACAGCATCCGGGTACAGGAGAGGCTTCGGCGGGTGGTGACAGTGGGAAAACAATTCCAGCACCGGCTCTGACAGGAGCCTCGCCCACTGTCTCCACAACAAACTGCAGGGAAAACAACTCTAAACTGTTATTATTATCCCAGCAGCGCCTCAGGACAGAGAGACAGGCAACAGGCACGAGATAAAACACAAGGAATTCTGCGTAAGCACAAGGAGTTTTAATTTACTCCTTGACTGCAGGGGTAATCAAACCCTGGAGAAGGCTCTGGACTCTCCACGCTCAGAGATGCTCAAACCCCACCTGAAGAGAGCTCTCAGCAGCGTGCTGGAGGTGACCTGCTTTAGGAGGGGGCTGGACTCCACAGGAGCCTTCCAGCCTCCTCCATCCTGTGATTCTGTGACTAATAATTCCTCTCAGATCGCCAGGTTTGTTGATGTGTGACCTATATTCACTACTGGAAATTAGAGAGAGCAGCTGCAAACACTTAAAACCTGGACTTGATATAAGAGTACCTCCCCTAATAAAACACTGCAGAGAAAACTTTGGTTTTCCTGTTTACTCATCTTCCACCTGAGGGAAGTAAAGCACAAACATGGCTCTTTTTAGCCATCCTAATTTTGGCAAGACAGTAATGACTGACTTAATTACTAATCACTTTGCATCAGAAATTAGCAGGCCAAAAGCAGAGTGCTGCATTAGTCACTCAGTTTAATACCCAGTATTTTTGGTATTTCAGAAACATCTCGTTTCCTCAGAATTATCCAGCCAGAGCCCATTACCTTACCACAGCACTCCCTTGCAGGAACATTATTTCTTCAGTACAAACCAGATTCCAGGCTGGGAATGGGAGGAGGAAGCCACCCTGGTTGCCTGAGTCTCTATTAATGACTGCACAAAGCCTGGGCAGCATCTTCACACCTCTGAGATGCAAGGAGGACTCCATAGGAAAACAGGAACAGGCTTTGTTTTGTTTAAAAACAAATCAAATCAATTTGATGAGCAGTGATGGCCTTGGCCCCCAGCACTTCTGAGGAATTATCAAGCGACCTTTATTTATGGCCCAAAGCAACACTCCTCCAGCAGGGAGGGATCCAAAGCAGGAGCTGAATTTTCAGTCATACTTGCTCCTCAATGGGAAAGAAAGTAAAAATCCCTAAGCAGAGAAATTTAGGTAAAAAGCTCTTTTTTCCCCCCTATGAAACATTAATTATGCCCCTTTTTGTCGTTTATCCGAGTTGTGACACCAGGCTAAGGAGCTCTCATCGCTGCAACTTCCACATTTCCGTGGAAATCATTTCGGAGCTCAGGACTTGTGCTGTTGGTTCATTTTTTTATGGTTTAAGATACTTCTACAACAAAACCTGTAAATCAAAGCTCTTGGGGGCTTGAACTCCATGCCCTGTGCAAGATCTTAAGTACTGCTAACATCCATTTCATTTTCCAAAACAAATTTAAAGGAACATGCATCTGTGGAGAAAAGAATAATGACTGCCAGTACCTGGTCTCCATATGGAATGACAGGGACAGTGAGAAGTGCATTATTTAAAAATAAAAGAAAGCTATGTTCCAGCCATAGTCAGGCACTATAAATATTTCAGCTACTTTTATAATTGGGTTCATTTAAAATACTATCTACTCCCAAAACATTGCATTCAAAATGTATTGTGCAGAATAACTATCATTTGTTTTGGTCACATCAAAATATCACTCAAAAAGCCATTAGGGATTCTTTTTTCTTTTTTTTTTTTTGTCCTGGCTGTGATACTGTAAAACAACATCTCCCCAAGACCAAAAAAAAATGAGGTTGTAGAACATATAATTCATCTTGCCTCTGGATAAAATGACTGCTGTGAAACAATCCAAAAACTTTCAGCAGGGAGATGAAACAATGTATATTTTTGCCAGAAAACCCAAGTTGCCTGACAGCACCTCATCTTAGCCCAATGGATAAACCTCAAACAGTCCCTTGGATAACTATTTTTGCTCATCTCCATAAGGTAGGGTTAATTATGCAATATTTTTAATCTCAATGGCAAAAATATTGAAGAATATTTGCAATATGAGTGCCATGAAAGACAACTCCTGTACAACAGCACTAAACTTTACAGAACTGTGCAATAAAGCCTTTTCCTTTGAATTCTTTGCTTTCACTGGATTAAGTGAAAATGTGAAGATAGATTTTATCCTGCTCTATCTTTTGTGTGTTTGCATTTAAGCTGCATTTAGTATTTTTCTGTAAGAAATCAGCAACAAGGGGCACTGGCATTCTGAATCAGTATGAAATGGAGTACCCAGTGGTGTTTTCTGTCTGTTATTTTGAACTCCCCACGACTTTAAATAAATAGGAGGCTTTGTGGTCTGGATGCTATGGATTGCAACAAAGCAGAAAACAGAGTCAAAAATTAGCAATTCCTCACAGAGGCTTCCAGAAGAAAGGGTTTGTTCTGCACAAGGCAGAGGTGTTAATATCCTCTGCACATTCCATACCCCTCAGATGTTATCAACCATGAATGTGAGAAGCAAGAACACCGAATAATCTCCCAGGATTAACCCAAACCTTGGCTACAGAGACAAAGCTGAAAATTCCCTCACACTTTTTTCCCCAAACACAACCAAACACTGTTTCCTCACGAGATGAGCCCACCATTAACATCAGCTTTTGTACGTGTGTCAGCTCTGCCTTGTTTAGCACTTTTAGCCTTCACTCTTGGTGACAGGCTTATCTTTCATCATCCTAATCTGGAAAGCTTTGCAGAATTAAGTTCAATGTGATGGTGAGCAGCATTATTTACAGCAGTGCATTTGTGAGGTGTTCCGAACATCAGCCTTCAGGCTAAAAGCTTCTTCCTCCTTAGTTCAGAAACAGAAAACTTTTAAAGTTTGAGGGTTTTTTTAAAGAACTAAAACCAGCAGGTTGAAATCACACCAGAAAACATTTTCCAGGCTGCAGTTTGTGCCTCTGTCTGGCAAGGCCAGACCTAATGAGGATGGGCATATGTTCTCTCCACAAATTGTTCCAATCCTCCTGCCCTCCCGCTCACCTGCTGATCCCAGGAACTGCCTCTGCTGCTGTGGCCAGGCTCTGGCTGGTTGGGCACAGCCCCTGTCCCCAGCACCTCCCCAGACAGCCTTTGTCTGTCCTGCTGCCCCAGCCAGCTGCTAGGCAATGATCAAAATCGGCCGATTATTGCTCCAGCCAAGAAATATTCTTCCACCAGGAATAAGAAATCACGTCCATATTGCCAGTCCCAGAGTAGGCAAGGAAAATTACGTTCATTAAAAATCTTTCCATAATAACATCCTTCCTATCAAAAGGCTCAGGGATGACTGACCTTGGTGCCCAGGATTAAGGCAGCATTATTTTTCTTGATTACCAGCAGCAGGATAGTGGGGAAATTATAAAACCATTGAGAGGATTAATACAGCCCTGATCTCTCTCTCCTGGCTCTTTATCTCAAGCGATTAAAGTTCTCCAGGAAAAAAAACCCCTAAAATAAAATAGCCATGGAGCATACGCCGGCTGCCATGGAGAGAGACAGTATCAGCTCCGGCATCAGCTCCCCGTGACAGCCAGGGCAGAGGTTAATTATGCATCCTGTATATGGTTTTAATCACTTTAATCAGATCACCGCTCTGCTCCATCTCAGGCTGTAACTTCCTAAAAGCAAGAGAAGCCCTTCTGGCAGTGTTTGTTTTAAGCCAGGGGAGGGGAGGAAGAGGAGGGAACATGCTGAATTAACCACCAACAAAAAGAGATGGTGCAAAACCTCTCGGCCGGACACGCAGACTGAGCCTGGCCATTGGTGTGAGCAGGGCCAGAAGGGCATTGAGAGGTCACACAGGGGACACAAGGTCCCTTCCTGCTTTATAGACACCCAAAGAGCTGCCCCAGGCTCTGGAACAAAGCACATCTCCAACACACACCCTCCATGCTCCTCCCCACCTTTGTCTCTGCTTCCAGAGGCCAATACCCCAGCAGAGGCAAAGAAAAACAAAGGGAATAATTGCACAGCAACGGGAAAATCCATGTTAAGAGAGATGGAACTGAGTGGTTGGAAATCACAGGAGTCAGAGCTCCCATCCCCGACGTGGGAACAAAGGATTGCTCCTTTCAGAACTCTGGCCGGGGTTATTATCAGCTCTGCTCAGCGTTTTGTGCTTGCATCTTACACAGACAAATCTCTCATTTATGGATATTTGATTTGAAAAGAGAGAGTTGAATAGGCCTTTCTAAAAATTATTTAATTAGGGAATATTGGCCCTCAGGAGGAAGGGAGGAAGTGTCATCCGTGGAATGGAGTGGGAGAGAGAAATCTGTCTTTGTTCCCTTTGGAGCACACAGAGACATTGTTATATTCTATTTAAATTATTTTCAAACTGGGTGGCATGAGGAGAACGTTCAGGCTTCTCCCCAGCAGCCAATATTTATTACAACACAAAAAATGTCAGACATGGACGGGTTCTAACTTTGAACAAAACGAATCCTGAGCCAAACTGATCCTCATTACAAGGCTCCCTCACATCACCAGACATCACTTTAATCCAAGGCCACACTTTCCCTGCCAGACATAGCTTCCAGGTTACTTTACTTTTATATCAGAAAGCAGAAACCCAAGAACATCAGTCAGCCCCAAATGAGGTCCTTTTTACAAAAACATCCAGAATATTTGACAATTCCTGTGGACTCTTCTGCAGTGTTTTATCGAGCAAGGGGAGTCTTTAAAATAAATCTATTTCCTTTCATGGCAGCCCATAAATACTTCTCTATATAATGCTTTGGATATACCTGGCTATACACAAGAGACTCTAAAAGCGTTCAGAGATAATTTATTAATTTTATTTTTAAATCCAGCCATCTGGAGCTATAAACACATTTAGTGAATTACATAATAAGACCAGTATCTAACAAAATCCTCCCATGCCTGCCCTGAGAACTCCATCATCCAAAAACCCAACTCATCCTTAATCCTAAAGCTGTCATATTCTGCTGGTCTCAATTTTTGTCCCATGTTCATAAAAAAGCCCACATTTGAATTGCTTTTAGTTCTGTTTTAAATTCATAATCAACCTATACGTTTACCTTGAAAAATATCTGGTATAGTCCAATAAAGAACAAAATAAATAAAAATCATGTTTTGGAAGTGAGAAGGAAGAAAAAGACCCTCCAGAGACACTTTCCCATGCCTGCTTCTGAGGAGAGTTTCAGGTCTCTCACCTCAAACGTTCTCGGAAACACCTCTGGCCTCAACACCTTCCTGTGCACAGGTGGAGAGTGAGGTTTCTCTAACATTTTAGCAACACCTGTTTTTCTACAGAAGTTCTCACGGTTGTAAGGCAGGAAGTTTGATCCATTTTAGAACAGAGTTCTTCACCTGTGTATTTTTGAAGCCAAAAATCTGAATCAACTGGAAGTGAAAGACTTAAAACTTAGTTTTCAACATTAGTTGATTAAAGAAAAGACTTGACCTTCCAAAGAAGGTTGTATGATGAGAGAACTGGTCTCCAGTTTATCCCCAGAGTCTGGGGGAGCTGACAGAAAGATATCAGGATAATTCCAGGGTTCTCTCAAAGCTTGAGTTAATAAAGACAGGGTCACTTCCAAATGTCACCATCTCTTTATGCAACAACCACCACCGGAGTTCTAAGATAAAAACACTCCCAGCTCAAAGGTTTTGCAAGTTGATATTATCACTACCAGAAAAATCACTTTGGAGCTTAGCAAGTAATGAAACACCTTTCAAAAGCAACTTAAGAAGAGGGGAGGCAATAGCAGGGAAAACAACGTTGCTCTTGGGCAAGAGGCTGTTCTCAATAAATAAAACAAACAGCAGAACAAACCCTATTGCACAGAGAATGACCTTTCAGCGAGTGTAACCTTAGTTCAGTGTAAAGGAAATTAAAGTCTCTGGTACTGATGCAGGCATAGTCAAGAGCATCTTGTGCTGGCAGCAAGAATTCCTGTTGCTGCTTTACTTCTGACCTTTTACAGCCAGTAGGAGAAGAAAGGAGAGAGAAGGGAGCCCACCTGGATTTCCTGTAGACAAGATGTCTGTTCACATACATCATGACCCAGCTGGTAAATAAAGAAACCTTGGCAAGTGGTGGTAAGCAAAAATGTGTCCTGCTGATAGAATTTCACCCGGAGAGGCAGCAGCTCTGGATAAAGTCCCCATTCTCAATAATCTGCTCATTGTCTCTGGGGGAAATCAGATTTAACATTTATTTGCCCTTTGGTTCCAGAGGAGCAGACTGACTGCAGATTGTCCTTTTCCCCAAGCTGTTGGAAAAGTGGCCTTTCAAAGCTGCTTTCTCTAAGAAACTTTCATCTCTTTAGATGACATTTCTCTGAAATGCTGCCTGTCCAGTAACACAGGACTGGAAGCTGGCCCTGGCAGAAGAGCCCTCCTTCCCACCAGTTCATTGTCTATTGCAATTTACTCCCTTCCTTGAACTACATGCTCTGGACATTTCTTCAGCTCCTTCCACACCTCAGCCTGTGGGAAACACTACTGCAGCCACCCTGCTCACATAGATCCCTTCCATCAATAATTTCTGAATCCCATGAGAAATCATATTTATGAAGAGGTGGAGGAATTTTTGGAATGTTCTCAAGATAGTTGTGATCAGTAAGAGTTCCAGGTCAACAACCCAAAGGAATCCATAATGGACACATCCCTGGAGAAGCTCATTTTTTACGAATAAGATTCCCTGTATTTCCTATATTAAGAACCTGCATGAAATACTGCTAGAATAACATGAAGTCCCTTCTTCAGAGAACAATTCCTCTCAAATCTTTATCCCAAAGCTGCAATACCTAACAGGGACTTTGGATGACACTATATTAAGAATGTTACAACAGGCACAGCACAGCCAACTCTGTTCTCATGGTAAATCCACAACACCTTCATAATTGTTCTGGATACTTTTGGCAAACCCATGCCAACACTGATGCTGCTGAGAACAAAGCACATCTGCACTGTGCATCCAAACCAGGTTAGAGCCTGAACTCGCTCAGTCCTTCAAATACACCAAGAAATCCTTCCCTGGGAGGGTAGGGAGGCCCTGGCACAGGTTGCCCAGAGAAGCTGTGGCTGCCCCTGGATCCCTGGAAATGTCCAAGGCCAGGTTGGACAGGGCTTGGAACAACCTGGGCTAGTGGAAGGTGTCCCTGCCCATGGCAGGGGGTGGAACTGGATGAGTTTTAAGGTTCTTTCCAACCCAAACCATTCTGGGATTCTATGATGAGGCAGCTTTATCTCCTGCTCCTTAAATAAAGTTCATTTTTCTTAACATGACAGTTTTAATCTCATTCAACTGAAAATTCTGTTCAACAGTATTTAATAAACCCAGTACTACCCAGAGACACATATACTACATAGAAATGATACCATTTATAGGAGTAAGTTATATGGCACATTTTTCAAAGTCAGTGATTGGTGACAGGCTTGTTTGCTGCTCATTAATAAAAAATAAAGGCATCACTCCTGCTGGATACTACTAAGGTTTCTTGTTTACTTTTCCTTCCAATTACTGTAATTGACCTATAACTCACTGGAGTTCTGGGCATTTATTCTAAACTTTGCACAGAACGCAGCAACAATCCTTCATAATGGCAGCTAAATATGTCAGATTAACATTCTGCTAAATATTCCAAGAGAAATCACACTAGTGTTGTAAGCTAGTTTAAGGGGGTTTATGAGAGGTATTATGCAATTTGTGGATTCTGGTCACATCTGGGACAAAATTAAAGGGCAAGAGTAAAGGTCTATCACAAATCTGTGTTTATCTCTCTGCTAAGCTGAAAATAAAAATCCAACCAAATCTGAAAGTCTGGTTTGGGAAAGAATTATGTAATAGTTTGCTGTATTTCCATAAGTTTATCTCATTTGATGTCAAGTAGAACACCAGTAAGTTAAAGTAACTCTGCTTGGTACATCCACAGGGTAATGAGACCATTTGATCACACAGGGATACTTCTCCATCCCTGCTTTCTGCAAAGTTTGTACCTCATAGGGGAATTTAAACATCAATTCCTGCCTTCTGGAAAGATTTCCTTTTTTTGATCACCAGATATAAAGACCTGAGAGGTGCTTAGACAAATCTGAAGATGAGACTGTCGTGAAAATCCAAACTAATTTTAAGCACAGGGGGGAAAAAATCCTCTCAGCACTAGGACTTGCAGGGTGCACCCACAGCTGCTGAAAGTCAGCCTCCAAAACTCCATAGCCAGAACTCGACTGACAGCTGTGGATTACAAACCTCTTCCAAAACTGGCCTAGCAAACATGTACACTGCACCCTGCAACCCCTTGGCAATTTAGTAGCTGCCTCAAATTGTTTTTCAAAGCAGATTTCTCCCTTTGCATAGCGATGGAATAAACACAAACTCTTCTAATTCAGTAATCAGGACAGATAATTACATCCTCTTAATTGTTTTCTTTTTCCAGCTTAGGTTCATGTTGATGGGAGATGGTAAAATTAGTCCACGAGCCATCTGAAGTTTGCCACTTGCTGATTAAAGCCTTAATTGATTCAGAATGTTTTACAAATCAATCTCTGAATTACTTCGGGATCATGGTGGCATATTGTAAAAAGGAATTCAAACGCACACACTCCCCCTGTGAATGAGAATCACATTCCCATAAATCCTTAACTGCATAAACAACTTGGTTATGTTGTTTCAAAATTCACTGTTTGACAAATTCAGAGGAAAACGGCAAAATGAAAATTGCCTAAAATACAACCTGCTGTGACTTGCAGAGGATTCTTATTCCTTCTTAAGCTTACTTTGCAATTTTTGAAAGGATTGCAATGATACAATCTTAGGGGGAAAAAAAGTAAAATAATAAAACTGTCCCCATCTTCTGCAAACTCATAAAACCATGATCTACAACCCAAGGCATTCCGAGCCAGATGTGTTTGTCAGATTCAATGCACTCCTTCCTCTGTCAGGATCCACACTTTTCACTGAGATTTTATATTCCCTATCACACAGTTCTGGTAAGCTTCGTACGTTTCCAGAGACTGCTACCCAGGATTTCCTTCTGAAACAGAGATTTTAAAGTTCTCTTGGTGATCAAGGATGAAAAGCAGATATATTGTTCTTAAAGGCTCATCTAAAGGAACAACTCTGGCTGTAAGGACAAGCCCCTCCCTTCCCAGTGCTGAATTTGCAGAGGTCAGAGTGAGCGTTAGACAACTTTGATGTCTCTCTTCACCCAGAATCGATCGTTCAATTCCGCTCACCTTTGTCTCAGTCTAACCACAGGCTCACTGCACTTGAGGACATGGAGACCACTTGAAACACACCACTGTGCCCTTAAAAAAAAGAAAAAAAGGGGCTTCTGTCCTATATTTCAAAAGCTGACAGATTTCACAAAACATCCTATTTTTTACAACACACGCTGTCTATAAAAACTGTGTTCACCCCTTGTTTTTGTAATAGCTGTGTCTGACAAACACAATTGGATGCTGAAGTGAGCTGGATTGCAGAGGTTTTCAATACAGGCCAGTGCTTTTCCAGGGACCATTTCCTCTGGAAGCAGAAGGGTGGGCAGCACAGACAGGGTTGGTGTTTGCTGTTGGCACTAAGGGACAGAACTTTCTAAACATCACACACCTTTATGCTGCACCAGAAAGGTTAGATTTACTTTGGAAAATTCTTATTAAAAGATGGAACTGACAAACTTTTACTCCAGAAATATTACCCAAGTAATTCATATTCACTTCTGATGAATATTTAAAGAACACCACTCAGTTAAGGATAAGGATTTATGACAAACACACCATCTCCAGCATTAACACACAAATGAGGTTTATGCTCCCCGCTCTGCTGCTGTCCTGTGTCATGAAGCATCTGTAAATATGGTATTGAGATACTAAAAAGTCATCAAAGTTGTTTGTGACATTCTGAATTGAAATCGAAATCAAGTACCTGAGTCACACAAACTGAATATGGACTCGTTAAAACCCAGTCTTTTAAAAATTCCAATAAAGTCTTGTCAGCTGACTTCATAAACCTCCACTTTAAATACATAGAAAATAGCTTTATTGCTTTAAAAGTAGCAAAATATAGTTCTGAGTGGAAGCTGCCTTAAAGAACCAGTGTGTGCAAAGGCTGCAGGAGCCAGCTTGGTCATTATTTACAGCAAACTCATAACTTGTACGTTTTAAGTCTCACAACTCAGAAATATTTTGACAAAATTAAAAACACCTCCTCTTGTATGTGCAGTGAAAGAACGAACCAAGAAAAACACTATCTACCTGCATCTGCTAGCCATAAACTGGAGATAAACACTGTTCCTGCATCCCTCTCACAGCTGCCACCGCCTCATGCTGCCACACTAATTAGAGGTCTGTCACTTCTTCCATTACAAACGCCCTCTGAAAGCATTTGTAACAACCTTGTAAAAAAAGATTTATCTCTGAATTTTAAGAATTCCACTGCTTTCTCCACCTTTAAATCACCCACAAAAGCCCTCCTCAAGTAGCCTGGCTGACTGCAGTGACACGGCTACAAGCTACGACACAAATGCACAACCACCCCAGACTTGTTTGTGCAAAATGAATTCTGCAGCAACCCAGCAGTCACTACCAAGTCCTAAAAGATCATCCAGATTCCATACTTCACCCCATTAGCCTCTGAGGTGCAAACCCCCCCATTCTGCAGTGGACACACAGAGCTGTCAGCCACAATTTGATCAGAGTCTTCCTCTCCTTATCACCTCTAGAGCAGGGCTGTGTTTGCTGGTGCTATTGCCCACTGTACTACTTTTAAAAGCACCCAAGGCCCTCCAAGTTAAAACACACCACATCAATCACATGAAAGAAGTGATCAATATCCTTCCCCAAAAGCAAGTGGCAACTGTTAATCCAGACTCTATTAAGATGCTTTCAATATTAAGCAGCCTGGAACCCACCGGCTGTGCTTACATTTTGTACAAGACACTCCTTGGGTTAAAATTTAGAGAAGAGCTAAATTTAAATGCCATCTTGAGGGTGGAAAAACATAATATTGCCTTACTCTAATTCAGTGCTTCTTTCACTGAAGAAAAAAAAATCCTCCTCATTTTTAATTCCCCAGAACATCTTGGGCATTGGCTATTTGCATTACTTGTCTTTCCACAGTTAAAGGGAAGTGCTGAACATCTGGTTAAACCTCCTCTCCCTTAAAAAACACACCTGTTGCCCTGACAAGCAATCAACCAAGCAGTCAAGTTGAAAAATTTTTAGCAAAGCTTTTAAAATACTTGCACAGTACAAAAAGTTTTTTAAAATACTGGCAAGGTACAGATGCTTTTGTCACAGAGGTCACAGAGCAGTTCCTAAGCTAACAAGGTTAGAAATCCATGTTATTGTACTGGAATGAGCAGAATTCTCTATCGAATTTACCAAGGGAATACCCATCAGTGAAAGAATATTAATTTATATGAAGAATCAATATGCAACAAAACCACTGACATTAAAATGACCACAAAACTCAGGTAAGCAGAAATAATGTCTGAAGGGGAAAGTGCTCCTCAAATGATTAAAAAATGATCCCTGTTGCACCAAAGATAATAAATAATAATTACAAAGCACATTTATATAAATCTTCAGAATCAATCCCATGGTGTTTTACAGTTTAAGAGCAGATTAGATAGGTCAGCATGATGTTTGAGATCAATACAATAATAATATGTTGAACTATAAGCAACCATACCAAATTCTAATTGAAAGCATGAAATTGGTCCAAAAGTGATGAGTCCATAATCACAATATGCACAAGAAAACCAACCCTCAGGCTCCAAGTCCTCAAGCTATTCAGACATATGTGAAAGCACCCTGCACTTGCATTAAAATTAAGTCAGCAGGGCTCAAAATGAAGACATTTGTTTTCCCATTTTCTTTATCTGTTTGCATCTGAAGTTTCCAGTTTAAATCATGGAACAAAATGAACCTTAGATTTTTCAGCTAAAAAAAGAACTCCCCTATAACCTTTGCTTTGTGAGATGAAGATCACCAAATGAAATTAAGTCACTTTGCAGTATTTCTTGGCCTTGTTCCAGGGCAATGTGGTAAAGAAACATTTGTCATAATCACTTACAATGGGGAAAGAACAGGAAAAGATTGCTGTTAATGGCAGCACTGCCTGGCACAGGGGACTCTGCAGAGCCATCCCTGCTCAGTGACAACAGCCACGGGACCTGGGGTAAAGCTCTGGAGAAAAGAGGACTGAGAGGCACTGAGTTCTCTGCACAGAGGAATTCACAGCCTAAAAAAGGAGATATTTAGTTCCACCTCCTTTAATACAATACACCCACTTGACTTCTCTTGCTTGCTGGGGTTCTTTTGGTTGGTTGGATGGGCTGGAGGGTCAGCTGAGCATGACGTGCCTGCAAGAGCCTCTTTTCATGCCATTATCCTCAGCAGATTCACTTTTTGGTTTCATGGGCCGCTTTTACTGACTTGATTTAATATTCATAATCACCTTGAAAAGGCCATCTGCAATTTAATCACTCACCACCAATTACTTTCTTTAATAGCTCTGACAGTATCACTCACAGATACCTGATAAATCCACAAGCATGGCTAAAGGCAGCACAGGCTTTGCAGTTCCTTTCCCAGCATTTGCAGAAGGTACAACACTGCTGGCTTTTTAAGCCTTCACCAAGTCTTTACTAAGCTGGGTTTATGAGCAGATCAAAATGCAGCCACATGGAGTGAAAAAACAAAATTTGCTTTTTATCCCTCCTTAGTGCATAAGGAATGAGTGGGGAATAAAAAAGAACCACCAGACACAACTACTCTGCTTTTCCTTCTTTATCCACCAGGTTTTCCACTGCAGTATTTTCCCTACATACAAGCAGCAGAAGCTACTTGTCCTCAGCTTGTAGAGATATTTAACAGCAAACACAGCTGGACAAAATTTAGTAACGATTTTGCACAGATAGGGCCTTGGAGACCAGGACATTGTGCATTTTCCTGGTTGCTGTGCTCCACTTTTATCACAGAAAGCTTGCAGTCCTTTAAAGACATGCCATTTAACAATGATGCTCTCCAGTATTAGAGGAGCTGTAACTTAGCTCCCACATTCCATAGCTGGAATGATTTATTTGCCCTCAAAAATAATCCATAATCCCAAACTCTGCCTTTTGCAGGGCTTTAAAGTGTACACAAAAGTTTGCACATGAGAAGAAAACAGTGTTTCCATCACCTTATAGCACAGTCTGTAGGGGGAAAAAAAAATAATCAAATTTTGGATTGCTCCAATGTCTGAAGCACCCCCCAGCTGCACACAACATTATGTGAAACCTAGCAGTACAAAACCAAAAGATAACAAACATCCTGGATTGGCAATTTACAGCTCCCACAGTACAGCCAAGGGGACAGGAAATCAATGCAGCTTTTACATACATCAGGTGAAGCAACCCAGGTTACAGCCAGGTCTGAGCTTCTCTTCCTATTACAAATGGGGTAGGAAGGACCAATTATTCTAAATTACTTTAAAATTCAAAGCAAGTCCTTACTAAAATCTAAAAAGAATATCTATAGCTGTACAGATGACCTTGAATCTTGCCTGTCCTGTCTCTTCAGTGCTTGGGTTGCAGTTATAATCACTATTATCCCATTTTTTCTGTAGCCAGGCTGTTGTCTGCACTCCCACAATTACTTGGACAAATCACGTCCGTGTGGCAGAAGGATGAGACAGACATCCGAGGCTCTTCCATTCTTATTCAATTTTCCTGTTTTATGATGTATATTGAGAAGAAATTAAAAACATCTTTAATATGAAGAGCTTTAAAAATGATAACCCTCAAGCAACCATATGTCTGTGAAAGCTGGAGATGAAAATTAGCTTTTGTGAAGATGCTGGGAGGGCAACTCTGCCATGCAGACCTTTGGCACGTGCAAGAATCTTCAGGATATATTAAGGCTTTTGAAGTAACTCAGTGCAGAACATACTCTACTAAACATCTGTTCTGACCATATTTACTATTCCTTATCTATATTGTTTAGAAGACATTTCAAGCTTGCCTAACACGACAGCTTAAAGAACACTATCGAATAAGTTCCTAAATAGTTTATTTTCCAAATATAAAAGTCCTTCTTCTATCACTTAAAAAAACCCCAAAACACCATACAGGCTGCACATTTATCTGGTTCATAAGAAATAAAATGCTTGCCACTGTTTTCCTAAGCAAGAGCTTCCTAAGACAAACTTGTCTCACTGCAGACCAGGACAGAGCTGTCACAGCCATGGATCAGAGAATCATTGATTATCCTGAGTCGAAACAGACCCACAAGGATCATCAAAGTCCAGTTCCTGGATGTTTTTCTTCAAATGGGGGTTGTTTGTTTGTTTGTTTTTCCTCAAAATAGCATATTTAAGCTCAAGCTCACTTGAGTAAGTTACAGGCTCTTTCTCAGTAAAAAGCACCTTCAGACAGGTTTGGCAATTTAAAACAAATGAGAATTATACTTTAAATATATCCCACTGTGTAAAGATCGGAATCAAAGCAATATGCTTCAAGTCAGCTCCTTGGAAAACTCCAGGAGTTTGGTGCAGCAGAAGGGAAGTTATAAAAACCAGGAGTTAATGTTCAGAAGGGGTAAACTGATACACCAGCCTCCAGTAGCCATTCCTTCTAAAGCTTCAGCATTATGATCCTTGCAGGAACTGAAATGCAAAGCCCTTTACAAATGCCTACAAATCACTGGGCTTCTGTCTGCTCTGGGAGTTTTTAGATAGTGCAGTTGGATCTGGGGTGTACAGGATAAAGAAATAAATAGTTCCTGGGAAAAGACTCTGCTAGACTGACAGGCCCAGGAAGCTGCCAACACTGAATGCTGTTTGACTTAAATCTTCTCAGTTTTATCATTTCTATTACTGTTATAATATTATTCATTTATATACTCATTTTTATGGCATTATCAGTACATATTAAAAAGCTTTTCCAGGATCCCACAGTAGTGCTTAAACTTACAAGAATGGACAGGAGCTACTACCCTCATGCCAACAATTAGAACTAATCATGAGCACAAAGTACTTACACAAGAGTGAGAAAATTAGTTCACTTATCACTGCACTGAAATGGAAAAGTGAAACTAAATAGAAATATGTTCATGACAGAATGTGGTTAAATTGGAATTGGATTATGCTATCAATTTTACCATTTCTGCCCATGAAGGATGATTCAATCTCGAGCAACCAACATCATCTTTTTATGTCTGATCAAAACAATGTTTATTTCAACAGCTGCCTTTCATCTTATTCCACTCTGAAGTATTAGTACAAGATTGACTGGAGAAAAACACGGATCAAAAATGATACTTTCTTTGTAAATTCTATGGTATTATTTAAAAACACTGTAGGTGGACCAATGAGATTGAAAAGTCTGTCTGTTGAACCAGCAATACTTTTCTGTCTAGAAAAGTTTTCTGGCATTTCTCTTCTGCTGATCTTCCAACAAATCATCGCAGTTTGTTCAAGATGGCATTTTCCTGGATGGCATGTATAATTGATGGGTGTCACATTTTATAAAATGATTGCAAGGTAAATTCAATTTTCCCTTTTCCTTGTTTGTGTCCTCTAAGAATCCCTTATCTCCACATATCAATTACCGAGCAGCGACAGAGATAGGATACAAATCACTCCGATGAATGTAATAGCAAAAGTGATTAGAGATAGGGAGAGATTAATTGCATGTGTCAGATATAAATAAAGGGTTTAGGAGACAACTCAGGATTTGGAGCCTGGGTGCGTGTGTGCATTCCAGATCTCTCACAGACACTGCAAGCCCCCCAAACCTCACAAACAGACAAGTGTAATGAGAAGCCATGTTAAAATAATAAGTTTGATTATAGAAACCTCAGCATTTGCCATTTTTTTCAGAGCAACATGCATAATGTATGTGCATCTGCTGAGGGAACAGACACTCAATTCGGGTGCAGTTCTGTAGTTTCACCAGCCAGTGAGGAGTCCCCATAACAACAGGGTTGTTCTGTTGCACTAGGGAGAAAAGGAAATAACTATTCTTCCCACAAACCACACATTTAAAGCTTCATTACATTTGTTGATGCGATACGATGAAAATTAAGTGCCAGATATTGGAATAGGTTTTATGCTGATTTCGGCTCTTTAAGTTCTCTTTAATAGTAAGACTGAAATAATCTTATAGAAAGTTCATTTTATCATCTCACCAGGTCAAAAGGAGACCCTGCTTGCCTGGGGCAGAGGCTGCAGCAGATGCACCATGTGTGGCACTAAGTTTTATCAAAAATAGTCCCAAGGAAGATGAAACTGGAGACCAACCAGTATTTCTGCTTTTTATCAGGAAGAGCACTGACAGAATATCTGGAACCTCCCTACCCCCCCAAGAAAAATACTTGAGCTGCCACGGAGGTTTCTTGGCTCACCTTTATTATTCCTCCAGTTTAGCAATCTATCATTGCAACCACAGGTTTCCTTCTCTATCATTACAGTTCAAAGTGAGCAAAGTTTTCCTTTAAGGAGAAGAAAGGTAGAGAATTATGGAAAAGGTCTGGCTGATGCTTTAGAAAAACCTAACAATGAAATTTGGAATCCAAGAAGGCTGATAAATCCTGAACATCATCTGTTACTTCTTTGTAGTGCATATAAAAATCAGTCTACACTGCAGTACAGTGTCACTTTTGCAATAGATAATAGAGTAAAGCACTGAGAATATCAGCCTCCACTGAAACTCCCAGCTCTGGATAAAGCTTAAACTAACATTTGTTCCAATATATCAAACCCAAATCTTTAACACTAACTCAATTTAGTCCTTTTTCTTACAGCTATTATTGTTATTAAAATGTGTTTGACTAAGACCCATAACCATGCATTTGAGATGTGTGTAAGTTGCACTCTAGTCTCAGAATAAGAAAAGAGATCCCTATTTAAAATGTATGTCTATGAATATTGAGTAACAAGAGAAGAAAAAGCACTTTGAGAGTATTTGACCAGGATATTAAAGATGGCATTTACACATAATGTGTCCTTTGGGTTGAGTGTTAGACCCCAAACTTCTACAGTCTCCTTCACATTAACATTTTGGATAACAGAGGATTGTCAAATGTCAATCACATGTTAAGTGTCACTCAAAGCCAAAGGCTTGCATTTACTCATGGAACCCCAGCACGATATCCACCCTGGAAATCCTGCTTGACAAAGAGAGAGCAAAACCTTTGAGGAAATGGGAAAGACATAATCCTTTCAAAGAGTGACTTAAAACCAGTGCACAGAGGTTTGGGCTGTGCTGTGCTGGACTTCCCCAGTGTTTGGTCACAACCTCAAGCAACCAGGTACAATCATGGCACAGAAATGCTATTTCATCTCATTCCATATTCCTTCTTTTTCCCCTCACCAAAATAACACCAAAAAGTAAAAAAAAAAAAGCACTAAATTCACCTCCACAGCACTGACCCAGAGAGGCTAAATGAAGTAAATTCTCTTGGCATGAACTAAAGCCAGTTTGACATGTCTATGGGGCTTGTGTGAATTTGACGTCAGAACAGAAATATCTGTTCCCTGGGGGTGCCAGCCCATTCCTTTTTTCCTGCCTACACCTGAAAACTGGGACTGGCTATGAAAAATTCATGCCTTTTGTGCTTCAAACATATCCATGAAGGATCCTCAGCATCTGCTGACTTGAACAAACCCTGATGGTTAATATGAAAAATCATGTTAGTGAAATGCTCTCTCCCAGAGTGGCAAACGTCTGCTCAGAATCTTCTGAAAACTTATCTTCTTGCCACAGAAGGATGTCAAGAGGAATATCCTATCAAACACAGCGACAGGTAATGGGGCACTTTCCCCTCACCTCTTTCTTTCCCGACAACATAAAGAATATTTCATTCTTACAGACACTAAAAGTGACCTAAATGTCCTGTGCCATCATGAGAGCTTTCCTTTATAGTAGAAAACAAACCAAACAAGAACTTAGAGGTAAATTCAGTCCCTGTGAGCCTGAAATGTGACTTTTGCCTTCTGTAGAATTTATGTCTTGATACGTTAGGTTGAAGAACAAAACAGGCACCCAACAGGGACAAACAGGGTCTGTTTAGCCTCATGTCAATGTCTGCCACCACAGAATAAAATTCTTCTGCTTGCAAGTGGAAGTTGGGCAGAACAACATGACACCCTCATACTTTAAATTAATTGCAATGCAACCAAGCCAGGAGTTTTATTTTCAGTCCCCAACTTTTTTCTTTCCCTACTATTTTATTTTTTTTTAAGCATTGCCAGTGCCCAAGGGAAAAATTTATCTTCGTTAAATGATAATTGGCTTTATTATCTTTGACTCTTCAGAAACGCTGGCTGGCAAGGTTTTTAAAATTTTCATCAATCTTGTTTTCTGTTTTCACAAAGCCTGCATCAGAAAATGACATCAGGCTGCAGAACATTCTGTATCTCCTGGTGTTACCAGTAGGTCTGGGGACTATCTAATTTACTAATAAATCTGTTGCAGCGACATGCATCTCAATATTTCACAGCTTAACAAGGAGGTGCAGGAGCAGGGCCCTGAACTGCAGTTCCGGACGATTAGCGCCGCAAAACCAATTGAAGCAGGAGCATCTAAACTGTCACAACAGCTTACACACACCCACCTCCTGCACAGCAGCCATTTCCATCACTGACTGAGGCCCACATTTTTCATAAAACGCTTCAACTGGACTCAGAAAAAGCCAAACACATCCTTAAAAGTTTCCAGGAGTGGGTCAGTGGTGCTCATGTTAGGCAATGCGCCGAAGTCCATAATGGAAATATCTCACCAGGGCTTTGCCAACTTCTTCCCAAGTGGCTCCAGAGTCTGGCCATGGAGTCACATCATGAAGTGGAAGGACATGGATTGAGTAGCCTGCAGGGAATATCCTAGCCAGCTCTTCACAGCAATAAAAAGCTCCCTATGAAAATCTTTTTTCCCCCCACTTCTTATAAACTCACTTAAACTCTTGACTTACATACTAAAATCCCTCATGGTTTCATTAAGAAGCTCTCAATGTCCCTGTTCCCCCTTTACCCTCAAAAAACCTTCATGCAAAAGTAGCACAGCCAACAGCAAATACAATGTATTAATTTTTTTTTCTTTGCTTGGGTGTTTCTGGGGGGTTTTGGTCCATGGGGTTTTTTATCATTACTTTTGGAGATTTGGGGGTTTGAGTTTCTTGGCTTGGTTGGATTTTGTTTGTTTGTTTTTAAGTTCCATACTACAACCAGAAGAGCTGTGATGCAGCTTCAGAGAGATTTAGCTGTTACACTGAGAATGTCCTTCAAGGAAGTTAGAGTTTTATGATGGCTTTATTTGAATGAACACTTCAATCTTTAGATGCCCTGCCCTAAAGGTAAAATCAAAGAATTTCACTTTATTCCCTGACAAGCCACAATCCTTAAGAATAGACCTGACCATCTGTGGCTGCAGGGTATGTCTGGCTGTGGGAGAATGGGCACAGGAAAGAAAAAGCCCAAAAAATTAAGGATCCATTTACGATACCATCAAGCCTATTGGTCGAGAGATGGAAACAGGAAAAAAATGTTTAGGACTTTTCAACTGTTGTTACTGAAGAGCAGTATTTACATCTCAAAAGATTGTACCAGCCCCAAGATAGATTAATTCTCCCACCACTCCAATCAAGTTAGGAAGTTCCAGCTACAGAGTTAATATTAAAACCCTCCCAAGCAGTAATAGTGAATTCTCAACAAGGAGTGAGTGAGTAATTTGAGTTAAAACCCAAAGCGAGTGTTGTTACTATTTCCACTGCCAAACTCTCGACTTTCAGACTTTCCAATTTTCCAAGCCAAAATTTTGTGTTATTTACATGAAAGCTTTGACATATGGTTAAAAAGAAAAAAAAAAAGTGGCAGGATTTTCATTAGTGTAGTACACAGTTCAACTCATTTTAAGACATTTTAAATTTAGGACTAATTTATGACATCTCACACTAATTTCAGATGTGACGTTATTCCCAATATGCTGCCTGTTGGACATAATTTTTATTTCCCCGGAGCCTGTCACCTCAGAGATGATCTAATCCTCCTGAAATCAGTGGAAACAAGTCCACTTGAAAGAAACAACCACGGTTCTCAAGCAGAGCTGGGTGAGCTTTGTGTTACATTCAGACACAGGTTTAGGGCAGGCATGTAGAACATGGGTGTTGAGCCAAGCTGGGGACTCAACTGTTGAGGAAAAACACTGCTCAATCAATATTTGGATCTGCTCACACAGTGACCAGATCTACTGGGAAATAAATCTTTAGTGCCTTTGCACCAAGGGTGTGTATGGACTGAGCTGGCACCGCCATGGGGATGGAGTGTGTACCTGAAACACCCAAATGTCTCCAAGATCTGAGGGTTCCTCTTAGCCCTGGCACCCTGCTGCCTTCATTTCCATGGGTGGCCAACCTCAGAACATGGAGAAAAGCAAGCCCAAGCACAGCCAGAGCAACTCTGACAAGCCTTCAGGCTTCCTCTGGGAGCTGTTTCCCAACTTCCCTGCATGTTTGCAATCAAGGGCCATGGGTGGGTGTGAGACTTCACAGTGTTGGACTCAGTGAGCTGCAGTTTAGACTGACAAGGGAAAAAAAGTCTTTACTATTAATACTCAGAGCCCCACTAGAAAATTAAATGTGATTGGGGCTTTTATGCTGTTTTTGAAACATGTTTAACATCCTCTAATCTCTTTACAGCACATGTATCAAATATAGTTATTAATTGAAGGACAGTTCAGTGTATTTTCTAGGCGATGCTCAAGCTCCATTTACCTTCAGCCACAATTCAACAGATGACTTTAATCTGCAATATAAGGCCCTGTAACTCATCTTCTGCTCAGCTCAGAGCCAGACCTTTCTCCTGCTGCCAGTCTTGTACTTTGGAGCAGAACAGGACAGCTTACAGCTTTCTCAGCTGTTAGAATGATTCTGCAAATATGCTTTTCTTACAGGCTGAAGCAAATCTGACACCGGTCTCCTTCAAGGAATAACGAGCTGTGCATATCTAACACTGTTCTCAGAGAATGACTGCCCTGGGAATTATCTACGGGTTTTTTTCCTCCTGCCCTCAATAACAGTGGCGGTGTGCACGCTGAGTCATGCAGCAAGGTTGTACTCAATAATTAATATATAATCTACTTGCACAGAGATTGGCTATTCCGCTTTACTTGGGGTTTATTGGATTTTGATTAAACTGTTTTTAAATTTTATACATGTCCTAATGGAAAATTACAAGTGCCATCACTCCTAAGATCCCATAAGATTCAGACGGTGACAAGTCAATGCAGTATCTTCCTCATCTGTGTTACCTTTAACAATCTGTTTCCAACCTCTTGCTTGAATTCTTTATTACTCTTCCAAAATATGTCATTTTTTCTGCCACCATTCTCTGCATATTGCTTCAGGACTATATTTTTGCCTGGTTTTTTTCTGTTGCTGAACCAAAAATGTTTATGTGATACATTCCGTAGAAATTAATACATTTCCTCCCCAGATCAAAGTTCAGAATGACCACGTTAATCCAATTTTCTTTACAGACTCCAATGCCTTACAGCCAGTGCCTTCCTTCAACACACACACAGCCTTAATAACCCTGGATATCAAGGTGTCAATTTGAAAACCTCATTGGCTGACATTAATTCTAAAAGCAAATCCTTTTTTGGCTTTCCATCTTGTCTCATGCTTCATTTTCTTTTATCCATTTTATCTTTCCTATTTGCCATATTCCAGGCAGACTTTGCATTCATGGTATCAAGTCTGTGAGCATTTTGGAGTGTTTTCTTTTCCATATGCCCATATTACCTTCTGCTTTGCATAGCACTTGTTATGCATGCATGATCACAGACTATTCCTAGCATTAATTAAGACATAAAATTAAAGTGGGAAGTATGCTATTGGTCACATAATACAAACAGCACAAATTTGCTTTAAAAATGAAATTAGTAAAGTGTTAGCAAACCTCTTCATACTGTCAGAAATAATAATGTTTACAATCTACATGCCACAGTACAGCCAGAATTCACAAGTGGATTTGGAATATTATTTCCACTTCAGAAAGATACACATAAAACCCCTGAGCAGTTCATTTAGTTTAGATACTTGTCTGGAAGAAAACAGAGGTTTGTGTCTCCTGCTGCCTGCCAAACTATCCAGCTGCTGCCCCCAGGGATCCCAGCCCCACCACCAGGACTTTCAATGTTTGTCTAACAACAGCTTTCCTTGAAATCCAATTGGGGATTTTTGCAGAAAAGTCACTTTTTCTTAGAAATTAAGTGTTCCACAGGTCTGTAATGTTCTGGATGAACTTCTGACAAACACAAGCATAGTTTCAAAAGCAATTTCCCAGATTTCCTGCCCAGAAACGCAGACTCCCAGGATTTGCTTTTGTAAGGAAATGAGCCAACAGGGATTGTCCCAAATCGAATGGTACCCAAGATCAGGAGATCTGCAGCATCTCATCATGCCATTGACCTAGAGCTAAGTCCTGTATCTTTTAGAAGCCCAAATTATAAGGGCTGCCACTGCCATCAGTGATTTACTCCATCACCTCTTCCCTGTTTCTACAAGCAAAATGAGGAACCCCTCCGGTCCCACAGCACTAACACACTCACTCTTCTCACTGCTACATAAATAATACCTTTATCAAGTGCCTCATACAAGGATTCAAGCCATTCCACATGTTTAGAATATTAATTTCTCATACAAACAGGTTTACTGGAGGTTTTACAAGAGTTTGCATGTGCACATTTCTGCTGAAGGTGTAGGCCCAGTGTGCAGCCACCTCCCTGACCCCAGTGCCCTGCTGCAAAACCCACTCATGTCTGTACTCATGGTGTTAATACAACCTGTGTCATGTAAAATAATAAGTAATAACAATGAAATGCATGTTCCCTGAGACTCTGTGATAACTCCAGGTAAAAATAACACCATAAACTGGGAATAGATTCATAAATAAATTTGCACTCAGAAGGATGACTTGTTTACTTAGGCACAATGGAAAACAACACATTATAAACACCTGCATTAAAAAGAAATTATAATCACAACTTCACAATAAACAGTGAGGGATATCATCATGTACCTGCCTTGCACAAAGTAAGCCACCAGAAAAAGGACTTTGAGAGTGATTTGTGGAGGGCATCTCCTCTCTTAGGTCCCTCTTTCGCACAAGGTGTGCTCCAAAGCAAGAAGGAAATGTTGACCTCCTTTAAAGGTCCAATCCTTTGTTAGCAAGGCTCTTTTTATCAGGGCAGCCTTTGTGAGTTCTGCCTGCAGCCTCAGTGTGAGAGCACATTCTCCACAATTTGTGTACTCACGGGCCACACTGAGATGAATGAAGGGACTGGTCTTGTTCTCCCCGTTCTTTTCATTGACTGCCTGGACATAGTAACCTCCTGCATCCGCCACTGACGTCCCCAGGATCACCAGCTGGTTCTCCAGAGTGATGGCTCTGTTTAGGAAAAAGAAAGATCACTTTAAAACCAGAGGAATGTTCTCCACTCGGCAAAAACCACACACTTCAAACCTGACAGCCTGATATGATATTCACTGGTCACGTAAATCAAGATGCTGAGGAATCAAAACCAGCCCCATTTCAAATACACAGGAAATAAAGACCTCAGATGCCTCTAGGCCTTTTCTCTGTTCAGATCATGTAAGATGTTTATGGTGACACAAAGAAAAAGCTACAACACATGAAACTGGGACAGTTAAATGGCAGTAAGAAGTTATGCAAGGAACAGCAAATGACACCAGTGACTGCCAGGCTGCAAACTGCATCTTTGTGGGGTGACAAGAGTCCTGGCAATCATCAGGATGCTGCAAAGCCAGATTTATTGAAAATCTACTCAACAAATTAAAGGTAGCCTATTAAAAAGTGACACTGAAGGAACAAGACACAGTTCATTGAAATAAGAAAGTAAAAATCAAAGGCAGCAGAAGCTCCAAAGGTAAACTTTCTGAGCTGTCCATTATCACATTGTCACAGACAAGACCATGGGCTGTAACAGAGAGGATCTGTGTGTGGACAGGCAGGGAGGGATTTCCATTCATCCCAAAGCAGGTAGGACAGCACAACCCTGTAGGTAACTGGTGAGGGCCTGGAAGAGTCATAAATGCCATTACAAGTCTCTTAGGGCATAATAAAGGTTTCCCTCACAGGCAGCATTACCCACTTGGCTACTTTATTTTTCACATGGATTAGGTGCCCTTTTCTTGACTGAAAAAGATAAAAGATTAACCTAGAGAAAACATGTAAATATTCAAGGGCTTGACTGAACAGGACACAGGAAGCTCAAAAACCAGTAAGGTAAAAGCCAATGTTCCAGGGAAAGCCTGCAGAGCAAAGAGCTGACCTACTGCAGCCTGGGAGCAGCCTGGGCAAGACTTGGAAATCTGAGTGTAAGGTTGGGAGGAAGAAACACCCTTCACTTCTAATACTCGATGAGAAAGCATGCTGAGTTCAGCTGTGCTATTAGACATATCACTGAGCATGAGGTTGAAACAACTTATAAAACTATTATACTGGAAGGAACAAGTTCACACATCAATGGGCTCAAAGAGAGTCAAAGCATTTGTGCACTAATCAGTTAATAATAAACACCCCTGCATTCCATCCTCCTGTTTTGGCATGGGGTGGTTACCCTTAATAATAAACAGCTATTTTGCTGTGAAAAAGCATTTAAAGGAACAGTGGAAATCACACATTCCTAGTGCAGCAAGCTGTTTTTTACACATACTGGTTTTTATACAGAGCATAAGAAATTACAGTGAGCACACAGCCGTGTTCAAAGCCAGGCATTTCATTCACAACACTTCAATTTTCTGATGTGGATACAAAGAAACTTCTGTAAAGCTATCATGGAATCAGGGAACCACTTCGGCTGGGTAAGATCTCCAAGATCCTGGAGTCCCAACCATGCCCCCAGCACTGCCATGGTCACCACTGAACCATGTCCCCACAGCTTTTACATCCCTCCAGGGATGGAGACTCCACCACTGCCCTGGGCAGCTGTGCCAGTGCTTGTGAACCCTTTTGGTGAAGAATTTTTCCCCAATTTATGATCTAAATCTCCCCTGGTGCACCTTTAGGCCATTCCTTCTTGTCCTGTTAGGGAATTGCAGAGAACAAAAAGGTCCCCCCAGGCCTCCTCTTCTCCAGGCTGAGCCCCCCCAGCTGCTCCTCAGACTTCTGCTCCAGACTATAATAAATAAAACCTGCTGGAAAATGAAGCTGAGTGTTCAGCTCTGAAATCAGCCACCACACGTCACCTAAAAATCCTGTTTACACATATTCCTTAGCAATTTTTATAATAAGAATGACTTAAAAAAATCAAAGTATGGGTTTTTTTTGTTGTTTTATTCAATAAGACTGTACTACTTTAATTGATTTAGAAAATTAATAAAGAAACTGTGATAGATTTACAGAGTGAGGATGTAAAATACAATTAATAAGACATTTGATAGAGCAAATAAAGATAAAATTCCAGTGCAGTGCTAATAATTGAATATTACAAGACAATTACATTTACACTCATTTCTACTTTAATTCTAAAGAAAGAAGTATTAGAAAGATTCTGTGAAAATACTGAAGTATATTTCAGGCTGCTTTGATTCCAGGTACAACTGCACCCAGAGTTTTAAAAGTGACCCTTGAATACTGCTGAGATAGACACTGTTACTATCTGCATTAAATTGGCTGAAAATTTTGACACTTGAACCATTAAGTTCATTATATAATAATAATCAAGAGGAAAGGAAATGAAAATGTATTTATGAAGGAAATTGTTGAAAGTGCAGTGGGGCTTTTTCATTTTGATATACAATTTTTTACTGGAGTGTGAGCAAAATGTAACATTTGTGAGTGAAAAGTAAGTAAAGTTTAGAAATTAATCTACATAAGCATAAAAGTTTGATATTAATTTGTATTAAAAAAAAAAAAAAAGAGAAGATAATGCAAATCCTGAAGGCAACTCTTAAGGGTCATCAATTACATGGTCAAAGTTAGATTAAAACTCCCCAAATGAGTTATTGATATCTTAATAGTTCTGTGAAAAATGGAACGTCCCGAGTTCATTAAGTGCAGGCAGGTACAGAGGCAGCCAGGAGCCCTCCCAGGCTGCAGAGTCCAGGAGTTTTATTTAGATCATGCACGAGCCTCGTGCATCAGGAAAATCAATTAGTCACATTTTCAGGACTCATTAATTCCAACGTTTCTAAACCATCTGAAGATCCAGGCCTCAGCCCTTACCAGGGTTGCAGCCACTTTATACACAACAGCTGCACAGAGCACCCAAAAATTGCCTTAAATTGGCTTTTCCTGAGCTTATTGTTTGTTTTCATTGTCTGATATAACTTTTAAATTCTGACAGCACCACTGTGGTGTTCTGAGGAAAATCTGATTCCTGGGTGCTCAGTTTAGCAGCACATTTGATGGAGATGACTGCAGCAGATGGAGTGGACCTGTCAGTAATTCGTACCCAGCGCTGGATTCATGAAAAACATAAATATTGCTTTTCTTAAAGCAGTATCGAACTTAACTCAATCTAACATTTTCGAGACAGGAGCAACCAGCAAGCAAACTAAGCACACTGATCCTCTGGGATTTCTTTAGTGAGGGAAAGGAGCATTTTAAAGCACACGTTTTAATAGAAGAATTTTTGGGATTTCTCTGGAGCCCAACAGAAGCCTGTAGGGAACAGCAGCGGCCAGGGCTGGCAGTGGCAGGTGGTTGTAAAAGTGGGTCCAGGGTTATCACATCCAAAAATATCTCACCACAAAAGCAGATGGAGACTGAACCAGACTGATCCCAAAGCAAAGGCAAGGATGCCCTTTGATAACAAATTGTGTTTAGGAGATGCTGTTTAATCAAAAGTTATGGACTAAGGGGATGGGAAAAGGCAGCAGTGACAGAAATCATACAGCCCTTTATGCTCAGCATCAGAGCATAGAACAGCACCTCCTAAGGTTTCCTCCCTGCAGCCAGAATTGAGCATTTGGTCACCTGGTCTAAAATAAAGCATCCCTGCCCATGGCACAGGAAATAGATCATCTTGGTGGTCCCTTCCAACCCAAACCATTCTGTGACTCCGTACTCTCTGGAATTTTTAATTGCCCCTTTTCAAGTTGTCCAAAAACTATAAATAATCTGCTGCAAATAATCTCTAAACTTGATCTAAAACTTATGGGGATTCTCTTGTTAAAGTCAATGGAACGTGAATCAGACTTTCACAAGCAAAGATAATTTTTCGAAGGGGAAGCCATTCTTATGGCCTTTAAGAGAAAGGTCTTGGAGTTAATGCTGTGAATGAACCCTTCAGTATCTCAAATAGGTGGATTTAGATTAATAATGTTTTTTATGTGAAAATACCAAAATCTACTCTACAAGTGGATAATTCCCCAAAGTTAGATATTTGTTATGTTATTAGTCGACCAGATTACACAAAAAGTAGATAATACTGGGTTACAAAAACATAAAATGAAAATCAGAGTAACCTGATTAGGCTCTCTCAGAAGGCACCATCTGCTCCTGAGCCAGCGTGCAATATTTTAGTACAAAGGCCTTCATAAAGCCTCTTTCCCAATATTACCTCCAGCTAATACGATTATCAATCCCTCTATACCAGAGATTTTTTTACTCTGTTCCTCTTTCAAAAACTTTTGAAACACAGCTGTTCCAGGGGATCCCTGTGCTTGCATGGCTTAACCCAGCCAGAACTTCACCACCCTCACATCTCCCAGTGCTGAAGGGGAAGTACTAACCAAAATTATTTAACTACATGTCTCCCACAAACAGCCTGTGTTTCGCAGGACTCAGTCACAGGGAAGAACATTTGTGTATGTGCTACGGAGCAGCATCTCCACCAGGACAGAGCACCAGGAGCTGTGGCTGGATGGCAGTTTCATGGGATCCTGCTCAGGTTCCAGGTACATTATTACTGCAAATCAACCATCTATTAATAAAAATTTTATACTTGCACAGGCAGTGAATATTAAGTACAACTACAGAAATGACACTGAGTTTACAATCAGGGCAGTTCAGATATTGCTTCTCTAGCTACATCAGGGCACAATGTGTGTTTCTGGGAAGTGACTGGGATTTCTAGTCATGAAAGCCTCCCAAGGTTGCACAAAAATAACCAAGACAGTTGTAATGGCCAGGGAGAGGACAAACACTACCATGAAATAAAGGACAACCAGATATTGATGGGTTGAGCAGATGTATTTCCAGGAGGAATTGAGAGCAACAGCAGAATTTCCACGTTTTATGCTTGGTTTCCCCTGTTCTCTGGTTTTGGGGTTTGCAAGGTCTTGGTTTAATGAGGCCATAGGCATCACTCCCTGTGCTTCTTCATGAGCACATCACTAAATCTGTTCTGTGTAAATCAAGTGTAAGGCTAGAAAGGAAACGGACGGAAAACTGTGCTTGACAAATCATCAGTGATCCTCTACCTGACTGGAAAGCGAGATCAGGTAGAAACCCACAGGGTCTGTCTTTGGCCTGGCGTAATATTTTCATTGGTGTTTGTTGACTGAATATAGATTTCACTTACTAAATCTGCTGATAAAGTCCCAAAGACTCCAAAAGACAGAATCAGAATTACAAATGCAGGTGACTTGTTCGAGCCTCTCCACAAGACTGAGGTTTGCAGTTCAGTGAACAAGCTCAAAAGATTGTATTTGAGAAAGAATAAGTGACTGAGCAACAGGCAAACCTCACAAGGGGGTGTGCAAACAGCAGTATCACTGGGAAATCTAAGAAATAAGCCTGTTTCTCGCCCAGCATGGCCTCCACTCAGTCCTGGCTATTAGATTTAAATGTGTGGGTAAGCCAAGAAGAATCAAAACAGCACCAAAACAGTATCACAAGCATCCACTCCCTCCTCTGCCACCCACCTGATCCAAAGAATCATCCAGAGAATGTGACGTGCAGGAGAACACTCAGAACAAACAAACAAAAAAACAAACCAAACCAAAAACAAACAAACAAAAAATCCAACTTGTCACAAGCATCTTCATTTATGCACAGGACTGCTACAAAAAAAGTACCTCAGATTTAAGCAGAATAGCCAAATATTGAGTCTTGTTATAAAATCTTAGCAGCTCGCCCTCAGAAAGCTTATTTTTGGTCTTTGGAGATAGAAGCTCCCAGAAAAGATGCTCAGATGAATTATCCCAAATGTATATTTTTAAATTATGCCCAGATGAAGCAATTACTTACCCAGAGACTAAAAACCCCACAAAACAAAACCCAAGATAATCACTATATAATTGATCACGAGAGAGATGTTTACAGGGAGAGACAATGCTGCCATTCCAGAGGCAAGGAATTACAGCAACGAGCTAAGGAATAATATTCCTAAGTGCACTATTTATGTTTAAACTTTTTTATTCTCCCCAGGTTTTCAGCAGTTGCAATTCTTACTTAATGCAGCTTAATTATTATCACTCAACTTTGCTCCCTTGGTTTTGTTAGTTTTTTTTTTTTTTTTTTTTTAATTATTATTACATTTTAAGCAGCAAGAGTTAGTGCAGCTGATATAAGAACTTGAAGGTGCTTAAATCCCAGCTCCTGGGCATTATCTTGCTGAACCACACCGAGGTGTGGCTGGATGTGCTATGCCAGCAGCAGCACCTCTCAGGCTAACAGAAGAAAAACCCCAGATTTTCAAGACAAAATACACATCTCAGTCAATAGCAGAAAGCAAAGACTCAGAATAAAGTAAGTCAATTTTCTCCAGCTTCTTCTTCTTATAAAACTCTTAGAGCATTCAAGATATTTGTAAGCAGGGTGTCTATTTTTCTTCCCTCTCCAGTTTATGGTATAATCAACACACTGAACTCCACTTGTGTCACCAGCTGTTGCTATGGACATTGCTGGCAACCACAGGGACGAAGAATAGTGGAAATGTTTTTAATACAAATGGGTTATTTAAACAAAACATTGCAGTTAAAAAGTACCATAGGTTGTTGGTCTACACAGCTGGCTGACTTCACTGACAGCAAGCACAAAGACTATTTGTAATCATTTGGGATTTTATAGTTCAATTTTCAGAGACAGACATGAATATTGCTTCACTTTATGATAGTTCTCCTGAATTGATTATTCAAGGTGCTGTGGGTTTTTTTAAACACTGATTTGTTCCTCTTTCCTTCACTGTGGAAGGAAAACTTGTGTTATTAAATTATATCTTCATTTCTGATAAAACATGTCAGCATAATGGTATGTGCTCTAGTGCTTTGTGGGGAAGTATGGAAGGGTTTCCTGTGGGATATTGTATATTCATACCATTACTTCACTGAGACACATTTGTTTTTATTCTCAGAACATAAGCCATGGCTGTGACCTGCACTAACTATAAAACAAATTAGCAGCAGCATGGCCCTGTCAGAGGGCGATGCCCTGAAGGGATAATTGATCATGCAACAATGACAAAGGAAACTTCAACCTCTTAACAGCATATTTAACACATATATTTAGACATGCCACAACTGTGCCAACTTAAATGCTCCCAACTTTCTTTTATTAATGTTCCCAGATCTGCCCCAGCACCATCTCTGCCTTTTTAATTCCTGATTTCCCACATCTTGTTCAGAACCATCTCCATTTTCACATGGGTGTAGCTGAGAATGAGATTTGGCACAGCTAGGTATGAGGACACCTAGTCTCAGGGACTCAGAAATCTGTATCGCAGCAACTGGAATGGCCACCCCCTTTGGAAATAAAATACCAAATCTTGGATGTGTCAGTGTATTTTCTCAGATGAAAAAAGTCCTTCAGCAGCAAAATACATGCACATGGGTATATTTAAAACTAATATCCAGGGTACACAGAGAAGTGACAGCTGCTGTCTGTAACCAGCAGACCTAATGGCAGCTGATTGTCATCACTAAAGATGAAGCCCACAGGTGGAAGAGCTCAAGAGGCCACTACCTGCAGTGGCTACTTCTTATTGTATGAACCAAAGGCTTTGGTTTCCTTTTAGTGCCAGAAAAATATAACTCCAGCTTAAAACCAGCAAAATAAATACCCAGGTGTACCATACTTGCTCTGCAAACAAGAGGAACAGCACCAACCTGTCCACTCAGCTCCTTCAGGTTATAATAAACACCCCAAGGGACAGGAAAATCTGTACAAGACATAACTTGCAGTAGGGAATCTTGTACCTCAGGACTAACAGCCTGGGAGCCCATTAGTTTTTAGATCTATTACCCTTCCTTTTAATGGTACCAAATCTTTAAACAAAGAGAGAGGATATGGTAAAAAGTGGCACTGACCCAAGCATCAAACTCTGCTGCTGCCAAAGAGCAGCAGCACTACAGCAATTTATTTAGACAAGTTTTACTATGAAAGATAATTAAAGATTTAGAGGCACGGATCGATACAACAGCACACACTATCTACGTGCAGCACTGCAGTTTGCCAAGACCAGCATTTGTGTTACTGCTGCAGATTCATCATACAGGGCTATTACACAGTGTCTTGGGTTTGCTGTCTACATCAAAATAAGGATTTTGTGGGGTCATTTCTACTCACACACTACTGCTGTGCAGCAGAAATTGAGCACAGGGCCTGGAGCCACATATACCCAGGTTGGGTTAGGAAGCCTTGGGTGAGTTATTCAGCCTTTCAGTTTCTATGTTTTGCCAAGAGAGAAAAAGGATAACACATGTATATGTTTCTTTTTAGGCAGAAAAAAATTATCTAGAGGCTTAAATAGTTAATACCCCTGGCACTCAAAAGATGTAAGAGGTTATGCAAGTGCTAAATCTTAATACTCTTTACTTCCCCCTGCACTTCAGTTTGAGTTTCAGGCATTTGGTTAGAACTTCAGGCAAAGCACTGATGTCCAACTGCTTTAACATCTCCTGAGCTCAACACACCAGGCAGGTGAGCATTGCTTTCCAAACACCAGAATTCCAGGAACTCATGGAATTGCACAACTTCCTTCAGCAGAATCCCCTCGTACTGGGTACAGAGACACTCAGTAACAAACACAGACTCCACACAATCCTGGTTATTATTGACAATGATTCAGCAGGAGAAACATCAAGCCAGTCAATAACAGATTTACTTTTTTTAATGTCCTTTTAATGCCCATACTGCAAACATTTCCAAGCGCTTCAAGTTTGTGACAAAAAAAAAAACCACATAAAAACCACTGCTTAAAGAAAAAAATATGCAGAAATTTAAAAGGAAGCAGCAAGTCCTTATTTCTATCATGAACAGGCACAAAGTCAAAGCCAGGTTGAATTCATTCACCCAAATGTTGAACAAACATATGAAGCCAAACACTTGAAACTATGGAGGGAGAAGAAAACTGTGTACATCACAGCAGCATTTTCTGTTATGGTTTCTGCCCAAACATGATTTTCTGTCAATAGTGTGTGAAACAGCACAGTCAACTATTGGAAAATATTGGTCTAACAACAGCACTTTATCTTTTAAGTTTAGGGGTACATTACTAGTGTGAAAGAACACAAGTGGAAAATTTTTCAGAAATAAAAGGAGAAATGCTTCCTTCCAATTAATGAGCCAAGCATACACAAAACTGTTGTGTAGCAAAGCTACGCAGTTTTAAAAGGTGGAAAGCAAAGTTATGATAAGCTTTATGTAAGGAACTGAGAAGATAAAAAGAATTATGCCCACACATAAGAATTTGATGATTGCAGCCCCAGGTGAAGAAGCACTACCTACAGTGAGATGTGTGAAACCTCAGTGTGAACAGCAGCATCTTTTAAAATAAAGTGTCCCAGAAAAGGGGCTTTAGACATTCCAAAGTAAAGCTCTTTTTTGGGATCCTTTTGTATGTCCTGCTTGAAACCCTGTTGGCAGCCCTCGTCTCCAACTCATCAAGAACACTTCAATGGCCAACTCAAGTGTGAATGGCACATGATTAAAGGAACATACAGATTTTTATGCTTTCCACGTGGGTGCAGTTGCCAAATCTGGGCACACATGTACCTGCTCAACTCCACTGATTTTTAAATTACTTGAAATCAAGACACAGGTGTTTTTGTATGACTTACTGCATATTTGACTTCTGAGTCTAATGACACAAATTTCCTTGCCTTAGAGCAATGAAATATATTCAGGTCTTCTGGCTGTAAAGCTTAAGGAAGTCAGAAGGCCAAAGCTCCTGCAGTAAATCTGGCCAGTCCTCTGGTGGAATGACAGCAACTTCTACTTTAGAAATAGTCCCAGAGGTAAAATAAAAAGTGAAGAACTCCAACTCCCTCCTGATACTGAAGCTTTAAGCACCACATGTTCCCTCTAATGAAGAGCAATAGAGAGGCTGAATCCCCAGCCCTGTCTTGCTTGCATCTGCTGCATGATCCAGAAACACTGTGCCCATGGAGCAGGCCAAGCAAACCCTGAAGTGTCACGAGATGCAGTGTAGTTCCTTTGATTTTATGGCTACAAGAGGCCTTGCAGAGCATTTTTATTCTCAGTGCTAAAGAAACACTTGGCTGAGTTCTGTGGAAAAGAACTCACAAATCCTGGGGAAGGGGCGTGAGTGATGCCAGCCCAGCTCGTACTCCCAAGGCTGGGAACACAGTGCTCCACACCCTGCCGGTGCAAGTAATTCCACATGAGAGCTGGACCAGAACAGAAAACCTCTGGTGCCCCCAAAGTCTCTGCTGCAATCTGTCTCCACGTATTTATCTCTGTACTTGCAGACATTCCTGCTGCAGAGGTTTTAGGGATTTGCTCCTGCAACGCAGCAAAATGCTGCTCCCTGCGATTCCCCTCATCGGGAGGAGAGGTTCTATTACCCAGTTAATGGCCAGTAGACACAACAGTTCCATCACCTTCAGTTACTGACTCTTTTTATCCACTTTGCCCTGTAATGAGGATCTCTGCTTGCTCACATTTACGCAGCGGCAGCATCAGCTCTCCCCTAATCCTGCCACACATAAAAATGGAAAGATAGATGCAGGAAAACATTAAAATGCCCTTATCACTTGGCTGCAGGGGTATAAACTTAAAATAGGAGATTGTTTTTCTGTTGCAAACAAACAAATAAATACATTTACTTAATTTTCTCCTTAAATAATCCTTATGAGCATTGAAAGGAGCCTTTGATTATTACTGGAAAGATAAACGCTGGAACATTCCAGCGCATCTTACCCAGGTTAGATAGAAACAAATCCAATTCCTTCCTGTACATGTTTTTCCCAGGTGCATTAACACACTCTTTACATTCAAGAATCAACTTTTATTACAAGCTGAGTGTGTAGGGAACAGGGAGATAGGGAAAGAAAACAGAATGAACAGAATGCTAATGAGAAAGAAAAATACAGCCCCGACAGCCAATTCCTTTAATTAGACAGACGTCTATGTTTTTAACTTCCAAGTTTTTAATCCTGTTGTTACTGAACTCGAAAGATGGAAAAGAGAAACAATGCTCAAATAAACCCTGCGGGCTACCTTGCTAAAGGAAATGGGAAAATTAACCTCTTACCTCCTAAGATGGAAATACGGTACGAAAAAGGGAAAAATTAATGTTTTATGAGAGCCAGAGCCATGAGGCCAATAACAACAATACACAACCTTCAGAATGAAGTCTCAAAAACAGAGGTGACAGGACATAAGGAACAACTCACACAGGATGGGGAGGTAAATGTCCTATTTTCTCCTATATATGCTCACCCAATAATTAAGAGATAAAATACATATTTGGTTATACTTCCTGAATCATGCAAAACAATCAGGAAAATGACCATATGCAACAAGTCCTGCTGAATTAACAAAAGTAAAGGAACAGAAAGCCAGGCTCTTTCAGCTTTGTAGTACTTTAGTCTCATTCCTTGATAAGGATCTTTATACAAAGGGCACAAATAAGTTCTCAGTTTCCTTGTTCCAAGGTAGTAAAAGCACATTGTTTGAGTGATTAATATTCAACCCAGAAAAGAAGTCAAACAGGTACCCAGGGATTGTAACTTAAAGCTAAAATTCAGAATTACATTCCACAGACGTGCAGGCTCACAGTTCCTCAATCCATACAAACCTACACTTCAGCTCCACCCACTCTGCAAAGGCAGACAGACTACAGGGAAGGAGGGAGCCATGGCACAGCTCGTGCCTAATTGAGTGCTTGTGTATGAGAATGAGCAGGAGAGAGGGCACACATCCCACTAAAACACACAGATCCATCTCGGGAGAGGAGTCAGAGCTGCCTCTTGATTGATCCCTCTGTCAACTCAAGCACTGAAGTTCCTCCTTCAGCTCATTCAACAGCCCAGGTTTTTGAAGTAGATACTTTAAATTCTGTTCCCCGGTGCCACAAATGAGCCAGTAGTGTCTACACAGGGCTAGGCTTTGGTATCATGCCAGAACCAAGCTTTAAGACCTAACAATATTGCTCTACAGGTAATTCCAGCCTGCTCAGTTTAGATGACTTCCCCCAAAAGGTCACGAATATAACGTGTTCCTTTTCCTCCCTCTTTCTTTACTCAATGCAGAGTGGCAGCTGAAAAGGAATATTTGAGGAGAGAACGTGAGTTACCTCTCAAGAGCAGAGGAGGCACCAACACCACTGCACTGTTTTCCCTCCTAAAGCAGCAGAGGGACTGTCTCACTCTAAAGAATCTCCTCACTCCAACAGCACTGGAGACAGAAAGGGAAAAACTCCTCACCGAAATCCAACTGTTTTGTAAGGAAGTTTTTTTCCTGCTCTTGTGTTGTCACTCAGAAGCTGCATCTCTGATGCCTCAAGGATGTATCAAAATATTTGTTGGTGATCTCTATGGCAAGAGCAACACAAATATAGAGCATTTTCCTAGATAACACAATTCTCCTCTTCCCACAGAAAGCAGCTGGAGGTTTATTAGAGTTGCTGAGCCCTGTTCTGCCACCCATCTCCCTTTCCTGCTGCACACACTTCCAGGCTGGGACACAGCAGGGACTCTGTGTATGCACAGCTTGGGCTGTTCCACATCCCAACCCTGGGACAAACTGCCAGGGCAGCCACTCCTGGCAGCCAGCAGCAATATGTGAAGGATGATGTTAAGATGACCTGTGAAGATGGATGAGCAACCCCCAAAACTCTGCATTTCCATGCTATATTGCTTTAAACCATATTTCATCCACTTAATGCGGTTTTTAAACAGGTCCTTGGGACTCCTTTCAACCAGCAGCTTATTTTAAAAAAAGGAAGGTCATAAAAAATTTGCTGAAACACAACTGTAATTCCACCTTCTCGTTATTTTCTGCAAACATTTAACTCAGTACCAACAAATACAAAACTCTGCACGTTTGTTGTTCAACTGGAATTACCTGACAGGGGAAACTGGTGCAGTTGGAACACCAGCAGCTGCTCCCCTGCCCTGGGTTGCAGCCACACAAACACAGCCTCCACAGCCAGGCAGCACCTCACCCTCAGGAGACAAACCTCAAGTAGCAGAATTAATGCCTTTTTTTCTCACAAGTTGCATCTTATGCCCTTAAATCTTCACATCATCACCAAAATAAAATAAGATCAAGCAGTACCTTTACCTTATTTAACACTGACCTCACAGCCACATTTCACTCCTTTGCTGCCTCCAGCCATAAAACGTCCCAAAAAATCAGAAACTCTGCCTTCAATCCTGGCTCCAGTGACCACCCCAAGCCTTTTGAGCCCTGGGCTCCTCACCTCCCCTGGCTGAGCAAGTGGCAGCACTTGCAGCTCATGTGGAGACTACAGCAGCTGATGGACTCAGCTCAGCTCAGCTCAGCTGAGCCCCTTCTCACAGGGAGGAACCTCTCTGGGGATTCCTCTAACCCAGCACCTGATTCCCACAAAGATTTTGGGAACTTCTATTGGTGCCTGCTGCTCAGTGGGGTTAATTTTGTCCCACAGATTGCGAAAGATCTTGCAGGAAGAAACCAGAAGCAGATGTGGGCAAACAGAACAATGAGTACCACACAAGCATCAGGTGTTTTATGAGGAACCTTTGTAAGGACCCTAGACATTTCTCCATTTCTGCAATGAGTTCTGTGGATAATTATATTTTCATCACAAACTCCAGTGCTCTCAGCACCTCAGAGCACAAAGATCCAGAACTGAAATCCACATTTACATAACTTTTTTTTCATGCCTGGCTACAGGTTCAAACTTCTGATTCCAGGGTATGAATTCTATATAAATATTGAATATACCTCTATATATTCTACATCTATAGAGGGGATATACAGAAGCATATATAGAGAGAGACTGTAATATGCCACAGATTATACTTATAGAATATTCTACAGATAGATATCTATAGATATTCTATCTATAACAGGAAATCTGTAACATATCCACAGGCAAGTTGGAAGGTCTGTGTTGCAGAGTCTAAGTCATTGTTAATTAAAAAAGACACCACTCAAATTACATTTTAGTCTAGTCCTTCATTTGTGTCTTCACACTGCCTGCATTTCATTCTTCAGTCAGTTGCTTCAAGAACTCCAGGGAGAAAAATAATGTGTTGCTGTGAGGATACGCCTGTGCTCCTATTTAAGCTTTAAAGTTGGCTTCCAACAGTCGAATAAGTACCAGGAAAGTGGAAGGTTAAAAACTTTGCTTTTCATCTCTGCCAAAACAGTAAAAGAAAAATGAGATTGCTGAATAGCTGACTGACTGCAGAATCAACACAGCAGTGATCTGCCTGTAAGCTGCAAAGGGCAAACCCAAGGCATCTGCTTAAAAGCTTATGCCAACTGTGGGATAAAAAGTAAGGAAGCCACAATAAAACATAATTATTACAGGAGCTATAATTATGGCATTATTCTTTGGTGTATTCAATGTTGTGCACATTAAACCTTGTACACCGTGAATATTTAATGATTCTATGCTTACTCAGAGCCCTTTCATGTCTTTAAAATACACGCATTTTTCATGTATTAAGAAAAAATTACACGTAATTTTTGTCCTAAGGATCTGCAGTTGAAAGAGATGGACGACATTCTGTGAGTCTTCTGCAAATTCAGATCTCAAAGCCTTGGAACCTGTGTGTTTACAGCCACTGCACGCCAATTTTCAGTAGTTTTTGGAACAATACTCCACCGTCTTGACCTCGAGAAAACAAAATGTAACCTGTGAGTGGTCAACTGCAGCTGCTCTGTCTTGTCATCTGGAAGAACTTGCCATCAAAAGTAGCAGCAGGCCTCTAAGGAGTCTGAAAAACTTTGGATACATGCAAACATCCTTCATAGTAACAAGCTGAAGATGAATTTCTGCACTAAGGAGCAGCAGGAAGGAAGATTCTCTAAGTGCCAACAGAGCAGAAAGCACAGGAGTTTCTACTAAACTGCCTCTCTATAAACCATGCACCCAGCAGCCACGTGCAGAAGACAAGTTTCAGTATGTAATGCAGTATTACAGGGCCAGACACAGAGTTTTCAGTATTTTATAAGGATATAAATGAAAAATTACCAGATTTTTCTGGCATGCATTGAGGTGTTAGCACAGTAAATACTGGCTATGGATTTATGGAATTTTGCACGTTCCATCCTTACCTGAATGGAGAGCACAACTTGATGTGTCTGGGTTTTTATATTGGAAAAGACTGACTTTTAAAACAGCTTATTGATTTTTTTGGGGAGGTCAGCATTCTGGGCTGCTTTAAGATTTCCAATGGCTTTGCTCAAAATTTTACTTTTTCCAAACAGCCACCTTTTAATCACTGCAGATGAAAGCAGAAGAAACAGCTTCCAGGAGTGCTGGTGGGCTCATCCTGTTGGGATGGGAATCTTGCAAATCACCCAGCACTGAACTGATGCTGCTAACCCTTCTCCAAGTACAGATTTCCAGTTTTCCATCCCTTTGCTGTTAAGTTCTGGCAGACCAGACCTTCTTACAACTCACAATGCAGTATTGAAAGCCCTGATGGAATTAAGATGTGTGACATCAGCTGCTCCACTTGTACCTCCCAATCACAGGGGGGTCCAGCACAACCCATTTCTCACACATATAAATATGTATTTGTTGTTAAGTGACCTTTGTTTTTGTGTTTAGGAGATTACAATTAGTTCTCTTGGTTGCTTATTACAGTATTTTTCCAGGATGAGAGGTGAGCTGACTGACATTTAATTTCCATATTTCTTTTTTCCCCTTCCTAAAAACAAGCATGACATTTCCTGGTGTTTTGCATCCATTTCCATCCTATCCATCCATTCCCCAGGATAACTGCTAACCATTCCAAAATCATTCCGTGGGTTCTCCACGTAACCTAGATAAAGATCACCTGTCCAATTGATTAAGAAATATTTAAGCTATGACATCAAGTACGAGGGATGGTTATATACGTAATAAAGATGAAATATTGCTTGTTTTCAAAAGCACCGTGATGTTCTCATGTTTTTTATTATTACTTATTTCCAATTTATTACCTCAGCAACACCGCCTGCTCTATCATTCCAGCGAGCCAGGGAGCACTTCTGATCCCCAGGATATGGTTTGTGGCCTTGAAAGGATATTGAGTTAAAAAGAAAATTAATGTGAACTAAATTAAGCCCCTCAATGCATGCCTCACTTTTTAAAACTGAAGCTAAATCACAGAACCATAGGCTCCCAGGTTGGAAGGGGACCTCAAGGGCGATGATGTTTGATAATGCTTCCCAAGCCTCCATGGCAATCCAGCCCTGAGCATTTGCTGCTTCTCTGTGCTGCAGCTGCTCCCAGTTCTCCATCTGGAGGTCTCCAGCCATCCAACACAAGTCCCAAGGTAAATCTCAGGCTCTGGGAGCTCCTCAGAAAGTAATTTAGATGCTTGCTAGAGCAGCTGATAAAAATAGGAGATTTCCTCATCCTGTGCTTCGTAACACTCCAGATCAGGGCAGAGGAAATGGAGAACAGGAGAACCAGGGAGAGGTTTCTGTGTGTCCTGGGTGACCCAGCAGAGCAGAACACACCAAGCCCCATGTCTGGAAGCCTTTCCCTGCTCTAGAAAATGAGGAATGGAGAGGCAGAGGTGAATGGAGAGATGTGAAGAGAACTTTTGCTTGTTTTCCGTGGTTACGGTACAACAGAACAGAATCCATGTAGGAATGTGCTCCATAGCATTGCCTGGGGTCTCTTGACCATCAATTTCTTGTTCTCAAACTAGAAAAAGCCAGCTGATGTCGTCCTTTAGAGTCATGCAAGCCATTGAAATATTGACAAATGTAGTTCTGGGCAGAAAAGAACAGCAGCAGAGAAGCAGCGCAGTCCCCCAGAACACCTGGGTGTGTTGTACACTGAATTTTAATGCAAATTCCACACTCAGGTCATTCTTCAGTAGACTTAACTACTTAAAGTAAATAAATGTATATAAAGAGGCCATTTACACAAGCCTAGGTGTTTGCAGAATTCCTTAAAGCAAGTTCCAAGTGCTCTGGGGCCAGGAATGGGAATTCTTTTGTGTTAAGAAAAAAAACCATGTTGAACATAATCTTATTTGCAAATCTCTCCACTTCCCGGTCAGCTCTGGTGTCTGGGGTCATAGAAGTGGCATTTTTGTTTTGTTTTTGCAAAGCAATGAATGTTTTAACATTTTCCATCAGTAGTATTTGTAGTATCCAAGGTTGGCCAGTTCCATGGCCTTCTACCACTTGATATTTAAAGGCCTGTAGATAATTGAGGAATATTTTGCATATTACTTGGTGCTGTGTGTACTGTTCATAAATATGTATTACCTGGCACAGTGTGTGTACCAGTCATAAAAATTTAATGGATCTAAGAATTACCTTAAGAAGAACAAAAACTGTACTGGATATTTGTGCATTTATGAGCACATACACCCTACCCTTGTAAGTACGCTGGCAAATGAAAAAGGAAATAGAATGGAAAAAGGATTTTTCTAATCACACCTTTGACAAAATAATGGCATCATTATCTTTCCTACATTAGGCAACTGTAGAATATTTCACTTTCAATGATTTATCTTCACTGTTTGTTTCTGTAAAACCTTTCTCATACCTGAGCAAATTGCAAAATGTAATTTCAGAACTCTAAAAAATCTGCTAATTCAAGAATGTCGTGCTCTAAAAATATCTCTGTTATCAGGGGTTTCCAGGAAGTAGATGTAAAAAGGGAGAACTAATTCTTAGATTATGCAGTGTGCTGATACAAAATCCATTTGATTAAAAATACAGAAAAACTATTTTTTTTTTCAACCAAGCAATAAATTTGTCTCCTTCCCTCAATTTTTAAACTCACAGCTCCAACTTGTTGCTTCATCCCAGCCTCTTTTATGCCTCCAAGTCTAATGGAAAAGTTCCGTAGTCACCTCAAATGTGCCGTTTGTCACTCCTGCAGCACCAGCACCACTCAGAACTTCAAAGCAGCAGGCCAGACCAAATTGGGATCTTTCTTTTCCAAAAGCACTGGCTCCAGGAGATAAGGAAATCTTCATTAGCTGCTCTCTTTATGGAGACGATGAATCAATTAAGGAATTGTGACTCCATGCAGCGAGGGGCCGGAATGTGAATGTACACCCGAGATAACTCAGCTTAAAACTTGTAAAACTTCCAGTGCTTTAGATCCTGCTGATATTGGAGCTGGGTCTGTGAGAGCTCTGGGTTTACTGCTCTCGTGGCAATTTGCTTTTATTGAGCAGTGTTGCTAACCCTGAGAAGATTTCTTTAGGCACTTTTGTGCCTCACTGGTTCTTGCAGCCTTGAAGTTGTCGGATTGTTTTCAGTTTGATAATATGCAAACATCACAGCTCTCTTTTCTACATGTTGCATTGTTTTTTCATATATCTCAAATTGTTTCCTTGGCCAAAGAAAAACACTTCTATTTTGAGATTTGTTTTCATACTTTGTAATTGTACACTGACACTTCTTCTGCTCTGTTCTCAGAGACAGAGACAGACAGACAGACAAAGAGGATCCCAAAAGCTGAGAAGGCTGAAGGGATTCTTCTCTCGTTTTTCATCTCTCTGTTTCATTGTAAATATCTCATCTAAATATTCTTATTAAAAGCCTTCTGATCTCTATCACTCAATCCCTGGACTTTGTTTGTTCTTGGAACATCCCCTGAGAAGCAGGGCTGTTCCCTCAGACCAGCAGAACAGCACTGGGGGATGGCTGTAAGAGAAGCTGCTCACTTTGGCGCCGTGGAGCTTTCCCAAACGAAGGATTTGCTTGAGTGTTGGGTTTGTTTTTTGTTTTTTTTTAAAATTTTCAATCAAATAGATGAGAAAAATTCAAATGATGTACGGTAAACACTGCACAGAGTGTTCTTATCTTGTGTGATAAGACCATCCTTAGTTTCCATAAGCGGAAGGATTCCAATTCCCTTTCTGGTGTTTGCAATCGAGCTACTGAGAAGATACTGCTCTAAGATTCTTACTGTGGGAAATAAATTCGAGTAGTTCATTTTCTGGAAGGCCTTGAATAAGTAGCTTTCTTACACATTCATTCTTTAAAATTACTCAGTTTAATACAGTCAGTGCCACTGTTTTATTGTTCCCCTGTTAAATTTATTTTTAGCGCCAACATGCAAACAAAGCTTTACAACTATAAACCCCCACGGGCTGCTTTGACTTGGAATTAAAAAGATGCAGCGTTAGCAGGGGCAAATGGGAAGATATTTTTAAGTCACAAAGATAAATTAGGCAGAGGGAAAACAGGTTGCATTAGATAAGTTTAAATTTAGACCTGGTTCTGCAGTTCTCAGTAGCATTTTGCAGTATATCTTAGCCTGAAAAAATACAACAGTAGGGTGGAGTTATTAGAAATCTCCAGGTAAATTAGCAGCTTCATGCACAGCTTATAATGTTCAATACTGCCCAAGTTATTCTACTCGATGAAAGCGAAGCCTCATCTAGAAAAAATTACACTTTTGCAAACTTTTTCTCAAAAAAAAAACCCCTATAACTCCTGATTAAAGGTACTGAGCTCAGTTAAAGTCAAAGCACTCCTGCCTGTCTCCTGAAACAATTACTTCACCAATGCATAAAGGGGTCATCACTGGGAATTTTACATGGGAAAGGAATTAATCTATAAAATATTACAGGGAAAATTTACCTAAGTGTGATATAAAAAATTATTGGAAACTTATTTTGGAAGAATAATAGAGGGGGGGGAAACTCTCTGTTTTTTCTCTCAAGGAAAAGTGTTTGCTTCCTGAACTATGAATCTGAATTTAGCACCTGACAAAGTCACAATTACTCTCAAAATCAGAGTGAGTAAATATGTGATTCGTGTTTTGGGCTTTTTTTGCCACCTTTTGTCCATGTAAGCTGACAGCAATATGGATACGTATGCAGTCTATGCATGATTGTACAAATTAAGCTAATCCCTTGACAAAAACAGAAATAAAAATGGAATACTGAAACACATTTCTTGTCAACTGGGGCAAATATAAATTGTAACTTCCATGATTAAAGCCAAATTTTGGTCTTACTAACTGATATTGACACCTGTATTGTCCTTATAAATACCATTTTTTGCAACAGAAGCCTTAATGCCTTCCTTACAGCCTTTTTTTGCTGTCTCTGCTTCAATCTTTGAACCTTTTCAGAAGAAATTCTGAGGACTTTTTAACGGTTGAAACAATTGCTGCAAATGTTGTGGATTACAGAAGAGCACTTTTACAGGAAAGAACTCTCAACATGACATTAAACAGGGCTGCAGCTACAGGAAAACATCTCTGTTAGTCTATAAAAAAAACCCCAAATCCCTGGCCAGTATGTTCTTTTTAAAAATAAGTGTTGCAAACATACAGGGTGTCATATAGAACTGGGTTTCTGATAGTAAAATCTGGAGCTGTGGCTCTAGATGAAAAATGGAGAATTAACCAATGAGGATTTAAATACAACTTTAAAATCCAAAACCTACAAATTGGAAAACCTGTGGAGGGTGGCTTACAAAAGAAAAGTCCCAAATCTGTAAGGATAGAGGCAAAGCTCACCCATCCCACATCAGGCACTGAGATGCTGTTATTAAAGGTGCTGTGAGGAATTCAATTTGCAGGCTGGAAGCAGAAATATCAGGCATGAGAGGGAATTTCTGCAGACTCCAGTAACTGCTCTGGCTCACAGATATTGATCAGAGCATGCAGATGAAAGGCAAACACAGAGCTGGTCTTACAGACAAGCCAAACTGTTATTGCTGTCACAAAATCAAGACATGTCCCTTTCGCCGTTTTTAATTAGGCACTTCAGAAAATGTGGAGTGTTCAGCTCCTCCTAATTTCACCAATAACTGTGAGTAAATTCCCTCTTCAGTTTAAATGCAGGATTAAGCTGGTTGCTGAATCAGCTCACTCTGCCTCTGGAACAGCTCAGACTGCTACAGATTTAGGGACTACTTCTTAGAGATGCAGAGTTAGTCAGAATAAATCCTGTATCACAGTTCCCTCAGTCGCTAGGCCTTTTAGCTTTTGATTTTAAGGGACACAGGCCGTGAATTGCAGTAAGTCAAGCTTCCTGTGCTCTTCTAACATCTATTTTCTTTCCATTACAGTTGTTTGGAAAGCAACTGTGGCACAGCAATCTCGCCAGGAAGCCCCAAAAGCCCACCTGGTTTCTGAACTGGCCAGATAACTCACCTTCCTTATCCAGGGAATACAGATAAATATACTATAATAGTGTATTACAGTATGTAATATTTTATACATATATTTATACCTATAGGATTTATATGCTGTATTTACTCTAGAGGGCAGGGCTGGGAAATTAGGGATAGAGGCATCATTTCCTTTATGTCCCACCCTGTTCCATATAGAGAGAATTGAACATGTTCTGGCTTTTCTGGCATTTATAATATAATAAATATATATAATTACAGAAGTATCAGGAACTTTCTGGTTCCTGCAGACAATTAATGCCCGAATACACAATGTATCTGCCACAAACAGCCTCCCTCAGCAGATTCGGGGACGGGGCCATTTCATTAATCAGTGTTTGCCCGAGGCACAGCACATGAACTTCCCTAAATTGCTGCCAGGGTTCCTCGATCATCCTTTGGCTTCGGAATGAGAATTACTCCACAGACACCACCCCCCTCAGCACAGCCGAATATTCCCACCCTGGGAGACGTGCAGGACACACAGCCCTGGAAGCTGCTATTAGGGATGCAAATTAAGTCTCCCAAGATGAGGTGCAAGAAGAGAACGTGGCTTGTTACAGACAGTAAGGGGTGAAGGAGATGTGGCAAAGGAGTCCAAACCTGCTTGTAAACTATCATTCCTTTAAGGCAGAATTTGACAAGGATTCTGAAAATGCTGTCAGGTAATTAAAGACAGATGCTACAATTCCTGACTTTAAACGAAGTCAAGACCATTTGCCCCTTTGCACGATCAGAATATTAAACAAACATGATCAGAGAGGATTGTATCACACACGAGAAACAAGTTCTGCATACCTACTGCAGCTCTATTAAAATCCAAAACCTTATCCAGCTTAGGGAGGAATATTCAAAGGTTTCAGACCTTTTGGTTTCAAAGTGTCTGCTTATCAAAGGTACAGATCTGCACACTGTGAATGAGCAAACCAGCTGCATGAACTTCAGATACTTCAAGCACATCTTAGACTCAGAGAGGATACCCTTCTCACTTTTAATTTTAATTCAAAAAACCATTGATTTTTCTTCTTAAACACATCCCCACACTTTCCTGACCCACAGTACTCAGACACAAGAGTGCAGTGGCTGAAGTCTCCCAGCACTCACACCCAGATCCTGGGGAAGCTCAGGTGGGGAATGTCTGCCTTCTGCTAAAATCACCTCTTACAGTTCCATATCATGGTTGTCAACAAGTTAAATGGACATTTAATTAAAATTCTATTTCGGAAACTAAACCAGCAGCTCAAGATCTACATTCTTTAAAACAAAAAAGGTGATGTTTAAATAAGCAACCCAGTATGAGTGGAAGGCTGAGATGCCTTGGGGAAGAGTATCAGAAGTCCTAATGGTCACTGAACAATTTCCAATTCCAACTAGTAAAACAAATCCATAAATAAGTAGGTTAAAAAAAACAAAACCTAAACAAAACCTCCAAATAACGAACAAACATGAAAGAGGGGAAAATTCCAGATGTTTAAGGCAAAACAGTTTTTTCTCTCACATCAGGCCAATGTGAGATGGCTTTTAAGACCAGCTCTGTCTACTTAAAAAGCCCCTTTCATACCTAACCTGCCAAAACAGCTCTCACTGATGAGTTATGCCATTGGAATGTGGTATTTTGATGTGAGATAAAAAGTCACCCTATTTGAGAACATGTTTGGGAAAATAGCATGAGCAGCACTGAAGAGCAGCTCACTTTGAAAGCTACTACACTAAGGCAGTTTCATATGGAAAAAAATGTGCTTTTATTTATTTTTACACATCACCTCCCACAAGTGTTAAGATTGTTCACCTTCTGGCAGAGACTAAAATCTCTTGCTGAGTTCACAGACATCAAGGACTTACTGGATTCCACCACATGGCTTAGCTCTTGCACAGAATTATTTTATAATAGTGGAGGAACCCTACTAAGAAGTGCCCATATTTATGCAGCTGAGAGATTTACTGAGGTGTTTTCAAATTTTCTAGTGCTGTATAATATAATTCCAGAATATATATAAAAATAACAGCTTCTAGAAGTTACCCTGAGTTAATAATTTTCAATATGCTGCATTGGTGTTATCAGAATCACTGCACACCACCTTTGACACCTACAGCAGCAGTTGATGTTATCCCCACTTTTTGCCCCTCAGGATCATTTGTGATCCTTCAGACCACAACACAGAGCACAGATTTGGCTCCAGCACTCAGCAGAGCAGGGATTTATCACAGGCTCTTTTTACACAGCTCAGGCCTAATGCAAGTCACTGCTTCAACCTAAGATGGACAACTTGGCAACCTCAAGAAATGCACTTTTTGTATTCAAAATCTATTTCCCCGATGGGTGTCGAACCACATTGCAAGACAGATTGGATGTTTATTTCCTAGAAGTGAATATACAGGGTAAGCTCAGGAGGAAGGACAGAAGAGAAAGGGAGGAGGGAAAGAACATCAATAATTTAGTGTTGTCTTTGTTAATTTAATAACTCACTGAGGTATTCTATTAAAGTGTCATGTACTAAAAGCACCTCTTCAAAAGGGATGCCAAATTCTCTTCAGTGTCAAGGAAGTTTAAGCCTCCAAAACAAACAGATACCTTCGTCTAAGAGCATTTAGCTACTTTGTATTCCTGCCTCCTGATGTCTCATGTGAATTGTTTTTAGTGGTAAAATTTTGTCTATAATGTGCAAGCGTTGCAGCACTTTGAAGTAATGAAACCCAATGGACCCTTCATCCTTATTCTGTTTATGTTATGTAATTATAAACTCATTATTTTTATATAAAATGCTATTCTAATCTAAAAAGGGATGCTACAAGATACAGCAAATCAATCTGTCAACCCTGCAAACCAAACATAAATCTGTCAACCCCACGCTGATGACAATTCTTGTTTGGAATGGAAAAGAGAATATGACTTATGATCATAAATAGCCAAACTCAAAAATTAAGTTGAACATTAAGCTGAGCTGTTTTCCTGCCTCTTTTTCATCCTCACTAGCAAGAAGGACTCTGATACCTGAGGCCAGCTTGCTTCCCCCTGTGCAGCATCACTGTCTGCACTGTACATGGTATCAGCATGACCACTGAGATGCCTTCTTGCCACTCCTGGTAATTCTTCACGTGGCAGTCCTGAGCCTGGAACTCATATTTTAAAAGCCCTGATTACTGCCCTCCCTTATTCTGGCATTAGTATCCATCTTTGAAGCCCCATTACTGGATATGTACTCAAATCATTTTTTTCAAAAGTGAATTACTTTTCACTTATATTTTCATTGCTCCTCATAGGCATGTCCTGTGGTATTTTGGCTAAATCAGTCAACAAAACTCTAAGGACTGTGTTTGGTCTCTTCTATCTCTCCTCATCACAGTCACTATCAGAGGAACAACTTAACATCACTGGGGTTTCTTATCAACTGTGCCACAGGAGTCACTAAGTCACCACCACAGCCATTCCTGTGGTAGTTAAGCGTCAGGAGGAGAATCTCAGTGTGCTCTAGGTTTGTATTGCACCAAAAAAAAACAAGGTAAAGAGCAGAATAAGCCTCCATGGCAGCAAAACCATCGGCAGTACAAGACCCACCAGCACTTAGGAAATCTATTTTCACAGCAGAAGGAATGCCACATGAGAAATCCTTACTCGTTCATGCAAGGAAACATTTTTGTTGTAAACTTTCAGGAAAGTGAAAGCTGCTTGTGAGGAAGGATTGGTTTGTCTAGGAACAAATTATATGTGCAAGATGACAACACAGAAGTGTGGAGCTACAAGGGACACAGGCATTGCTGTAATCAACACTGACTGTTAATTTTTTTTTTACTCTAAATTTTGTGAGACAAGACTATATCCTGCTATAAGTATATTGAGCTTACTCCCTTGAGCCGAGGTCATATTTTATCCAGCAGTGTAATTTTTTTGTTTAAACCTGCTGTCAAAGCACACTGAGAGACAAGTCTCAGTACGGAAAAGGATGCAGTCGACCAATAAATTATTCCTCTGTATTACTACTCTTTTTTTATCTTAAAGCTTCTCTCTTGCAAGAACTTTAAGCAGTTTATTTTTATGATGTTTTATTTGTTCTGCAGAGTGCTGCTGCCGAGTGGTGTCTCCACTTCAGTTAATGCAGAGTAATCCTGTTATACAATACAAGCCTGTATTCTCCAGAGTTTCAAAGTAACAGCTTTTCTGTTCAGACTCCAGAAGATTGTATGTTTTCTCTGCTGCTCTTCACGCTTCCAGCTGCTCTGACAATGATGGTATTTACAGCTGGGGGAAAATGGTTGATAAAATTACAAGTATCTGCTAGAGAAGGATTCAGGCAATGATGTGCCATCACCTTGGTCTCTCCCTGACATGTTAGAGCCATCCTGGAATAAGTCCTGGGTGAAGGCAAACTGCAGGTTTCCAGTCCCACCTGGCTTCCATGTCCAATCTTAACCCTGCACATCTAATTCTGGTTTAAGACAGGATGTGACTCGAGTGCAGGAAAGGACACATCACGATCAGAAAGGATTGCCTCACCTCCCACAGCCTAATTAATCCCATTTCCATTTTTACACCACGTCCCCAGGTCCCTTTGACAATACCTGAGGTGAGAGCTGCAGTGAGTGCAAACACACAGCAGCCCTGCAATGGTGAGATCAGTGTTCTGCTGCCTGTGCCATGCAGAGCTGTGTCCTGAGGACTGTCAAAGAATGTGAGTGGCACATTCAGCCCAATCAGTCAGAGTTTTTAACCCCAGACAAAGAGAACTCATGTGGTGGTAAGGGCATAGGAGGCACACAGATGGCACTGCCTGCTAAAGGCTCTGTTTTAAACAGCTCCATCTAGCAGGAGGTCCAAGATTTGGAAGAAATATTAACAATATACAGATACAAGAAAAAGCCTTTCCTGCCCATAGGCAAACCCAGCAGGGCCGAGAGACCTCAGGCATAGGAAAACATCCCCAGTCTTTCCCAGATAAATGTTTCTCAGTCACAAATACAATTTGTCATTAACTGTCCTGTTCCCACTGTCCCATTAACAACAAAAGGCTCCATTTTATATTCCAGCCATTTTTAAGGTCAGTTTATGATTTGTGTGTTCTCAGCACAGCTTAGCTGAGAAATCAAGAAGATTTCTGAACAAGCCCCATCAGTCTCTGGAGAATGCTTCCTTCGGTAGTTTCAGATCCTAAAACAGTGTAACTTAAACTGACTTCCCAGCTGACCTGGGAAGTATTGTGGTACCTTCCAAAGGGTCTTTTTCTTCGAGCTTGGTTTTGGCTGTAATCAGCACCCTGGCAGTAATCTTATCACTGTCAATCAGAATGGAAATATTAACTGGGGAAAAATACGTCTATTTAGGCATCCTTAGTTTCATCAACTTTCTAGCGTTCAATTATGAATAATTTTAATGTACAGGCAGAGATTTAGGAACTGTGTGAACAATACATACAGATAACAAAAGAAAAGACAGAATCAATAGTTGACTAAATGATAAGGGTCAGACGAACATTTTCAGGAAAAAAAGATTTACTAAGTCTTACTATTTGGTGATCATTTCTGAATAAATTCATACTATCACTAAAAGTAGCATAATGTATTTAGAATAAATGGGTGGAAAGGTAAGAGTCATAAACCAGCTTTTAACTGACAGCTCATCAGAACACACTACTGATAATGTATTTGGAAAAAGGCTTCAAGAAGAAAAAAAGAATTTTAAGGTTGAATAAATATTTGTAGATATGATGCTACACCCTCAAGAGTCCTGTTTACATATTGAGGCATATTTTGTCAGCAGAGAAAAGCATATGAAATAAATATATCCCTGGTTTTCCATTATGCACAATATGATTTTACAGGAGGGAAATGCAGGAGCCAGTGGCCACCATTCCCTGCTCCTGTCCTGTAGAGAGATTCCAAACTGGATTAAAATACTGGAAGGAGCACTTGAGTTAACAAAGCACCCCCACAGAAGTGAGCTGGTATTTTACTGCAGTGAAGACCTTTGATGCACGTGGAAGGAAGCTGGGATAGGGGAAGGTGTCCCTGCCCATGGCAGGGGCTGGAGCTGCATGAGCTTTAAGGTCGCTTCCAACTCAAACCATTCCGTGGTTCTGTGTTCCCAGCCCACTGTAGTGACTGGGTCAAAGATTTGTGAGAACAGGAGAACAGAAAAACACAGTGAATGCATTTCTAAGATTGCAGCATTATTCACTAAAAGCTCAGCAAAGCCACATAAACCAGATGTGAAATTACATATTAGGTTTTCAAGCAAAGCTCCAGCAGAAGGTTTAAGGTCTGGCTTCTTGCCCCTGAGAACCCAGAATCATCTTCAGATCTTCCTCAAAGTCCCACTTGTGATGGCAACACCTCTTTCCATCCTTGTGCCTTTCAGAGCACAAGGCAAGGGAAAGGTGTCTGCCTTTGACTTCTTTGGTCACCATTTACCAACACAAATAAAATCTTTGTGAAGCACCACTCTGCTCTCTGCACTGCCCAGGCTCATTCTAGCTGTTCACAAAATTATTGACCTTAAAAAATCAGATTTTTAGCTGGGTCAAAAACCCCAAAAGATGGACAAGTATTTTCTTTCCAATGGTTTCTGATGATGCAAACAAGAAGCAACACCTACAGCACAGACAACTCTCAGTACTCAATGTTCAGATTTAAAGATCTGATAACTTTTTTCTGGGCTATTTTTGTGCAAAAGAGAACCAGATGAAAGCATAGTTAACAAACTCCTGGGTCAGAGATTTCTAGTCCTTTCTCACTCTGAATTAGGTGAGGCTCACAGGAAGGCAGTTTGCAGAAAGAACTGATTCTGAAAAAGCTTTCATCAGCTGCACTGGGAAAAGATGTTCGAATATCAAAAAAACATTTTTCTCCATCCCCACAGCACCAGCTAACTCTCTAATCTTAAATCTTTAAAATAAAACATCCAAGGAATGGGAGGACATGCAGTTTGCAGGTAATGATATTTGGAGTGTACATCTGAGATGGAGCAGATTAGTGAAGCATGAACCCACCAAACATTCAAACTGAGAAGGATGAAAGATTAGTTTGCATATTTTATATTACCAATGTATATGAAATACCAAGGAGGTGACGCTGATCTCACAAGCACTGACAGGATTTGCTGTACAAGGAAAGTTCTACTCATGTGTTTGTGCAGTGCAAGGTTCTGGTCTTCAAGTACAGAACATCACCTCTGGCACTGAGAAATGTGATGTCATCACATCTGTGATGAACAAAATCCAACCTTCTTATCTTTCACAGACATTAGAAGCCTAAAAGGTGCCAAACACCCAGAAGCCCTCTCAAAGTAATGTCTTTAAATTGTGCATGTGGATTGTTTACTAACAATCTACTAATTGTCAACTGATGTGTTTGTTCTTTGGCCTACAGAAAATTAGTAACAAAGATTTACTCTGATGTTTTCCCCTTCGGATTTCCCATTTGATTGTTGTGGTTCTATAAATAAAGAGTGAAAAAAATCCTGTTATGACAGAAAATGCTATAAAAAAGACAAAAAAATGTGTTTCTCCCAATCTTAAAGAGATAGTTAAGTTTTATATGACTATAAATGGAATTACATCACAGAATGTGAGAATCTATTCCTAAGTGTAAAAGCTGAAAGTCAAAAACTGTTCTAACAGTCCCATATCTAGCAAAGAAAGGGGCAGAAAAATTGTGAAACTCAGCAGCTGACCTACCTCTATTTGAAAATAATTTCATCCTTTTAATAAAGCAAAGGTGACCATCAATGTGTCAGACATTGTTCAATATTACCAAAGTAGAGACTGCATTGCATCCATTTGAATGACCAAATTCAGTTCTCTGCCTTTTGTCAGTACTGTCAGGAGACTGACCCAGTTGTAGCTCAGTAGAAACAGTGGATTCATCTAAAAAAATTATTTTCCTTTTCTTTTTCTTTGCGTAGCCACGGAAAAACTAGTCAAGAATCTGTAAGTGGAATTTCTTTTTGTTCTATCCCATTAATTCAATTAAAATTCTAAAGACTGTTTTATTAATAACATTCAGCTTCTTTAGCCAGGCTTCCAAAACAAATTAAATTAATTCTTTTTACCACAAGACTTCTACATTGTCTCCTCTATCAGAAGAAATTTAATGCAGATCCATAAAGCTGGCTGGATCCTAAGCTGCTCTCAAAGCTCCCAACACTGTGAGGAATTGTGTTCCTGCAGCTCCACTGAGTCCAGTAAAGACAGAAGAGCTTGCAAACTCATCTACAAAATCCCTTCTCTTTGCTTATCCCTGAAATTGTTCAGCATTTCCCAGCTCCAAACTGCAGACAAACATAATCCTGTCCCTCAAGGAGAAAAGTAAATCTTTACAATTTGCTCAGTTTAAGAAATCTTCGATATCAATGAGTATAATACTGAGATTTACCACATCATCAAGTTCCAAAGCAACAATTTCATTTCCATCCATTTATTCCTTCTAGAAGTTCTAGTATAGCAAATGCTACATAATCTTTTTAGACTTAAATTTCAAGTCTTTTAAAGTTTGAAGAACAGTTTTACCCCTAATTACCATTATATCTGTGTGGCAAATGGATTTTTAAAGCTTACTTTAGTCACAGACAGGGAGATACAAAAAAATGGTTTCAAGAAAACACATTTGTGCTAATTTCAAGAGAACTGTTGTGTCACATCACCTTTAGCTCCAAACCTAGGGACTGCCACAAACTTCTGCAATGCCACTAAAACTGAAAATGGGAAATGCTACACAGAGCCCAGACCTCCCCAAACACATAAAAATTGTCAGAAATCCTCCTGCATTCTGCACTGTCCTTTCTGTACCTGAGATGGAGAAGGACATGTGGGGGTGGGTGAGTTTCATTATTAGACTTCCTCTGATGATGCTGGAGGGTGGTGGAAGTTACTCAGGGTGCTTTTCTAGTGGTAGCACATGACAAGAGATCTCTCACGTGGTCACAGGAACCTCTACCAGTGGATGCAAAATCACGAAGTTAAGACATTTTTGCCCATTATTATATTTACTTCAAGCTTTAAGAAACTGATAGAACCACAGACATTGCTACATATGTGCAGTCACTGGATCATTTTGTTCCAAACTCTTTTCAGTTCCTGATTGCCTCAGTGCTGGAATATTTCAGCTGCTTCTGTTCACCTTCCTGACCCTTCTGGGCTGCCAATGTCCAATTTTTGACTGCTCTAATTTCTGTTTGTCCAACACTTACATTTTCATCCCTGTTTGATGAAACATGACTTTAGTTCAGGCTGTACAGAGAACAGAGGAAAAAAGAAAATTCACTAAAGTAGGAGAGAAGAGTCAAAGCCTGGGTAGAAGGTTAAAAGGGCATAATCAGCTCCATAAGCAGAGAGCTAACAGAGCCTCAGCTCAGCTCAGCTCCACGCTGTGCTCCCAGGGGGGCACTGAAATGTCTAAAAAGGGCTGGAGCTTTTCTCACACTGGATGCATTACTGGGCTCTCCTTTCCATCCAGCTTCACATTATCATCAAAAATTTTTAGGATTCAAGACATCTCTTCCTCTTGTCAACTTCTGTTGGAATCAGCCATGAGCTTCCAGAGGGACTCTAAGGATCAGGAGTGGGCAGTCAGAGAGCCAGGAAGGTGTGGGACAGGGTGGAACCAAAGGGAGGTGACGGACAAGAGGGGAAGTGAGAAGTTGAGGGCTTTTAAAATTATTATTTTATCTCAATGTTCTTTTGATTGTAAAATCATTCATTCTTTCAATTTGAAAAATAAATCCATTTACTTAAGCTTCCAGTTTCAAGTTTTGGAGATAAAACAGTTTCTCCTTATTTACCTTTCTGAGAAAGAGACACATTAAAGGGGAGTGAAGTAGAGAGACATGGAAGCTTATTATCACTCTTTTACCCTTCTGCTCAATACATGTTTCTGTTCTGTGCTTAATTTGCAATTCAGTACACTGCTTTCTACCCCTTGTACTGATCTTTTAAATTATTTAAAAAAGTAATTAGATAGATTATAATGTCTGGGTGGAATATGGTGCTCTTCAGTGCTGCTTTATTCCCTACATATCCATCCATAGCTGCAAGTTCAAGTTAAAACCTTTTTCAGTATTATCTGCTGGAGAACCCCACATCATCAACTCATTTCTTACAGTTTATTGAACTGTCAACATGTGGGCATGATTTTGGTCAGTCACAGCCTCGACTGAGTGTCAGTGAATGACAAGAAGTGAGACACCCTCTGAATCTGTGCTTCTCAAGCCAGTGAGCCATCAAACATCCTTCATGGCCCCTCCAGTCTCCCTAACTAAATTCCATTAAGGTAATACTGCTGCTGCCTGATTAATTCATTTTCCTATCATTTCCCACTGTAGTGTACCACTCTTGCTTTATTCCACCATCTGAATATTTCAATTTTACATATTTTACTTCCCTACTGAGTTGCTTCTATAATTTCCCCATCTCTTTTGCTGTACATTGCTTTCATGTTTCCTCCTGCTTCTCCAGATCTCAGTCTTTTGAATCATTTCAGTCCCCTCTGCACATGTTCCACTTTTGTACTGCAGGATGCTCCCCTTGCTCCCCTGCATCTCTTCATTCCAGGAGATCATGGACTGACTCGGGCACGAGCAGCAGAACCAGCAGGAGAAAAGTCAGCGTTCAGTGTGCCAGGTAACAGAGACAACTGAGAGGCTCTGGCACACCTGGGGGAGAGGCACTCACTAAAAAATCGTGGCCAATGGTGCATCCACTTTGTCATCCCACACAGCAGCTCTCACATGGCTGATGATAATTCACTTTGTTGGACAGGTTGAGAACAGAGCAGGCTCTGTTTACCTCAGAGACATCAGCCTGGGCACACCTGCCACTGGCCAGAGCTGGGAACTCACAGCCATTAGAGGCAATAAAATCATAAACCCCACGAAAGCTGGCCACAAATAAATAGCAGGCATAGCAACACATCTCTGAAGAGGAAACTGGTGACAGCTCCCTGTGCTGCCATTCGCTTTCAAAGTCACAAAAACCCTTTTGAACCTCTTGTATTCCCCTGACTAATGCCATCATTATTTCAACACTGGCTGTTCAGAGTGAAACAGGTGCTATCTTGTCAAACGAGCCTCTCAGCTTTCATCATCCCGGAGTTCTTCACTGTGTATTGTTAAGCTGACAAGGTTTTGGGTTGCCTGGATACCAGGTCATGCTGATATAACTGCTAGTGATCTCTGCATAACCAAACTTTGTTGGGGAGAAGCAGGCGAGGGGAGGAACAGCGTGGAAGAGAATTGTTTTATTCCCATGTCATCCTCCCAGCAAAAGAAGTTCCCTGAGTTTATCTCAGAGGGCTGTGGAGAGAGGGCTGGTGGAATGCTTCCAGCACCTGATTAAAATGATTCACTCATTTTCATTTTTTTAAGCCAGCATTTCTAGTCTCATTTCTACAAGCTTTTCTTCCTCGCTACTTTCAACAGTCTGCTAGATTCCTAAATAGAAGGGAGACATTAATCTGTGCTAAATTACTTGATGCAGGTTTAAAATTATTCTGGCAGAAAAGTAGAACAAAGTTTGCCCAGGGAAGCAAAGAATGGAGCATCGACCCCCCTCCTCCAGTTCAGAATGCAGTGATGAAAATACCCCAGGAGCTGCAGCACCATCCAAGTCACAGAAATACTTAAACTCAGTTGAATCAGATTTTTGTTCTGAATTTTCTTTTTCTCTCTCTCAGGACAGATGGCTCTCAGAAATGAATGTTTTTCAGCCACATGCTTGCCTAAACTTACCCAGCAGATTTTTATGTAAACATGATGCTTGTAGAAAGATTGTTATAGGAGAGGGTTTGTTTTATGTAAACTGGTTTTTGCTTTTCATAGCAATGAAGTTTTATTTATAAGGCATCATTTTCCACTGAGATGCTGGAGGCTCATCTTGTTCTTGTCCTGGGACAAGAAGGTTTTTGACAGTATTTCCTTACACAGAAAAGAGCCCAACCTCACCTGCAATTTCCTGCACAAAAGCTGTGACTGAATTCCTTTAAAAAACTGGGGTTTTAAAATGTTTAAAATTTGAAGACACAAGTTGTAAAACTCCAAACTTCTGAAGCCATAAATAAAGCAGGAAATCCATCTTCATCAATGTCTCTTGTTCTCCTGTAGCCAAATAAAAAGGATTTGCCTAAATAATACACTTTGGCAGCTTACTCAGGCATATCAATTGAAATATTGAAGTTGATTGAAATGCTCCTCAAGCCTTTAATGTTTTAAGGTAATGTTATATGAAAGCCCTCATCTATCACATGCAAGTTTAGAACCAGGCAGCCTTAGCCAAGTAACAAGTTTTCCTTGGATGATGTCCTGATGATTTTGGGCAGGCAAGGTCTAGAGAAGTCATGAAAACCACTTTCTCTCAAATGGAGAAGAAGATGTCCAGCCATGCACCTAGCTCATCCAGTCTGCTAATTAATAGGAATCTTCTCAGTACCTTCGAGACAGTTATTATTAAACACAGCAATTAAAAATTATGGAGAAATGCTCTTGACCCCAACTGGTGAAAAAAGGAGATGTTAAATGGCTTGTTTTCATTTCCAACCAAGTAAACAAAACTTTTTTCAGGCCCTGGGTATCATAAGAAAAATAAAATTAAAACAGATACAAAGAGCAGGCCTGGAGGACAGGGGAGGGAGGAAGTGAAGGGACAGAAGAGAAGAAAGAACCTGGTGTTTGGTGGAAAGGACAAACTGAACATGAAATGATACAACAAATTAGATCAAAAAAGATGTGATTTAACATGAATTAATATAAAGAAATCACAAGGAAGTTTGTGGGTTATTTTACAAATCTCAAACCATATTGAATGGATCACTGTTTAAAGGGCAACAACTTTATTCTTATGGCTTCAACAAAAGCTTGCACTGCTCTCATTCAGAGAGAGAAGCCAAGATAGAGACATTTGAGTCAGAGTTCACATGAGAGTGTATCCCAGACCTGGTGGAAGGAGTTCATTTGACCTCCTCCTATCACTGCTCTACAGCTGGAAAACTAAAATCCTGTGCAGGGAAAACAGTGATGATGCAACTTTACAGTGCAAATATTTTCAGAATTGCAATTAAATGGGAGGAAAAAAGATTTGAGAAAATGAAACATCAGGTGACTTCCTACCCAAAACCTTTCAAACTTCTTGAACATGAACCTGTGGCTCCAAAGTAGAGCCATAAAATTCCCCCAGCCCCTGATGGGCAATGCTAATAGGCATGCAACTTGCAACACTTTTTAACATGTATTTTTAATTTAATCCATTAGAACCACAAAGGAATAATGTATTAAAGTGATAAGTCTGTGCATTCAGTAAATAAATATCAAAGTGAGAGTCATGAAAGCTTTAGCAAAAAAAAAAATACAGTCAGAAAGGAAAAAAAGAAAGAAAATTAAAGCCCTTGAAGGAATACATCACAGAAAAAAATAAATTGATCTACTAAATTAATTAAGTAAATTGATTGTAAAAATTTACTGCCCTATGCAGTATAGAATAAATCTCATGGGAGGTAAGTTAGCAGAGTCAATTTGAGCCTTTCAACCATGAGAAACTTGTAAAGCACCTCATAAACCCTCTCAATAATACCATAGAAGAAAAATAAAAACTTTCTATACAAGCTCAATACCTCAAGTAATAATCTACAAAGTACCACCCTGCACTGCATTTTGCTACATATTCCGAGCCTGTCCATTTTTATTAAATCCAAAATAAAAAAATACATGGTTCCTCCAAAGCACATTTATTTAATTATGCTCTCAGGATATGAAAATTTTAAAATAAAAAGGATCTGCTTGTTCTCTTTCTTTCAGTTGACTTGTTGAGGCTTTTATTCATTAGATATAAATAAAATAATAACTTCAGAACTCAGCACTTTTGGGAAGTGAGTACCTTTCTAAATTTCCTACCCCGAGCTTCTGACAGAAGAACTGCCTATGAATAATAACCAATTCCTCTTAATCAGAGAGCCATGAATCACAGAATCAGCTATTTCTAGAGCAATCACAAGAGATCATCTGGATAAATCCTCCAGTTTAGGGCCTGACAGCAATACCTGGCTTATCGCAAAGAGAAATTTGTCTTATATTTACAAAAATTACCTGTAAAGGCCTTGTCAAAAGCTCTTTCCACAGCAAAGTATCAGCATCCATTATTTCTGTTGGTTAGAAAAACTTGCCTAACCCAAATCTCCTTTATAATAAATTATGCTCATTTATTTTCTTGTTCTATCTCCTTTCCCCACCAGCTATACAGAAGAACTGAACATCATCCACTTAATAATCTAATATGTGCTAGAAAATGTTATCATGTTCCTTCCTAATCTTCTAAAACTAAACAAATCCCATTCCTTCATCTTTTCATCATTTGCCAGTTCTTCTGGGAGAACTGCTCGCTCCACTCTGACAGTGTCTCACAGCTTTGAGGAGATTTGATCTTTTTCCAGTTAACCCAGCAACAGACACAAGGAAATAATTTCTAAATTCATAAAGAACCGGTTGTGATCATGAAAAGCACTTCAGTCAATGCTTCTAACTGATATGCTAATTAACAGAGATAACCAGTCTTAATCAAACTAATTACACTGCAGATTAAAGGTATTTGGAATTTAACACAGCTTCCCCTATGTATCTACATTACATTATGGTGACCTTAAGCAGCAACCTGGAATAAATACACTAATATGTTTCTTTAACAAATTCTTAACACATAATTTAACTGCAGAATGTAAAAGGCAAGCAGTGAACAAGAAGACATAATGGTTGTTATGATTTCTGCTCTTGTTCAAACTGTGGGAGGTTTTACCTGAGGCCACCTGACAAGGGTCTGAGGTGCAGAATTATAAAACAATGCCCTATAAAATATCCTCTGCACCCATTTTTTTCCTTCTGCATTATGTTCAGTTTGCTTTTGCATCCTCACAATAACAGCAGGATCACAGTGTCATCGATGCCAAGAGGTTTCCATGGTATAGAAAAGCAAGAACATTAAACTGTTAAATAGCTGTAGAAGCTGGCAAGAAAAAAATGCAGTAATTTTATTTTAATTGCTACCTGCACATTGTCTTGTAAGGTCAATTTGAGATGCATTTATTTAAACTAATTAACCAACATACTTGTAAAAGTGGTATTTGTTCTTCTGCAGAGAATAAGAGTTGAGAGTGATAAGGAAAGCACAGCTTCCCTGCACTACATAAATTAATACCCACGCATGGACATGCATGGAAGAAAAAACTACAGGAGAAGGGAATGGTGGAGGAATCCCTTCTGTATATTGCCATTACAGCAGTAAATGAGGTAAAAACACCAAACATTTCTCAGTATTCCTGCTACAACCCTGGTATCAGCCATGAAAGGAGAAAAAAAGTTGATTTCAGATGGAACTGAACAATGCAGCCATTGACACAGTCACATTTAAGCTGAGTGTTCGTGTACCTAAATTTGTCTTTCAAGAGAAAGTTTAGTATCTTTAGGCCAAATCAGAAGTTATATTTAACACAGTGTAAATTGTGCCCACTTAGATTCCCTTTAAGTCCTTAGGTCTCACCCTGTTCCTTGTGAGATGTGCAATAACATGAAATGGTTGTAACACACAACATGCCCATGTGAAGAGGCAAATTAAATGCCTGATTAAAGAAGTTAGTACCCTCACTGTTTGTTCTCATCCTCTTCTTTAATTAGCTTCTTAATTGCTCACTTGTTCGAGCAGCTTGGTAACACAACACATCTGTACCAGCTGTAACAGGAGCTTTTACTTGTATGGATACATGCAGACACGTGGATTTAGATTTCTTGACCTGTTTTGGATTGATTTCCCCTCAAGATGTGAATCCCTTGCCAAAATCCAGGCACCTGGCACCATGAGAGGTGATTGGGATGCTGATAATGGCTGGGCACACACGACACAAGGCACAGTGCAGAGCTGTGTCCTCCTGGAGCTGCAGCTGGGGGCAGAGGGACAGTGTGGGTTGTCTAAAAGAGCACCAGACCATAACCTGAGTCACTGTCAGCATCCACAACAACCAGAGGAGCTGGAGGTTAATGGCAAGACACACAAAGTGGGGAAGAGCTGATGGCTGCTTGGATGATGCTCTTGTAGGTGTCAGGCTCGCCCAGGCTCTCAACCCTAGCACAGCAAGTGCAGTGTAACTGCACAGAAAAGATTGCACCAAGAGCAGGGAATGGCATTAGAATGTCATAACTTCTAAATTTTATCCTTTGATTCATTTTTTCCTGTACATACATTCTAGATATGCATGCTGGGTCCTTAGGACAAGTAGCAGGATTAATGCAACCCCTATTTCCATGTAAACATTCTTTTAACAGGCAGGTGAATTTTTGAAGTCTATCTCAAAGCATCAATTGAATTTTCTGCCAGCTCAGAGAGTGTTTTTATTCTGTCCTTTCACTTGCGTAAAAAGGCCTCTGGCTTGAACATCCCTGTGAGCCAAGTAATCTGTTCAGAGCTACTTTCTAACAAAAGTAAGAATTTACTGCCATTTTTTCTTGCTGATCTTTAAAGGATATCAAAATGAGAACTGAGTTTCTAAGAGAAAGCTGAAACACACACAAATAACCCAGAGTTAAAATGCAGCTGAACAGCCACAGGCAGCAAGAAGAAGGTGCAAAATATCACATGGTAGAGACACTCCTGTAATCAGGAACTTCTTAAATCACACCAACCTATTAAAAGTGATCATAAGCCTCAATCCTGAATGACCCTGATCCTGTTATGTGTTTTGTCAGTGCAGTCAGTGTTTGCTCTCTTCTCTTTTGTGGGAATCTGGGCAGGACACTGAAGCTGTTCTGATCTGGCTTCCTCTGAGGAATCCTGTCTTCCTACAAAAATTACTCCAAAAGTCAGATGTAAACTTCAGTGCAGCAAACATTTCCTAAAACAACAAATAAGGACATTCCTACTTTAAGAGATAATTACCTGTCCTGTCTGCATTCCAGTCCTGAGTATGAGAGGATCAGGAAGAGTAAAGAGGACATTTTCGTGGACACTTTGGTTGACTAAACACCAATCCAACATTTCAGTAAATTTAGCTCTTGCTGATTCTGCTATTGATGTCTGCATGTAACTACTATGGTATCCTAACTACTATAATGTGCTAACTACCATAATATATTAACTACTAGAATATATTGACCTTTTTGTTGATAAAATGTTCCATGTGCAGGAGATGATTTTCCATTCTCTGACATCATTACTGATGACCTGCTCTGTTACCCTTTAGTAAACTACAGCAACTCTATGAACACTGGGTTTTTTTTCTATTAACCTGCTTAATAAAAGGTTCAACACAGAGAACTCCTAAACTACTAGACCGAGTTAAAAGCATTGAACAGCTTGTAGGAGTAGCCAACAATGAACTGCCAACAGATAAAGGCTTGTATGTGCTCTACAGCTGCTTCAAGCTAGGAAGCATTAACCTTCAAACTGGACTGGAAGTGAAGTACAAAAAAAAAACAAATGAAAAACCAAAATGCTCCTACAAGATGCAACAGCTTGCAAAGGAAGCTTCTGATAAACACAGGCTCATCAACAGCCTCATCAAATGCCACTCTACTGAAAAACTAATTTTGACTTTTTTCCCCTTATTCTGAATGACAATGAGTTTGTGATGAAAAAAATCACCATCCTTTCCCATAGGTTTTGAATGCCATCAAAGGAACGCTAATGCCAGAAATCTGCTTTAATTACTGCATCTGATCATGGTTAATTTAACCAATTTTAAAAGTTAAAAAAGTAAAGAAAGTCATGAAGTGTCTGTGTTTTTTCACACCAACAAAAGCACTCAAGTTCTACTCTGAGTTTACCAGCAGTATCTTCCGAAGAATTTCTGTAGTGAATCACTCCAAGAGAAGCAGAATTTTACACACTTCTGGGCACAGCAGTAATGTCAGTGTCTGCCCAGCTGCACTTCTTGCCTCTGTGAGCTGGTGATGCCCAGCATGAACAGGGACTAAAGGCAGAAGTGAGCGGCTGGTCTCATTTACCACCGTGGTTTTGGGGTACTGTTTAATGGGAACTGTACCCTGAACCAGCTTCCTCTCCTCACAAAGCACCTCACTCGTGAATAGTCCTCAAAACACAGCACCTGTTCAGGGTCACTGCAGCCCTACACCAGATCAGTCATTTTCCTCTTAGATGTCACTGCAGCTTGAGAATAATTATCCAGTACAGGTTACCTGACTCACACACATCCTCATTCTCCTTAAAATCCACATCTGGGCTCACTCCTTAACCTGCCTGCAAACCCTTTCAGCCCACCCCTCCTCCTTCTGAGCCTCTATAATACATACTTAGAAACATTTCTTAGTACTGCTATTTTACCTTCATGATCTTTTATTTACATCAGCTAAAGACACTGTTCAAGTGATATTTATATTCCTGTGATTTCTATCATCTCATTGTAGGAGATGACAAGTTGATTGCAAGATGTGAAATTCATCTACATAAAACCCTTTGTGAAGATGCACAGGAAGGTGAATCTCAGTTATAAAGTAAATTAAAACATACTGCATTTGAGCACAATGAGCGAACATGTCAGAACATGCAAGGAAAAAGCAGACCTGTCATCATGACAACTCTAAGCTTCAAAGGTGCTGCTTTTCATTCCTCCACTTGCACCATCAGAAAATTAATATCACAGAATCACAGAATCCTTGAGGCTGGAAAAGCCCTCCAAGAAATCAAGCCCAACCCATTCCCGTAGCACTGCCAAGGCCAGCACTGAACCACATCCCCACGTGCCACATCTCCATGTCTTTTAAATCCCTCCAGGGATGTGGACTCTACTGCCTGTTCCAGTGCCTGACAACCCTTTTGGTGAAGGAATTCTTCCCAATACATAACTTAAACCTCCCATAGTGCAACTTGAGGCCATTTCCTCTTGTCCTGTCCCTGTTCCTGGAGAGCAGAGCCCAACATCCCCCCAGCTGCACCCTCCTGTCATGGAGTTGTGGAGAGCCAGAAGTTTCCCCCTGAGCCTCCTTTTCTCCAGGCTGAACCCCTCCAGCTCCCTCAGCTGCTCCTGGTGCTCCAGACCCTTCCCCAGCTCTGTTCCCTTCTCTGGACAAGCTCCAGCCCCTCAATGCCCTTCCTGGAGTGAGGGGTGCTGACCATTTACATTCCTCATGTCAGTGCCATCCATGGATCTCCATCCCCACTTGCCCCACAGGAGACCCAAGGAGCTCCTTAGCTCAGCTTTTCTCAAACTCTGCTGCCCCCAGGCTCATCTCTAGGGAGCCTGGTTTTATCCCTTTCCCACTTCAAATCCAGTGCAATATGAGGGAAGAAATTCTCTGAATAGGAAGTGCTTTGAGGAGCAGGAAGATTGTGTCAAGTTGACCTCTAAAATTACAGAAATTGGCTGCCTTCATTTCAGTTATGGCTTATTTGTAACACCCTGTAACACCCTGTGAAACCATTATGTGTTGGCCTGTTTCAGAACTCAATATATTTGACCCCATTAAAGAGGGATTCTGTTCTCCAAACCTATTAGATAGTGTTCATAAACATACCCATTTGGAAACCAGAAGCAACCTCTTTATCTGGGAACAGCCTTCCAGAAATGCTGATCCAGTATTTTTCTCATCTTTATCGATACACTTATTACTTCTATACAACTTCATCCTGGTTGTTGTAATTGCTGGTGGCTGTAATTCCCCAACATTAATCTTTCTCAAATTATGTGGAGTTACTGTGTTTGTTTTAATCCACCTCTGGTTACGCAGATCTCGAATATGTCATTTCATGCATTGCCATATTTGCATTGTCACCCTGATCCTTCCATGTTTACAGTTCCAATTTCAATGGGACAGTTCACAAATCTCTCAGCATACAGACAGATGATCTGAAGTGTCAAATTACTGCAGCCTAGAGAGTCTCCATGAGTCACCTGAGCCATGACAGCTGACTCTGTGTATCCTCTTAATCTGCTCGATTTACCAAGCAAATCATATAAACTGATTTATCTCCAAGGTTGTCACCAAAGGCTTATAATTATGTATAACAAAAATAATTTAAGCTACACATTATAGTTTGCAACTGGAGTGAGGAAAGAACAAATGCATCATTACTAAATCTCACAACAACCTTTAGTTTCTATTTTAGATTGCTAACAAGGACCATCATCCTCACAGCATTGTGGCTTTGTTCTCCCTTAAAAGGGAAGTGTGGTTGCAGTTTGGGATTCAGAACTGCTAATGTTAAGATGAAAGTTTTCCAATGAACTTCTCCAAAGCCAGAGAGCACTGAAGCAGAAGTTCTGGGATGAGGACAAAGTGAGGAGCAGAGCACTGGGCACTGCTGGCCCTGCTTGGGAGCCAGTAAGAGATGAAAGTCAAAACAAGTCATGGAACAGGATGTCCCAAAGGAGGCAAAGAGATCACTGGAAGTCCAGCAGCCCTGGTTACATCACAGTGTTAAACCATCTGCAGTGTGAAGTGAGGTTAAGCCAACAGCTCTTGAGGGGAGTTTCTTGAGGTCTGCCCTGCATCTCTGGCTGCACAAATTATCTCGAGCCTTTCCTCAGCTGCAGTGTCCCAAGAGGCCTCTGTGTCTGGCTCACAGGGAGCTCCAGCATCAGCCAGAAGCTGAAGGACAGAAGAAGGGAAGAGAAGCTTCAGGAAAGAGAGAGAGTGGGGTTTTGCCTTTTTGCTTTAACACAAAAGCTCCACATTCTGGAGGGCAAGTTGGTAAATGCTGCACAGCTGCTGTTCTTCTGCTTTGGACCAGCTCAGAGCATGCTTTGAAGGACACAAACCCATGGATGAAAAGCACTTCTGGGGGAACTGGGGTGCCTGACAGGAAGGCTGGAACAGCTCTACTCAGGTAGCACCATGATGACAAGTCTTACAAAGATACTCTGCTCCTCTTTTGATTTAGGTGGGGGAAAAAAAGCAGCTCAGGAGACCAAAAAATCTCTAGAAAGGTCTGTGACAAAACAAAAATAGAGCAGGGAACTCCCAGGCGAGCTGGGATTTTGCCCCCCTCTCCTGGGCTGGTTACTGCAAGTATGATCTAGTGCACGGAAAGGCCTCCTGAAAGAAAGGCCAATTTATGGATTGTGGCTTCAAAATGGGCAGGGGAAGATGGATTGGAGAGATGGTGGATGGAAAGAATAAGAGAAAAAATGTGGAAAGTAAAGGAAAACTAAGACATGTAAGAATCAATAAGGAAGTAGTAAGTATTTATATAATAAGGCTGGAAAAAAGGTGAAGAAAATAATTATCAGCACTGGAAATTAATCCTAGTATTTTCTGCTGCACTTTTCAATATTTTCCACTTCTTTAAGTCTTCCTAGCACACCATCATTCATTCTAATTCTGGGCTTTCTCCTTAAAAGCCAATGAAGCCTTGCAAACTGGTTTTCATCTTTTTAACTGGATGAGAAATGCATCTCCGATGTCTCTTAAGTGGTTGCTTACTTTCAGCTCTTTATTCCTTTATTCCTGTGACACTCTCCTTCAAGGACTTTTCTGTATTAGAAGACACTGAATGACAATCAATTTAGTGCACTTATCACATTTGTACTGGCTAGATACTCTCCAGATTCCTGAGCAGGGATAATTCTGCTCTCAGCAAAGGCAGATCCAGTATTTTTGGGGCAACAGTAAGAACATGTTATTTAATAAGTGAAAGTTCTTCCCAGGAGATTAAAATGTAAACCATGAAGAATTGGTTGAGATGGCAAATGGCTACAAAATTTTATTTGAAGTTCTGTTTTCCCTCAGCAGCATAATTCTGTGTGACAATTTGAGCATGAATCTGACTATAATGCAAACACTTACAATGATTAAAGTATTTAGATGAAAAGTCTTCCTAATTTAACAGACATTTTTGACATGAAGAGAAGGCGTAGAAATCTACAGTGAGTGTTTAAGGGGAAAAAATGAGAATATATCTCAGAATCTTCATTTCCTGGTCACTGCACTGTTGAACTATCCCCATTTTCAATGGCTATTTGGAGAAATTAGAGCCAAATTTTATGTCACAGTTTTAAACAGTGACCTTATACTGCTGCCACTGTAAAACAACGTCTGATGCGATTTGCTGTGTTCCCTGCTTAGCGATTCTGATTATACATTAGATCTGTGCACAGGAACAAACAGCAGTCAGATAAAATCAATGCGGCAACAAGATTCCTGTTCAAATGAAAAGCATCTCGGCTCTGCTTTGCCATGCAAACAATCACTGAGTGGTACTTTTTCTCAATGCCTACTTATGATGCAAGACAGAATGGGAAAATCAATGCTGTTCAACTAAGGGAGCATCGGTGTCTCTCTGCAAGCCCAGCAAACATTCCTGTTCCTTATCACAGCCATGACACAGAGCTTAAAAAACACATTCCCAGCCATGTCAGTCAGCAGAGGAAACCTCTTTAGTGATCCTTCTCTAGGAAAGAGGTTATAAAGCTTTCCACAAACAGTTCTTATGTTCTACTCACAGACCGAGAAAAATCTCCCAGGATATTGATTGGTTTATTCCATCAGAAAGCAAAAAGTAAAAAGTGCATGAATATAAAACCCCCTGATAACACCAAAATTCACTGGAAATGCAACTTTTTGAAAAAAAAAAAAGTGATTTCTTTCCATTTGATCATACAATTACTACTTATTTCTAATAAAAGATTAATCAAAGGGACTCACAAGGTATTAGAAGTTTGAAGAAGGGCAGAAGTAAAGTTGTTCAAGATATTTCATTCTAAACAAATTTGTCCAAAAAATCTTTCACTGGGGCTTAACAGAAGCTACACAATGAACACATTTGCCACTGATGGTAATTATATCCTGCTGTACATCTTACTGATCTTGACTACATTTGTAAATGAATGGTGTAAGCCAATCCATTTATCTCTGAAGTCATTAACTACTTAAGACTGTGCAGAAAGCTACTGAGAGAGCTTTGCTAAAATTAAAAATAGAATGATTTCATGTAATTTCCAACGTCAGTGTAGAGCACAGAAACACTGAATGAAGGGTTAATTTGAACTAGGAAAGAAAGCCAAATAGGAGATGACACTTGGGCTATGAGACCATCTTCAGGCTGTGGAAAAAAACTGGAATATATTTTCTCATAGCCCTAAGAAGAGCTTACAGCTGAAACGTCTTCTCTAATCTTATTGTTTGTTTATAATCTGCATTTATTATCCTCTTTGCTTTTATTTTGCAGCTACATCCTCCTGCAGGACCCTATTTGTCTCCAGATGTTGATCAGTGTACATTCTTTTTGCTAAATGTCTTCTGGATCTAAAGCCTTTTTCATACTGAGATTTGGTAATCAAACCCTTTTCTATCTTCACTGCTGGGGTGAAGCCTCCTCCTGCAGGAACAAGAACTGACACTCACTGGAGTCCCACGTCATGTGAGCACATGCTATGGAATTTTTCTGTATGAGATTTTGCAAATATGCTTCAGTGTAACATTCTGGCTGGGAAGAAAAAATGGAAAAAACAGAGTTCATTCCACTCCCTTCCTTAGTGTGGTCTAAGTGCAGACTCCATTTGAAGTTTTATGAAACTGGATTTTGACTGCTGTAATTTCAGATACTTAATTACAGTTACAAGCTCTGTTTTTAAAGAAACTGTAATTCAGTCATGCTCTCTGAAAGGCTTCCTCCTGAAGAAAGTCGTACATACAGCACTGCCCATAATTTTTTACCTAATAATATCTTAGATGTCTTTGCTATTTAGCATAGAAAATAACCATCAGGAAGTATGCATAGAATACTCCCAGAATGGTTTGAGTTGGGACTCAAGGGATCTTGACTTTAGGGATCATCCAGTCCCACCTTGTGCCATGGGCAGGGACACATTCCCCTAGCCCAGGTTGCTCCAAGCCCTGTCCAACCTGGCCTTGGACATTTCCAGGGATCCAGGGGCAGCCACAGCTTCTCTGGGCACCCTGTGCCAGGGCTTTCCCACACTCACAGGGAAGAATTTCTCCCCCAATATCCCATCTACCCCTGCCCTCTGGCAGTGGGAAGCCATTCCCTCTTGTCCTGTCACTCCATCCCTTGTCTCAAGTCCCTCTCCAGTTGTCTTGGAGCCCCTTTAGGCACTGGAAGGGGCTCTAAGGTCTCCCTGGACCCTTCTCTTCTCCAGGCTGGATGCTCCCTGTCCTTGGAGCATCTTTGTGTCCTCCTCTGGACTCTCTCCAGCAGCTTCACATCCTTCCTGTGCTGGGACCCCAGGGCTGGAGGCAGCTCTGAAGGTGAGGTCTCACCTGAGTAGAGCAGAGGGGCAGAATCCCCCCTCAACCTGCTGGGCAGGTTTGTTCTGGTGCAGTTTCAGGAGAATTCAATAAATTCCTCCAAAGAAAAATGCCATTTTGTTTCATTTTATGTTTCCCTCTGCTCTTCCCTGACCAAGGAAGGAGGTGTCAAGGGCTGACCTTCAAATAACCATGGGAACTGCTAAAGTTTGAAATCTCTTCAAGAAAAGAAATTGATGAACTGTGTTTTAACCCAGGAAAATATCCCATGCTCAACATGGCTGCTCAGTGCCTCTTTTGATGATTCAGGAATTGCTGCATGGATTGATGCACAGCTAATCCCCCTCCCGAGGAAAGTGTCTTCACAACACATTAAACCTTAATCAGCTCAGGGCAGTGATCAGGGGGCAGATTGGAAAAATGCTTCAGCCCATGTACAGCAGAGTAAAAGAGTTCGGGACATTTCTGCCACTTCTATCAGCAAAGGCTCAGAATTTCTGTCAACTCAGTAAATTTGCTTAGAGATTTCAAGGTATTTCTGTATCAGCAAAAGCCACGATGTGTAAGTAGTTCTATCAGGAACATCTGCAGAGGGATGGGTGAATCCTAACCCTGAGAAAAGGCTGGGGTTTAGTGATGAAGGGACAGTTTATTTCAGGTAAAAATATCTGGGCATAAACATTCCCACATCACTCATGCACAGCTGTATTTGTTAGGAGACACCCTCAGTGTAACACCCAGGGAACCTTTTCTAACTTAGTCCTTTGTGGAACAGCCCAGAAGCAAAGATGTAAGAAATAAAAGAAATCAGGGAAGCATAGATTGCCCTTTTTCTGAATCAAGTTTGCTGAGTCCAGTGATAACCCTGTAACTTCTACAAAGAATTTTTACCTTCTTTTTTTGCCATCCAGAACTCCTGGACTCAAACACTCTTCATCTACCAGAGAAAGTGCCACTTCTATATCATTAAATTTCTGGCCAAGTTTGGGGTTTTCTCCTGCCTTGTCAGTGCCCAGGGTACAGACAATCCTTTTGGTTTTTTGCAATAATCCTCATGTGATCTGCTCTAAAGAAACCAAATTTATGATTACATAAAGCTACATTATAATTTTAGTAATATTTGATGACAGAAAAGGAAAAAAAAAGTAAATGTATGGAGGCTGCTAACATCAGCAGGTTCAAAGGAGGATTAGACGAACTCATGGACTGCAAGTTTGTAAGCAGAGAGTAAAAGAACTGGGCAGGAATTATCCCTCTGGCATTCCTAACCCAAAAATTCTGTATGCTGGAGGAGAACAAGGGACAACAACTGCCTGCTCTCCCTGAGGAGCATCTCGTTATCCTGGTGGCAGGACAGAATGTTTGGCTCAATGCACCATCAGTCTGAGCCAATAGGGCATTTCTCCTGTTCTAATGGAAAACCTAATTTATCCCTTCTAAAAGCCAATTAGGGACCATAAAAGACAGATATTATTATCAAGTTAGGACAGTCTGTAAATGGAGAGTCCAAGTTAGTAGCAGTTAGAGAAATGTAACTGGTGTTAATTGAATACTAATTATAGGTGCAATTATTCTGGATTATGCTGGGCAGTGAGACAGTGAGGTAGAAGTTGGTGTTCAGTTCATCTGAAAATGTAAAAGTAAAATGACTGGTTTCCCCTGTATCATTTTACACATATTTTTCTTCAGCTCTTCCTGTTGCATGATCCAAGTTCATGTACAAAACTTCCCTCCCATAATCTGTATTTCAAGTGCAATTACAGCAAACGTGCAGAGGTGGAGAACTCACCCCTTTTGCCTTGTAGGGTTCCAATGCAGGAAACACAACTGATGTGGGAAATTCCTGAGGCATGTGGCAAAATGAGATTTATATCATCCTACTTCAGGTAGTGTTTTACAGAATTATCTGAAATACATGCTAAAGTTCCCAACTCATCATTCAGAAAGGGTCAAAATGCTGTAATTTCTGGGGTTGTGCAAACAGCATCATCAAGGGCCAGAAGTGCAGAGCACTGGAAGCCTTAGAACAGCAACTCAGATCCTGGAGCAGCAGGGCAACGTAATTTGAATTCCATTATCTGAATCTAAGCCAGCAAATTTCTGAAAATCACCTACAAAAGGTAAAATGCCGATTTATGCAGCAAATGATGAAATCTTACAATCCATGTATTGCAAGTAAGGGAGAAGAAGGGAAAGAGAGGCAGAAACAGTGAAGAAAGGAAAAAAGAATATATTTGGTATTGTAAAATTCTTCACATCTCTACTGTTCAAGACTTTTATTTTGCTGATTCCGTATCATTTCACTGAAGCTGCTTTAGAGGACAATATTGTCTTAACTACATTTCTATGCCTGACAGTGGGATTTCACCTGAGAAAATATTATCCTTTGCACATCTTATTTCTACTTATGCTAACTTCTTCTTTAAGTTTAAATGGAAAAGCATCAGTCAATCTACAACACAGCTACCCTGGAATTAATGTTGTATTTGCCAATTTAGCAACTTTTCCATAGGTTTCATTGATCTGTCTTTGTGTCAGTGCAAAAAAAAAGTAAAGATGTAAAGGCTTTATTAAAAAATAAATCCTTAGATCAGAGAATGTGGCATTATCATAGCAGAAAAGAAAATAGTTTTCTACGTGTTGGATGCTACAGAGGAGGCCAGAGAATGCAAACAAGAAATAGATGCTTCAGAAAGATTTTAAAGCCAAACCTTTCAGACAAGATTTTCAAACAGTTTCTTCCTCATTTCTGCTTCAGCAAAGCAAAAGTAGAAATAATGAATCCAGTAAAACAGTTTCAAGGGCCACGTTGTGTAGTTGGTCAGAGGAAAAGCTCCCTAAGCAGCCAAAAATGAACGTGGGTATTGTGGTCTGTCCTGGCACGAAGGGAGACTGGGGCGAAGTAATTTACCTGGTACAGCCCTGGGCCAGCAGAGAAAACCCCCAACACGTGCTCTGTGCCCAACAGCAGCTGTTCCAGCAAGTGCCAACACCAGGGAAGAGAGTCAGAAAAGGAGGAGAGAGGAATTACCTCAATCTTTCCATTATTTCCAAAGTCTATCATATTAGCTGAATCTGCATACACAAAACCAGAGCTCGGGAAGAAACAAATCAGTAAACGACACTCTAAGGAATTAAAGTAGGATGAATTTACCATTTTTTGCTGCTGCAGTGCCAACAGAGCCTTTCAGCTCCTCTGCCCAGGAGTGATGGCCCCTGATGAGATTGCCATTCCAGTCATTCTTCTCGCTTCTGCAAGGACTGGGATTCTAGCAGTCACATAAGCCTTTGGGTTTTACCAGGCTCTGAAAGATTTGTTAAAACCCAAAATTTTCAGCTAAAACCCCATCAGCTGAGTCTTTTACCACACTTAGAATCAATTAGCAGGCAGGGATTCTATTTATTCCACACCACTGTGTGGGTTCTACTTAGCCATCTATCGAACTCCAGAGAAGTTTTTTCTAAATACAGAACCCTTACATCTAAATAAGACTTAACCTGATTTAGCTCAAATTTGGCTAAATCAGGTCCACACCTGATTTAGCTCAAATTTGCTACAATTTAAAGCTTTTGCCCTGCCCAACACCTTGCAATGGAGTCAGCTATTAGTTAAGCCCAAATTTACTCCATCAGAGCCACCAATTGGCACTTTGTAGAGAGGAAACCTCTTTCCAGGAAATTCAGTGGCACATCAGTGACGGCTGCAACAGCTTGAGGTTCTCAGACCATTTCTGTGGAACAGCTGAAGCACAGCAAAGTGGGTCAAACATCATCCAAGGCTCAGGACGCTCCCCAGGTGAGAGCTCACATGTGACATCAAAGCCACACCTCAGACTGACACACTCAAGGATCCCTCTAAGAGGTGGCTCCTCACAAAAAACTCCTGTCAGGTTCCACAGGAGCTCAGAGGCTGCACAAATGGAGCAGCAGCACTTCCTTGTTGTTGTGCTTTACAGCTCCTGGAAACGCGCCGTTATTCCCTCTGAGGACGGTAATTGAAAGTTATAAGTCATAAAAACTGATTTATTCTTGCTGAAGGACTATTTTAAATGATCTGAACTAACTGAAATTTAAAGTTTAAGAACCACATCAATAGTTCTACCCTCAACATTTATTTAAAAGAGGTTTCGAATGGAGCAATATGATATAATTTAGAAACGAATTCAACAGTTGTTTTACTCCCTCCGAGAGCAGTTATTGCCTGTCAGATAATTAAGTGACTATGCCAGTGACAGAATACACAAAGCAGCAGGGAGCACAGGAAAATACTGGAGCTTCTTGCAGCCCATGAGCTTTCAGCGAGAACAACCTGTCTAACATATTAGAGAGAGAGAGAATTAAAAGACATGATCAGAAAAACAAGAAATCACCATGGAAACGCTGTATCAGTGTATTTCATTCTGGGTGTAATCAATTCTCATGATTCTCAGCAAATTTTATGACACGTTACAAAACATACTGTAACACTCTATCTCACCTAAACATTTATTTAAAATCGATAAGTCAACTAAAAATAATAATATACCTTGAGTAGCTACATTGAATGAACAAAAGATGTTCATGGAGCTGCGTTCCTCACTGAAGACTCCTATCAAGAATCCAGCTACTCTATTCAAGCCAGACTGATGTGTATGTGCAACTCTGGGCACCTTTGAAATTATTTTTCTTCAATTATGAGACACTCTATGAAAAATAAAAGGAAATAGCAGGTTCTGCTTCATCTCTAGATAGGAACAAAGTGAATAGGAAAGTTTGGAGTGTTGAATTTTGCTTCTGAAACAAATGTCATCATTTTAAATATCCAGAGTCCTCAAAACACAAGATGTTTAACGCTGTAATGCAGAGCTCTGTGAGATGCATTGGGTTTAGCACATAGATTTTGAACACAGCCAGGGTGGGATTCCCAGTACAGACAGTACCTAAAGTGCCCTGAGCAGCTCCCTGAGCACAGGCTGGGTCAGGCCAGGGAATGGCCATGTCCACAGGCATTTACTGGGGCTGTGGAGGAGACAGGCACAGGTTAGAGCTAGCTCCAGGCTCTTCTCACTGTCTCCCATCTCAGGGGAACCTCAAGAGAGAGCACCTCTTCCATGGTGATTTCTCCATGGCATTATTTACTTCTATATTCTGCAAATAAATTTATTGATTTGTTATAATCTATTACTGAAAATTCTGAAGAAATTTTGTGGGGAAAAAAAAAAAAAGAACTTCAGAAACTTAGGCGAAACCATCAGAAGCTAAAATTGAAACCCCAGCACAAAAGCTATTGTGTGAGCAAAGCTAAGAACACACCAAGAGCTTTTCAAGAGCGAAGGAGTTTCCCCTGATCCTGCCAGGGGACAAAAACACAGTCACAGAAATGCTAAACCCTGACACCACCCTAATGTGGCCACCACAGCTCTCTGCGTGTGGCCATGTCTTGCTCTTCTGGCATCTGGGAAAATCAGATGTTTTGTAGGAAGATATGGTTTCTGACAGAAATGAGAGTGTTTCCTCAGAGGTGAGCTGCTGTTACAGCACCTGGGATGGATTCCTCTCCTCAGAATACAGAACTAAGCAGCGAATTTGGATCCTGTGCCTCTGCTTGCTGCAAAGCTCCACACATTGAGAACATTCTTCTGGAAGCTTCCAATTACCATGGAATTCTTCTTGGGGATTTTTTTTCTTTTTGTGCCACTGATTAAAGATAATCATGGGAAGAAAGCTATGGCTACTAATTGTTGAAATTGTAAGGGAATATATTGAGATGATTATCGACTTAATGAAGCTGGCATTGAAATACATTTTCCTGATCTGCTTACTCTGTGTACTGTCTCCTAACTGGATAATACTCTGTGATTTACTCAGCCTCAGTAAATAACAGACTGATCTCTCTTGTTTGCAAATGACAGCAAGTATAGTTCCAGGAAAAATCATAAAACAAACAAGCTCAACATGCAAAGCAAGTATCAACCATTTCAGGCTCCATGAAAATAAGCTTTGTAGAGAAATGCTTGTTTCAACATACTTCAACTTGATGCCAATTTGTAATTTGTATTTACAAATCTCATTCTGAGCTATTTTACTAATTAAAAATAATATGGGGTGAAAATCTTACATTCAGGACTTTTTTTTTGTGCAAATCCACACAGATTGAGCAATAAACCTAAGTTATGTGCACCTTCTGAGAAGGAAAAACTAAAATGATCAGTGAAAGCAGTCCAGCCCTTCCCCTAATCTTAGTCAAGGTTATTCTCCCTGAACAAGTTTCTTAAAGTATTTTTTATCATTTGCTTTTATTTACTCTGTGCATTGAGAATAACATTTTTTCCACTGAAGGAGCCCAGAGGAAAGACTGGTTGGGTTTAATTTCCTCCCCCCAGTCTAGCAGGACTATTCAAAATTCTGTCTGTGAACATCCACACTTCTGCTACATGAATATATTCCAGCTTCACTTCTCATCTTCCCAATACAAACCCTCCTTTCCAGGCTCTGGAAATTTTGCAGCATCCACCTCAAGCCACTTCTGATCCTTTCATGGATAGAAGACCACCCTTGCAAGAAACAGCAGCCCTAGCTCTGCACCGTGAGGGCTCCCAGTGTGAGGATGAGGTGGGAATCCAAAGCATTTCAAAGTGCCTCCCAGAGTTCATCAGGCAGCTGTGATCTTATGATGCAACTAACCAGGATTAGTTGTTCTTTAAACAAACCAGATGTAGCAGATCTTACTCTTGTGGGACAAATGATCTGTCAGTAACAAACACAGATCATGTAAAAAATTAATGTTGTTCTTAATTTCCACAGTGTATACAGAAGAAATTAACTCTTGAGTTCCACAGATGATCAGTCTGTGGCAATACTTGGCGTAAATTTAAAATTAATTATGTTCTAAATGCTGTACACATATTAACTAATTCATCTCACAAAACATGAAGTAGATTTGTAGGCATTAGCATATGCCCTGAAGCATGAGATTTCATTACCTTTACCATTATTTCAGCTTTCAGAAGAAGTGTGCACAGCAATACAGAACAATCCAAAGGAAATAGAGGTGGTTACCTGCACCCAGAGCATTTGATTTTAAAATCTTCCAGAAGCTGCAATATTCTAAACTTGAGAGCAAACACACAAATGAACATTTATGTAAATCCACCACATCACTGCTACAACTCAAGGTAAAAAAATCCCCAACCAAACCAAAACCCAAACCCCAGACAATTTCCTTCTATCATTCATGATACAGACCCTGTGCTCGACTTGGAAGAATGAGATGAGCCATTCACACACCAAAATGGCTCAGGACAATTCTGATGTAAATCAGAGGGAAACCAGATCTTCTGTGATCCTCTGTAAGGGTTAAAAGATTAAAGTACAAAGAGCTTCTTAAGTGTGACTCTATTAAAGGAGTAGGAACTGGTGGAATGCAAAGCTAATGTCCAAGGGAGAGGGTGCACCTTCAAAGCTCCCTCAGTGAACTCAAAAATGTAAATTTAAAAAACTTATTAAAATACTAGATTTTATATTAGCATTTATAAAGCACAAGCTCAGAGTCCTTTTCATAATTCTGGTAAATCCCTTTTGCAATTTAATAAAAAAAGAGATTCGACATTTGCATCTGAGGAACGACCCAATGGATTTTTTTTTTTATAAGATCTGCATGTGAGTAAAAACTGCAAAAAAGTGGAAAGCACTTTGATGTGATACAAAGGGAGGTTTTATTACTATGTTATTTCAGAGGTGTAAATGAAGTATGAGGAAATGAAAAAGTTTAAATTATTAGGAAATCACCTGGCAGCTGGCTGGGTGGCTGGGATCTGCTGCTGTGCTGTTTGTTTTACATGGTGCAGATGCTCTTCACCCTCACAAGCTACAGAAAAACCAAAGTGCACCAATGGAATGTGTTGACTTTGCTCTTGGTGTAGAGCAATCTATCTGTGCCATCTCACACCAACCCATAAAATGAGCAGAATGTGCTGCATTTGATAAAAACGAGTATTTTACTCCAGAAATGATTAAAATTCACACCTACCAGTCACAGGATGTGTTAGAGCAGATTAAGGGAATATCCCATGGGGTGCAACAGGTTTCAGAAGAACTGACAGCACTCAGACACCCCAGAATTCACTGACAGAAACCTCCTAGCAAGGAAAAGAGAACTCTAAAAGCTGATCCTCAATCAGAAATTTTCCTACTGATGAAATAATTTTGCTTAAATAATTCAAAAATTCAGGCATGATGTCCAGATCCTTTATCCACCCAGCAGCACCGTGAAGGTTCCATGAGAAAAGAGCAAAGAGTATTTTACACACTCCATTTTCTACTTCATGCTTGGTATTTTTTCCCACTCAGGAATGGTTTCATGAATAGAAGTGGCTTCCCAAAGACACAAGAGGATGACAACTGGAATTGTACCTTTATGAACCTTGATTAGTGAACCTTCAGCACCATAAAGTCTTTTATTTAGTGAAATTAGCACTGACAGCTATGGATTAGAAGCAATCAGGCATTCTAATATTAAAGCAACCCTCCTCTTTATTTCTCTGAAACAAGATTTTGCCAACTCCCTGTTTTTATTAAATCATGAGTGGCATATTAGTTTATTTCTTGTGTTGGAATATTTAAATCATCAACATACAATAAAGACCTATGTACATGGTCTTCATTAAGAAATGAAGGATTTCTTCAAGTTGTTTTCACTGCTTCTTATAAAAACAAATTAAAAATTATTTAAAATAAATTCATTTACTCTTCAAATAATGCCATTAAAACCAGAGCTGGGTGTAGTCAATACCAGATCTAGATCCCAGCAAAGCAGCTGCACAATATTCTCTGCTCTCACCCTCTTGCTCTGCACCCTCAGCCATTTCTTACCAGTTATTTATCATCCCCCATGTGCAGCAGGTTTTTAACTACATGTGAGTGCAGAAACATCCATCTGTGTGAAAATATAGCTCGACTTGTTCATAATTATGCTAAATGTGAATAAACTATTGATAAATACTCTGACACAAAGATGTGAGGGCAGATATTTTGTTTAGAAAGTGGTTTCTGTGATAAATACTGCCCCGGGGATTACATGATCTGAGATCAGCCCTGTGAGAGCACAGGAAGAAGCAAGAAATGAGAAATTTCAAGGCACTTCCATGAACCTTCTCCCAGGTTAGACTGGGACAGACAGAGTTTGTGACAAGGGACACAAGCAAAGATACAAAGACTCAGAATTGCAGCAGAATTAGGAATTCTTTTATTTGTTGGGGTCACCCAACAAATCAGGGAACAGAGTCACTTTACTAATTTATCTGAACTTAACCAAATCCAAGGCTTTAGTCACTGACAGAGATAGGCAGTGGTTTTGCCAGATTCTGCAGTAGCTTCATGAGATGATTCATGAAATTCCTTAGAGATCATTTGGGAGCCTGGGAAAATCAGCATTTCTGCCCTTGTACCTCAGCACTAGATGGAGACTCTGAGAGTCCCCTCTCACCCCCTATTTCACAAGACAAATAATCTTCAATTTAATTCCAGCATGTTTATTAGTAAATGTGATTGATTTTGCCCCAAAATGCTTCCTTGTAAGCCCTGTGATGATAAAAACAGTATTAGAAGATGGGAGAAGGTGAGGGTTGTTTGTTTGATATAAGGTCTGGTAGGAAAACAGCTTTTCCATATTTGAGATTTCTCTTAAATGGCTGCCTCGCTTCTGAACCAAACTGATGTCAAACTCCAGAATAATGATTTTCACTCTAAAGCAGTTGGAAGAAAAGAAAAAAAGCTGATACATATTCATATCAATACTATATTCAATTAGTTGCCCAGTTACTCCCTTTGATAATGAAATACTCCACACAGTCTACAGCAAAACAGCATTTTCAAATCCACACTGCTACTCCTTGCTGGTTTAACCAATGGGGTTTATAAGTGGTGATGAAATAGCAAGAATTAGGAGAATTTGAGCTCTGGAGCAGAAAGATGAGCTGCAAACTCAGGGAAATGGTTATGCTGGGGCAAAAGGTATGGAGGAAATCAGACTTTGAAAAGCAGAAACTCTGGGATAAGATTACCAAGGGACAACACTGCCCCTGAAAAGTGGGAGCCTCCACCTATTTTCAGCCCCCCAAGGTAGGGCATTTTTCCACTCTTTTTTCTCACAGCCCTAGTTAAAACAATAGTAAAGACATTTGATGGAAACATCCAATATTGACTGCATATGATGGAATGGAAATTACTGACATTTTCCCTCTCCTCCATCATAACATTTCTGCTAAGTTGTGAAAAATATGAATAAAACCATAAATGCATTAAAATGAAATGTACATCGAATTTTAAAAGTGTATTATGAGGTTGTTGCTGCAATATCTGTTGGGTAAACAGAAAATGCAGCTGTCTAACAACAGCCATTGAAATGTGTAAGTGTCCCAATAAACTCTGCTTCTTGTGGCTGCTGAGGCCAGTTTCAGTTCCCATGGAAACAGATGATGGATTGCCAAAAATGAGATTTGATGTTTTAAAATAATCAGTGATTTGAACTAGTGATTACTATGAAAGTATTGCAGTCCTCGTGCAGTGAGGAGGTTTTATGCAGGGAGCAGGGGAGGAACACATGGCAGCTGGCAGGCAGCAGCAGAGTTGTTAAAATTCTTGCAAATGGTTGTGGTTGCTGAATGACAACAGCAAATGCAGTTTCTTGAAAAATCATTGAGTAAAATCTAGCAAAACCCTATTTTATAAAGTGAATAGGCTTTGAGGTCTTAGAAAAAAATACAGAAAGTGTTGCTGTACAGCCCTCAGATGCAATGCTTTCAAGTGCTTTTCCTAAATAAGGTCTCCTTTAGACCTCAATTCTGAGAATTCAAGGAGCCAGGCACATTCAAGCTAGAAATTGCTGGATATTTGTTCTCCTCTGTTATTTCTCAATGACACATTAGGTCCTGATCCTACAAATAAGCCACAACAAACAGAAAGAAAATGCTGGCAATATTCAGTTTTCCAGAGACTGGAGGGGAGTTCCAAGGGGGACACAGGTCTGGGGTGGATCAGTGGCAGCACAGGGGGTTTTGCTGGGAGTTTGGGTTGAGAAGCTCAGAGAGATTTTTTGGGAAGAAACTAAAGAAGAGTGAGGGCCATGCTCCTGGGACATTGACACTGCTGAGAGGTGAGGGAAGGAAGAGATTTCCTTCAGCAGTTCCACTCCTTATCCCTTCCCTTTGCCCCTGCTATGACGAAAAGCAGGTTGATGTATTCCACTCTCTCCCCACTCAAGTGGCAGGAATTTGGAGAGGAAAGCAAAGAGAGTGAAGCTGAACAAGTGATGGCTGTGCTCACCCCGATAAACATGTGCCTGCTTGTGTCTAGAGTTGGTCCCTTCATGTAAAACAAGGATTTGTGTAACACATAAAAACAGCCACAGGTGTGTATTAAGAAATAAAAGGTAGCACTAAGATGCAGCAGATAAATAGATTTCATACAAATTTTGGCAGAATTCGACTGTTTTCTCACTTCTAATTTCAAGATGCCTCTGCAAAGTTTCACGAGAGCCAAAAACATCTCCTCTCACCCCGATCAGACTGACCCATGGAACACCAGACAGCATGTTTGCAACGTATTTAAATTCATTTGGAACCTGTTTGGTGAAGGCCAAGCACAAAGCAGCTCCACTCACTGCTCTGGGCACCCAGGATAAGGCACAGGCTGCCAGCTCCTGCCTCTCTCTGCAGCACTCATTAATGTAAAACTGCTCCACATTTGCTCCCATGTAGCAAATTCTTTAAATTCAAGTTGAATACTCTTAACAAAGTAGACTTGATGAGGATCAACCACAAAAGCCACAATACATCCCCAGAGTGCAAGGTTCTGTGGTTTTGGTTTTTTTTTTTCTCCTTCCTGAATCACACAGCAGTTTTCACTATAAAAGTAAATCTGCCAAAATGAAAGGCTTTGAAAGTATTCCACATAAACCTGTATCTTAAAGTTACAAACTTATATGTCTTAGCACCTTTTCACATCACATAAAAATCCTCTGGAATCATGAGGCAAGACAGAGTTTGTCCTTTCCTGCATATAAAGAAAATTAACAATCCTTTGTAGTACAGAGCCAGAAGTACTGAGTTACATTTTACTTCAGTCAGTTTTGATTAATAAACATTGATTGGTAAACATAAGACATTACCTTTTGCTGTATTTGATAAGTCCCAAGCATTTTGCATCTATTTCCATAAAAGCAGAGATATGTGAGGGGCCACAGTAGATAAATTGTTCCCGGGGATTTGTGAACAATTGCCACTTTTTAAGCATAAAGCAACAGTTTTCTTTTGCATATTTGCTCTTAAGAATGACTGCGACACTTTTAAATAGTCTTATCTTGGCTGCATATTAAAATATTTCCATTTGTAGGCCGAGTAGTTCAAAGATTGACAGAAAAATGGTTTTCCACAAAAGCACATTAGTTATTAAAGGATTATATTCATGATTTGTCCCTAATAGCATCTTTACTTCTGATTGGAAAATACAGCAGATGCAAAAAGTGAGCCTCAAAATACGATGACAATGAGTCTTCATATTTACCCACCTCTAGATTGAGGATGATTTTTAAAAAATTGTATATAGTTCACTTTCAAAAAGTAATGCTATTAACACTTCTTTCACAGTCCATACTTTCTCTCTCAAAGTACATTTGTCCCCAGAAAGCAACAAACTCATAAATCAATTTCTACTGCAAGCTGTGATAAGTAAATCATACTTAGAGCAAAAAACGTTTCCTTCTAGTGACACTTCCATTGCCTTTGTTTCACAAATTCCAAATCTATGATTAATAAGGGTAGTAGCACATAAAATGATTTTGTTCTTTATGTGTGATCATCATAGGAAAAACAATATCCAACAGTCAGATTCTCCTCTTAGACAGTGATCTGTGAAGTTTTATTGAAATTTACAGCTGCTGAAGATTGTCCTGAAAGATACTGTGAGCAGCTGAGACCCATTAAAATACAATATCAGTTCCAAGCATCCACTTTTTTCTAGCAAAAAATATGGATTTTACAGTGCTACCGTAATGGCAGCAACTTCCCCTGGCTCATGAAAAAAATATATATTACAAAACCCTCGGTGGTTTGTGGTCCAAATTTGTAATGAAACATATTGGTCAAATCCCAAAATGTGCCTCTCATCTCATCAGCCCAAGTGCCTCTCCTGGGAAAAATCCCCTTCCAAACAAGCCTTGCTAAAAGGCATTTTCTTTGGCAGCAATGTTTGCTTTTTTTTCCCTCTCCCACCTCGGCTGGGCTGTGTTGCTGCCACCCACTCTGCACTCAGCATCCCATGGTCCCCAGGTGCCACCTCAGCCTTCCTCCCCCTCATCAAACCAACAGGCAGAGCTTCACCCAGACAAGCTGAGAGGTCTGAATAAATTAATTTCTGAAACATATGTTTAAAACCTGTGGCAAACAAATGATGCTCAGAGAGGAAAGCAGCGAGGTTGGATCTAGACAAGTCAAACAGCTCTGGGAAATAATCCTGGGATTTGCTTCCCCTGGGGTGCTGCTGTTTCCCTGTGCTGAGCAGTGATGCCCACACCAGCCCCTGACAGCGCCAGGGCTCCTCAAACTGAGCACTCCAAGAGATGATGGGAGATCTCCCCACAGTCCTTCACATCCACACAGGCCTTGGGGATAACTGGGAAAATCGATGGAAGATGATTCCTGGCGCTGCCTGTCCCTCCAAACCGAAGATACTCAATGCAGAAGTTTGGTTAAATAAATTAATTACAGGGTGGTGATGGATTTTAGTTTAAGGGAATAATTTAATTCTGCAAAATAATCTTCTTTATCAGGTATTGACTTTAATGTGGAGCCCGTGAAAGGTACATACAGATAAACCCAGTACTAGAGGGGTTTTCCACACCTCTTTCTGCTGAGAGGTGTTACTCCACAATGTCAGCAGACAAGAGATCTGCAATTTTTTATTTTTGAAATTATTGCTCAGCTAATACATTGCAGAGTTGAGGCTGACAGTCTTGGAATTTATTGTTCAGTAATGATAATCATCACAATCTTAATGAAAGTATTATCCAGTGTATGTGAAAAGTAATTATGTGCAACTAGCTTAAGTTGTATGACAGGCTGGTATTTGCAGAGAAATGCATAGTGACACTAGAACTTCTCAGAGAAAAATGAAGTGGTGTTTGTTTTAAAGTGAAAAAAATATATACATGGCACATTAAGTCAGCTGCTATCATCAAAGGAAAACCTAATCTAATGCTATTATCAGCCCCAAATTTGATGTATTATTCCTAAATACTTTAATTTTTCCTCATTTTTTTAAGCCTACTTAGCTACAGTTACTTTTTTTTTGAGTCTGCCATTAATATATTTACAATTTACTTTAACAAATGTCTAAGAAATTTGCACATTGCTTTGCTTATTTGCAAGATATTGTGGTTTTGTGTTCAAAACCACAGCAAGTCATATGAGACAGTTGCTTGTGCTTGATGGATTTTCATTTCCACAATCTGCCAGCAACTTCAGTCTCTAAGAGTTAATAACGACCAAATACATCCCCTAATGAATTGACCTGAGTGCAAAACACAGATATTAATCCATGTGTACCTAAAGCAATGCAATTGAGCATCCCTGCCTAGTGGGACAAAATGGATCTGTGAAGTATTTTGGTTCCTCAGGAGTTAATTAAGTGACTAAATGTCCGTCCTGCTGAAAGGGACACCCCAGAAGTGCCTTTGTACACCAAAAATGAACTTTCCAGTTTTGTGTCAGACATAATTCCACTATCAAAAGACATGAGTTAATATTCACCTAACTGCAGCTTACATGGGGAAGAGTCGTTTCGCTGTAAGGAAGTTAATGAAGACAGTAATAATGTCTGCATAGAAGTTTTCTTCTTAAAGAAAGTGAATTAAATTAATTGATGGCTGGAATGAACCTTTTCTCTGAAAAGTGCTTCACTTAGAGAAAGGTAAAAAATCCTCTAAGAGTACTAAGAATTTAATTCCTCAATGCCACAAGTGAAAGGCAATTGTAGACCTTGATGCTGCTACTGTCCTTTGTGCCTCTCCAAGGTACTGTTTGTGCTCGTGTAAAGAAAGTTAAATGTGCTTTGCTTTTAAGCCTGATGAAGTACAGCCAGGCAAGGCAAGCTGAACACTTGACATCCCAGAATAGCAATTTCTTTTGATGCAGTCACCTTTGGAGAGCTGCTGGTTTTGGTGAGATGTGCAGGGAAGCAGGCAAAATCATCCCATCAGTCAAGACCCTGGATAACTGTGCAGCTGAAACTCCACATTTCTCTGCTGGTATATTTGGAAATTAATCTGTCTGGGTGTAATGTGAAGTCTCTTCTAGAACTTCTTGGGGAATGTAGAATAATAACAAACAGCTCAAACCCTAATTCTTCTCCTTGCTCATTTTCTCTTGTTCTTGATCTTGTGGTCTCCTCTCCAATTCTCCACTTCATACTTCTCGAGCATGTACGGAGCTTCTTTCTGTTCTAGAAACACTTCTTGAAAATACCAAGCTTAGGCTTTGGTGACAGAGAATGCATAAAAGCCAAAATGAATGTACACCACATTGCACTAAGTGAGGGGGGAGGATGACACTGACTTTTAGGACTTAAATTTTTAAACACACACCATCATGTCCCACCAGATTTGTTAGCTGCCCTAAGTCATAAACAGTAACAACAGCCCCAGGAGTATGTGCAGGCCATTTGCTTCACATTTTTATATTATATGGGGATTTGTTGATTTTACATGCCCACTCATTTAAGAGCAACTTGTCATCCTATTCCTGTTTCTATCTGGAGGCTTTAACAAAATATTACAACACCATTAGGATAGGTACTAATATGTGATTATTTGCTACAAAATTCCACCACAAGTAACACCAGCAGTTAAATGAAACAGAGGATGCAGTTTGAAAAAAATTGCCTGCGTCCCAAAGGAAACTTTCTCCCAGAAAATGTCACAGCCATGCACACATTTGGAGCAGGATTTACCATCCTGACTAAAAAAGGGTGAAACCAAAGCTATTCCCTGAATCTTTTCTCCCCCCAACCGTGAAAAACTGCCAAGGGCACGTAGTGATAGGGCAAGGGGGAATAGTTTTAAACTAAAAGAGGGTGGATGTAGGGAAGAATTTTTTCCTGATGAGGGTGGTGAGGCCCTGGCACAGGTTGCCCAGAGATGCTGAAAAGCAGGCAGAGCCCCTCCTGGTAAGTGTGTAAGTACTGGTACACAGTGAAGGAGAAAGACATCAGCATTTACTACCTTAAACCTGCTAGGGAGACCCTACTGCACAGCCAGTTAAATGACATTCCTTGAAACATCTCAAGAATTCCTTAATTTTATTCTCAGAACTAGTGTTACTTTTGATCTTTTGTACCTCTCACCTAAGGACAGCTCTGTTCCCACATCCGTGAGATGAATCCATGCCAGAGCAGCTCTGTGCACACAAACATGAGGATCATTTTCATGGCATAAAAATGATGCAGAGTTAAGTACTTGTAAATTAAGGCTTTTGCATGAGTAAGACTTAACTTGATCAACTAGCTGAATGAATTTGGCACTTTTTATGTCCTCACTCCTTGTGCACCACAGCGATGTCACTCCTAGAAATCATTATTACAGCTGACACATGAAATTATGGCTGATTGATTCAGCCAAATCATTGTAAGCTTGTTTAAGAGCATCAAAAAAGCTTTATATTGATTTAGCAATATAGGGTACTTTTAATCAGATTAAAGAGCATCATACAAGGTGGTTGTATCAATTTCCCTGATCAGTTTAGCAGGAGATCAGGTGAGATTGATGCATCAGCCTAACTGGATCACTGGCTAAACTGATCCGGGAAATTGATACCTCCTGGTGCACTAAGAACACTGAAATGCACAACTTGCTCCACAGGTAAGAAACAGCTCCCATAAGATAATTCTGCATTTCTTACAGTTTTATATGCATCCTCTCCACGTCTCAGCTCCCCTGTATTTATAGGGCTGCCACATTTACTTCCCAAATTTCACGGGCAGCAAGATGTGAGTGGATGCTCTCTGATTTTTCCATTTTGAGACCTACTGCACACAGAGTGTCCTGATGATTGGTATGTGTACCATAAATCTGTCACTTCCTGAACTTATCAGACTCGCTATGCACCATCTATCAAACTTCCAAGGAGGCTCACACTTCCAGCATGGGCATTTCAGCTGCAGAAGTACTCAGAGATTCCTACACGGGTCAGACAAATGTCTGCAAATGTTCCTTTTAGACAAAATTTCTGACCAGGGAAATGGAATTTATATGGAACACTTGAGGTGTATTTCACCCCTCCTGTAGCCAGTGTTGCAGTTCTCCCATTTTTAAGCACAGGGTTACAGGTGATTTTACCACAGCAATCCCAACAGGGTGAGAGCAAGAGCAAAGCACAGCAGGTGAAAATCAGAATCTTTATATTAATAAATACGCAGCTCTACTTGCAATTTTCCCAAACTGTAAGAGAACTCAGGCAAATCTCATTTTCAGGCACTACAGGCTTGCCATGGTCACTCTGCTCTGTCCCCTGTAAGGGTTCCCAGGAAGCTCTCAGACATCAGGACAGCAAGGCCTTGTCACCATCTGCAAATTCCTGATTTGTGTATTTACAGCATCAACAACACAATATTTGTAATGTGGCAGAAGTGGAGGAAGTAGATCCTTAATGGTTAATAACTCAGGATTTGTCACTTAGTTCTCTTCAAGAGATTGCCCAGGATCTCATTGTTTCATCTTCCAGCTGCTTCCCATCAAATTACTATTAAATTATTCATAAATTATTACATAGTTTCTTCACATCCCTGCAATACCAATTTTAACAGTTTCAATACTCTAATACCAGCTTGCAGGTTTCAAAAAGGCACATAAGCACCAATAAAATATATTGTACAGATGAGCAAAATTCAAGTCTAAGAGAAGTTTTCTCTTTCTAGTATGAACTCTAAAGCCTCAGGAGCCCTGGACCACAGCAATATTCCATTCCCATCATTTGTTAGCACATCCATCCCTTTGAACACACGAAAATGTAATGCAGAGTTAAAAACTAACTAGCAACATTCCTGGCATTTCAACAGCTTTCTAATAAATGAGACAAGATTTAATCCACATTTTTGAATGTTACAGCCAAGCCCTTCAGTCTCTGAATGAAACTGTGCAGATAAAAACATGGGATGGCTTCATAACTGTTTCAGAAAAGGATAAATGAACACAACTTGAGATAATAACTAATCCAAGTGCAAGTACTGTGCCATTAGGGGTGAGCTGCTAATTAGTAAAAAAGAAATAAAACTGTCATTGTAGGCTAAAAAATAATGAAAAGAATAAACAATATCTGAAATTTTATTGTGAGGAAAATAGTACTAAGCATAACTCTGCAACGAAACCCCACAGATTCATATATTAAAAGAAAAAGCTCTCCGAATTCATTAAGTTAGTGCACTCAAGTAAATGTAATTGAGAGAGGAACATTTCCTTTTCCAAAATGTATCATGGAAATGAAGCACGTGAAGGAAGAGCAGACGTTCTGCACATCCAGCCCCTTCTGCTGCACCAGGACCATTAAAACCACATGAATTATTTTGTCAAACTGCTTCAGAAGTTCAGAGACGGTCTTAAAATAGTAATTTATCTCAAACTTAGTATGAACACGACTACTTTATTCTCTTTAAACCTTAATTAGTGTACTTAAAATGTAAGCTGTGTTATCAAATATAATTAATCATATTTTAGGGTGGGTGTATTTTGAGCTTTAAATTGACTTACATTCTGCTGCTCGGTATAATCTTGTGCCCGTCTCTAAACCATGTCACTTGGGGCCTTGGATGGCTCAGGATGTGTGGGAAGTTCAGAACTGCAGCCTGTCCTTCAGTCACTGTTTTTCTCTGCTCTGTGTCCATGAAATCTCCCATGTCTGTAAAGAAGAAAAATGAGAAGTTTTTCCTTTCTCCCCGTTTCTTTTCAGGGGACAGAGGAATTGCCACATTTCCCAAGAGCCACTGGCACTGATAATCACTCAGTGGGACACTGTGGATCACAGGACAGTTTGGGGTTTGATTCACAGGGACAGATGAACACAGGGCATGAAGGAAACCCCAGTGCTGCTGCTGCACACAGGCAGAGCATCCACGAGCAGCCCTGAGTGGCCCCTGTGCTCTCGGGCAAGAACTGAGAGGTTTTACTGGAAATGACATTTTCATGGAGGTTTGTTTGCTTTGGTTTTTTGTTTGGCTGGAGTTTTTCCTCTCTTTTTCTCTCAGACAAATCCTTGCACAATAAAAAAGAAACCCCTGCAATGCACAGGGATGCTCATGCTGGATGTAAATGTGTCCATTTTTGGGTGATGTCTTATTTATCCAGATCTACACAAACAGATGAGCAGCTCTTCCACTGCAGCCAGGCCAGTGGAGAGTCAGACCTAAGCAAGGATTCCAAAAGGATCCTGGAATCCCAAGGCCATGCTGGGGGCTGTTGGCTCTTCTGGCACGACACTCCCAAGTCAACAGTGCATGCCTGGTGTTAAAGAGCAGCTTTTAACAAAAATGTTAATGGAAGGAACAAAACTACCCTTGCAGAACCTCTGCCTCTGCAGGCTTTATTTCACAAGCAAGTTCAGGTATCTGGGGAGACCTTGGAAAAATTCAGTGAATGTTTTTTTCTTGTTTTTCCATTGCCTTTTGTACTGCATTCTTATCCATTAACATACACAGGGCTGTAGGCTCTTACTTCTTCACCCTCCAAAGAACTTCTCCGCATTTTAATTTGATTTAAACTAGGAAATTGACACACACAAAACTATTCCAGCTTCTGTCACTGAATTTACTTTTTTTTTAAAGGACAACAGGGTTCTTTACAATTTCCGTGCTGCAGAGAAGGATGCAAAGGACACAGAAAAGAGAAGACCACAATCAGGTCTGTGAATGGCAGGAGATGAGAAGAGACAGAACAAGAGCAGAAATTAAAAACACATGGTATTTTAGAGAAGCTTTAATCATCTTTGTGATTTTCAAGTTATTTATTCAGACATAATCAGCATTGTACTTCCTCTGCTGCTCCAGATTCCTTACAACTGTAATCAGATCAGCTACTTGAAAAGAAATTTCAAACTGTGGAGGTGGATCTAATTAACTTCACTGTTGTATGATTATTTTAGTTTTCAAAATCCAAGAGTTTTTAAGCCCATCCTGTAATTAAGATTTACTCAGCAGTTTTCTCGCAGATATCTGTTCCCATTCAGTTAAGTAATATGTTAGCATGTGTTCAGAATATTTTTTAAATTATTTAACAAGTTCCCTGCTACTTCAGATATCTAGGACATGGAAAATACCTCAGATCTTTCTCAGTGCCACTATAATTACACCTTTCAATTTTTCACTGGAGATCTTGACTTGAAGTGTATTGGGAAGCATCCTCTACTCACTGGTAAAAATAGATAATTTCTCGTGAATCCTTCTGAGTTAAACACTTAACTCCCCATAAGCTTTGATGAGTTGCTAAGATGATTTTAGGAACCCCTTGGAATGTTGCCTTCTGATATATTTTGAAGAATAACAAAAAAGTAATATATGATAAAATATCAGGAACTTCACTACATCCACACAGCTTAAATCAATTAATTTAAATCAGAACCACAGAAAAGAATCACTTGACATCAGAAGCTACCCTAAATGAAGGGGAAAGAGGATATTTAAAACTTGCAGAACACTTCAGTCTGCAGGAATCAAGTGCAAATCTGACTGACAATTTCACTACAGAAGAAGCCATATATGTCACAACGGTTCAAGACCAAAGATCTCCCAAGTCACACAGGATCTGGTTTGCTTTGCCTCAATGTCCTTATCAGTGAAAATTAATAAATAAATAAATTAATAAATAGACTGCTTAATTCAGAGAGATTTAAGAGAGAACCTTTTAGCCTCGTTCAGCAATGCAGGTCTACAAATGAAATGCAGGGAAAACTAAAAGTGAAGTAAAATAAACAATTGCACTTCTGACTCACTCCAGAACAGCCAAACACATACACAAACCAGCCTGGAGAGACAAAACCCTGCACTGCAAACCTTCCCCTCCTTCAGAGGGGAATAAAGCTGACATTTCAGGAGACAGAATTCTTCAGCAGCAGCAGCATCAAGGAAAAGTATTCCTGTGTATCCTTCTCACTATTTTCCCATAAGGACTTCCTCAGGAATTGCCCCCTGCACTGTGCCAGTACAAGTGCTTGTACAGCTGGGTAGGGAGCTGGGCAGGGAGGAGCTGGGAGAGAACTCCTTTAACAGCCCAACAAAAGAACTGTTGCTCTTTTAGAAATTTTGGAGAAGTCTCCCAGCTTCACAGCTGCACAAACACATTTTCCTGCTGAGCCTGAACAAGAGTGAGATCCACTGCAATGCAGGAGTGCAATGATTAGTGGGATGGAGGAGGAATTGGGACCATCTTTCCCAGGGACTGCTACCAAAGCCTTTGTGCCCTAAAACCACACCTGGAGATGCAGCTCCAGAAGCATCTAGGCTCCTCCAAGGGCTCAGTGCTGCACAAGGAGAGGCATCTCACCCTCACCTTCCCCTGCTAAACCCCCTGCTCACCCCACACCTCACTCAAAGTTCTGTTCACTCCCAGCAGCTTTCAGCAGAGCCTCTGTGACCTGATGGAATGCACTAAAACTGCAGAGGGGTATTTAGAAAACATCCCTGACCCAGGTCAGAGTGAGCCCATGGTCAGGAGACAGCAAGGGCTGGCAGAGGTCAGGGAAAGAAAACCCCATTTTAGCCACAGTTTATTTTTACTTTAGCTCCCAGCAGCTCCAAAACAATAGAGAGACCAAACATCAAATTACTGGTATTACTGACATTACAGGAATAGTAACAAAACCCACTGTAATGCAGTAAACTGATGGACACGATACCAAAGCTTACGAAATACAATTTGTAACTGGTTTTATTTTAAAACACAGGAAATTCCATGTAATTTCCCTCACTGACATACTGATTAACTTGAATCAGTTCCTTCAAATTGGGTATCTAATAAATAATTCAATTTCTCTAAATTCCACTTATCAAGTGACATTTACTACTACTGAATTTCCAGTTGCTGACCCTGAGGAGAAATTTGATCCATGTGTCAGAATTCTTAGGCACAGCACATAAATCTGCCTCTTTTTACATTTCTTTTCTGCTTTTACTTTTGAAAAAGAATAAGGCTTAATTTTATTATTACTTCCAAAAAAGTTATTTGAATTGTATTTTCCATATGGTAACTGGAAAAGAGGAAATCAAGAGTATGTGATCATTTCTTATGTCACGTTCACTAGCACAAACTCCTGAGAAAACCAATTTAACCTTTCCAAATGGCAGCTGGATTTCAAAAATTCTGCACAGTCCAACTGAAGTGGTGCAAACATTGGGGGGGTTTGCTTCAGAAAGGGGTTGAGAACAGAATTTTAAAAGTTTTGTTGTGAAACTGCTGAGTTTGTATCACAAGGATCACAATGTGAAATCTTCCTGGTGCTATCCTCACCATCCCATTCCCTTTCAGATGCTGCTGCTTTCCTCTGGACTTGTTTTGATTGATAGTTTTGTGCTGTGTGGCCTTGCTTAACCCCATAAGGAATTCAGGGTGAGGTATAACAGTTCTCTCACGCTACAGATGTCTCCAAACAATCTCATTTTCATGGCTTGGAAGAGCTCAAAGACTCAGTGTTGTCCTGCTCTGAGCTGCTTTCCAGATGATAACTCAAGTATGAAACTTCTTGTGCGGCAATAATTTAAAAATTTGTTAAATCTGCTATCTAAGACCTGTTCAGACTAACAAATGTTACCATACATTGGGGTTGTTACCCAAAAGGAAGTTAATGAGCACAGAGTGACCCCCACCCAGACATACATGCCACTTTGACTAGAGATCTCCTCTGCAGCAGTGCCCCCATCCTGTTCCGCACGATGCACTGGTAGAAGCCAGCATCAGCCCTCTGCAGAGCTGGGATGATGTACCTGCAAGGCAAAAGGCACAATTAGAGACAACTTCTTCCTGTCTTACACTTTGTCTTAACTGCTTATTGTACTTTTTCTTACAAGCACTGTAATCTCTGGTTACAATATTGTCTGTTAAGTCCAGATTTTTAAAGAATTGCTAACAAGAAGTGCATGGAAGTAACTTCCAGTCTTTAGTTCTGCATATGATAAATGCCAAATATAACAAAAATTCACAGGAAAGACAGACTTTAATTTTTTCCCCTAGTTTTCTCTACCTTCATTCATAAGGCAAAGCAGGTAATTAGTTCAGAGGAGTGACAAGAAGACTAAGTGTAGGTATCAGGAAGACTTGCAAGAAATACCAAAGCTTTCCAATGAAAGCTCCACTGTGTGACCACTGAAAGGCTGGAACTGCCACCATGTGCTGTACATTGTGTTTGCTCTGCCCTTCAGTGTGCTCAAACAGACACTTGGTCCACTAATCTCACCTTCCTCATTCAGCTCCATCTGATTGCTCAACATGAAAATGAGCTGATGGGCACAGTTTTAATGGGAATAAAACACATGAATAATAGAGATAATCCTGCATTAAACAAACATTAATCACAAGCGCAGATTCCCCCAGTCACCTTCAGGAGATATTATGGCAGGATTAATGGAAGTCTTTATGGAAGATAAGGAAAACGGCTGAATTTTAATCTTCAAAATTTAATTCCACTAAAAGAAAACATTTCTTCTTAGACTCAAATATACTGTACACACCCACGTGCAGAACTTAACATCTGGACAGGATCGGGGAGTGTAAAACCAAGGAGGCAGAAGATCCTGGTGAATGCAGGCTGTAATCATGAAATGCACCCCTGCAGATGGGTCACACCACCAAACACAGGGAACTAAACCAGAGCCCAACACTGTGGCCAAGCTTGAGCAATCCCTGGGATCCCCAGGAGCCCCTGGCTGCCCTTGGATAGGAGCTGTGACTCCTGTGACCTCCCCAGAGCCACCTGCACGTCCCCTCCCGTGGCCATGGCAATTGGCACCAGGAAGAAAAGGAAGATTCCAGCCCATGCTCTGAATGGGAGTCACAGCAATCCCAGCACACAAATAATGACTCTGAACCAGGAATGTTGTTGCCTCTTGCCTGACGAGGGAATGGAGTAGGAAAACAGATGAAAATACAAGGCAGAGGATAGAAATCAATAGGACAGAAGGGTTCTCTAGTTCCTTAAAAAATTATTTCCTTCTCTGCCAGGCAGAAGATTGTTGTAAAACATCATTATTAAAAAAAATAAAATAACTGAAGATTCTGACAAATATTGAAAATTAATTTTTACAGTTCTTTTTACCCAATAGTTATACATTAACAATCCTTCTTCCTCCCATAAAGATTTAGTGTCCTGCTTGGCTAACATTTATTGCATTGGCTTTTCTATTAAATAAAGCCAAAATTAAAGGCTTCTTTCCTGAGTATTCATCTGTACTAGGACAGTAATGCAGAGTTAGTTTTGCTGTCACCAGGACAAAACAAGTCGATTAGATCAGAAGTGTCCTACTTTGGTTTTCTTTTCTGACTTATTAAAGTTTCAGCAGGAAACATTCTTAACATGTTGCCTGAAGAAATGAAAATCTTTTAAAAATTTACAGTGAAAATCCCATCTACCTTGGAAATTCCAAGGCAGCCAAAACCTAGAGCAGCTGGATTCTCAGTGGACCTACCGGGTATCATGTGCAGGTACAGCAAGCAAAATTAGAAGGATTAAATAACAAAAGTGAAAAAAAGAGCTAGGACATGTGTTTATTCTGTGTGAGACTAACTTGAAAATTGCAAACCTGGGCAAGGGATAAATATTAATGGAATTTCTGATTCTGTGTTTACAATTTTAAACAGTCTTTATGCACCTCACATGTCTTATTATTTTTTTAAAATCTACTTTTCTATTGACATAACAGTCACAATACTGCTTTTTGTGCTATGCTTTCCCCATTCCACTTTTTTTCTGATCTGCAAGAGGGGATATAAATAGTGCTTTCTAAGCTCTAAATAAGACTTTCTTCCCCAGAATGAATTGAAATCGAAGGTTAACAAAATTCCTTACAGTGACAGGACATAATTTTGCTTTATTTTTGTCTATGCTCAAACTTTGAAGATAGATCTTCCCATTGTAGAGGTGCCAGGAGGCTCCTTGAGGTTCCTGGGGATGTCTGCAAGGACTTTGGAAAGTCAGCCCCGACTCTCCCCTCATTTTGAAGGGCACAGCCAAGCAGAACCTGGCGTTTGGGAAGTTCCTACAGAGAGATGGGAAGTGACAAGCAGAAAAGAGAAGCTTCAAGGGGAGGCTCCCCGAGCGTGACGTGCTCCACCACCCCTCTGCAGGGAGTTTCAGGAGGGAGAGGCATCAGCCACCTAAAGAGAAATCCCAGCTAACACTTACAGTTCACTCCTAATTTAAAATTTAAACCCTCATTTTAATTTTAAATGCCCTAAGAGTTAAAAGCGAAGCTATAGGCTATGGGATTTAATAGTCATAATTATGGATACAGAATTAAAGCTAAATGTATTTTATTAGATGTTCATGTTACTTTTTATCTACTCAAGCTTTTTAACAAAAGAATTATACATCAACTGATCTAACTTTTTAAATACAGAATCAAGATTAGAATGTGTCCAGTGTTAAAAACATGATAATCAGATACTTTTAAGTAATTTGGTTGAAAGTGTATGGCTGCTTAGACATAACCTTTCATTCATAAACTCCAATAAATCAATATGTTCAGGCCACAAAAGCAAATAGGAAAGACACACCTGGTCCAGAATTTAATTCAAAAGAAAACAAAGGGAAAAAAAGAAAAAAAAAGAAAACAGAAAAAATACTCTGCCTGTACGTTAAAGTCTCTTAACTTACAGACATAACCAAAATTGCTCCTGCAGCCAGCAGCACTGATTTGTTTTCATAACATGTCTCTAGATCACAAAGAATTTATAAGGTTGTTTTACAGATTCTTAACACCAAGCAGTGTATGCACAGTCACTGTAAAGCCAGGCTGTGCACACAACCAACTTGGTTAGACAAAGAAAAGCTGCTCCTCCAGGGTCACCAATGTCACAGTGCGAAGACTCCAATTAGTTCTTTACTCACTTGGGGTGTTATAATAATATATTTTCATCCTGTTACAATATAGACATTACTTTAACTGAGACACACTAAGTAACATCAATTACCAAAAAGCTTTGATTGATGATTCAAATTGCAGCAGAAGTCACTTATTCTGGGAAGATTCGTGCATTTAAACAGACTATTTATCCAAGAGAACTGCACAGCAAACTGTTATGGGGTCAAAGGTTAAATTTTGCAGCTGGAATTTTATGTCTGAGCATATCTTTTCCTTGCTTCCATTCCTCCTAATGCACCTATACCTTTTTTTGGAAGCTTAAAGCTTTGCATTTCTATAGGATCAAAATCCTGTTTAGCTGATCTCTGGCTGTGGTGTAGCAGTAGGGATGCAATTTCTAAATTAATATTTTCTATCAATGTTATTTTATTATCATAAACCAGCAGCTTCCTCTGCACCAGATCTTTTAAATAGAAATAAAATAAGAACAATACAAAAACCGCAGAATTAATAAATGTGGTTTGAATCGTGACCTGACATTCACAAGAAGAAATTAAATGCAATGATAAGAAACAAGGGACTGACTGCAGGTATGTGCACAAACAGCTTGGGAAAGGTGTTCCAACAACTGATTCCAACTCCCACTGCCTTACACAGTAAAATTCCAGTTCTGTGTTAGGATGTCCACTTGTCTAAGAAATACCAAAACGTTCTGATCTTCAAAATGTCACACACGTTCTGGCTCAGGTTCCTCCAACACCATGAAATGTCAGTCCCCAGTACCTAGCCCATCTGCAGGGCTGCAGTTGTAAGCTTTGCCTGCTGTTGGTTCCATGTCCATGTTTCTCCTCCCACACTATTTTTCCTCCTGCTCTCTCAGCATCTCACACGGGCAGGGGCAGCTTTCAGCCCCTTCTACCAAGCCAGCACCACTGACTCTGCTGCTGTTGATCAAAACAAGTGGCATTTGCACTTGTGATGCTCAAACATTCTGTGCTTTGTTGTGCTATTAGAGATCTTTTCTTTTTCTAGAAAGTATTCACACATCTCTTTATGATGTGTAATCCACATCCCAAGGCTTGAAAACAGCAACCATTAATAGATGCACAGACTCAGGACTAAGAGGGCTCATCCAAATCCAAAGTCTTCCTTTTCTAGGTAACTTCAAATCAAACAAAATGTTTAGGTTTGAACAGTTGTTAAATAACTTTAAATGCTAAATGACCCCCAAAAGTTTTAAAAAGACATTTAAGGGAATTTTTTCCCTACTGCTTTGTAAATGTAAATAACATCGAAATTACTATTTGAAAATCTTTCAGAAAAGTAATTATGGATTTTACCTGGTGTAACAACATAGATATTTTATATAATTATCTGCATTTTTATGCCAAGTTATAGTGTAATTTCACACACAATTTTCCCTACCTTAAGCCAAGTAGCCCAAAAATGCAGTATTTAGCCTGGTTTGCAAAAGGTACATGTGTTGTAAATGGGCTCCCTCTGCCACATACCCAGCCCTGACAACTTCTGAACTCACCTGGCAATTTCTACAAAATTTAAAAGCACCAAATAAGTTGCATAAAAATTAAATTTCCGTAAGGTCACAGAAATTTCCATTTGCATGGAGAAAGCCCAGTTAATCCTCCCACATTACAGAAAAGGAGACAAAACTTGGCTGTCTGACACGTTGATTCTCAGCCAGCCATGTGCTGCCTATCAGCAGGAATGAGCTCTGATAAGCCACACTGTGGCTTTTCTCCTGTTTGATGGAATGTCTGTGGGATGGGGAGGGAGGCAGGAGGGAGGTCCTGGGGGCAAACTGCACAATCATTAAAGAGCAGTTTGTTAAACTATCAGCTCTGTTTTGGCATTCTCAGAATTGAAACAGAAGGTTTTGTGTGGAATTTAAGACAGACCACATTCCTCCAGATCTGATTGAGATGAACAGTCCCAGCGAGCTCGGCTCTGTTCAAGGATGAGTTCACACATCATATGTAACATTTAGCTAAGGAATGCCTCTCCTATTTATTACAAACACAGGTAGAAGTTACATCTCCAGCAAAAGGCACTTCTGGTACTTAAAAATTCTATGTTAGGATCCATGTTTTGAAGCGTCAAATCTTATTTTTAGCAAAAGAATCTCATCTGTTTACAGAGCCCACTCCTCTGTCACAATAAACCCTGAGGTCGCTGTGTCTGTATGTACAAAGCTGTTTGAGGCATGGGGAAATTGAGGGGGTGGGGTTTGGTTTGGGGCTGGTTTTTTGCAACTACACTTGGAGAAGGTGATTATACAGATGTGGTTTACTTGTATTGGCTGGAGTAGGAGGTTATTTCACTGTCGTTGTGCAACCACTTGAATTCCAAGGGCCAGCTGCCTTCGGCAAGGCACGTGAGGACCAGGCGGTTCCCTTCCAGGTGGGTCTGGGGCAAGCCTGGCTCTGTCTTGAAGAATGGTGCAACATCCCCTGCAACACAAAGGAAAAAAAAAATGGGTTTGGAGGCTATTTAGGAAAATATAGGGAAAAACTACTGATATTTAGCTCATTTCTTCTCAACATGGTCATCGTAAAACAAGCAACAATGTGATTAAGGCTTGCACTGGTACATTCAAACTAAGCTTTACCTTTAGGGGCAGAATTACCAAGATCTCAATAAACTTTGTCCTTGCCCACTCAGACAAGCTTTTGTCCACGTTTACTCTTTCTCCATATGAGAATTCCAACACTGTCTGCTGTGGCAGGCAGTGAACAGCCCTATTGGCTTTCTTCCCCCCCTTCTCTTTTCTGAGGATTAAATCCACTCAAAGCTTTTTTTTCTTTTTTTTTTTTTTTCTTATTTCTTGAATAGAAACCAGAAGAGTAATCTTGGATAGAAATGATTATCACAGCAGGAAAAGTCTCAGGGTAAATGAAGATTCTTGATAGGGAAAAGAATTTAGAAAAAAAACACCACACAATTTTAATGTGTTTTTCAATGTTCTTGCCAACCAAAATGTGTTAAATTATATTACCTGAAGCCACTAGCAGATTTTGAATTAGGGTACTTCAGTAATGTGCAAGGGTCACACATACTCTCAAACTCTTGTGTATCACAAATAAAACACTCCAAGCAAAAATATTCTTGATGGGTAAATTGCCAAAGCTCTGCTCAAATACAGATTGATTCTGAGTCCACTCCTGCTGGAGATCTACCCCAGTCACCCCTGGAAGATGAAGGTTTTCACACTTTATGTGTCAAATTTCTATTTGCAACTATAAAGGAACTATAGGCTTAATTTTAGAAGCATATAAATACCTTCTATAACCCAAATTAACAGAATGGCCTGGGTTGAAAGGGATGTTAAGCACTCATCCAGTTCCAATCCCTGCCACGGGCAGGGACACCTTCCACTAGACCAGGTTGCTCCATCCAGCCTGGCCTGGAATGCTTCCAGGATTTTATGATTACATATAAAACACAGAAATTATAATCAAAGTCAGTGATTTAATACAAAATATGAATAATATTCAATAGGTAGACAATACTGAGCTCTGCTTTAAAGACTGCAGGGTCTGTGTGTGTGTACCTTATATATAAAATACAGAAAAAACCCAAGATACACAAATGTTGTCCCAGTGCAAGTAACAGTTCAGTTAAACTACAAACCTTCCTTTTAGAATTTATTTTAGACAGGCTCAGGCATTTTTATACTTGCTATTTAAAGAGTTTAACCTATTTTTTACAGTTTGGAGGGAAGTGCCCTCATGTACTATTCAAGGCTGGCTGGAATTTTTGAACCCACAGGTCACAGAATCACTGATAGCCCCAGGACACCCCCAAGGCAAGAGGTGCTGGTGGTGGTTTTCCCATGGCCCTGGTGTTCCACTGGAGTTCACAGCCCAGCCCAGGGATGTCAGCATCTCCAAGCCTTTATCTTTCACTTTGCCTCTGCTCAGGGAATTTTTGTGCCTGGACAGAGCACGTGGCAGCACAGACTCATCATCATTAAAGGGTGCTGGGGCAGAGCTGGGCTCTGCTGAGCGTGGCCAGGGAGCCCCAGGCCCACTGGTGCCAAAGTATCTCCTGCAATGGGCTATGAATCAGCCAGAGCTCCCCACTCATCTGATGAGCTGGATTGACAAATTGCCTCCTGAGTTTTTACATTTTAACTTCAAGAACACAGTCATTATGCAGAAAGAAAAAGGCACATAATCTTAAAGCAATGCTTATAAACTATCACACAAAACCTGATCTAACAAACTAAATTAAAATCTGTATTTGGGGTAGGGCCCTTTTCTGATTTGTAGCATTTTAAATAACCTGTCTTTCAAACAAACTGATTTATGACAAGTGCAGATCAGCAGTAGATTCTTTAAACTGGCTATGCAGGAAGCTACAACAATTCAACATACGAGAAAACTGGAACAGTCCCAAACTAGCAGACATTTCCAGACAAGCCAAGGATAGTTTTTACACCTCTCCACACTATTACATGACTGAGAATATATTCTGCAAAGCTTCTCTTTTAGTTGTTGTTTTAATGACTGCAATTACTGTGAAATCATCCCAATTCTCATTGTCTCCTAACTAGTAAAATCAAACAATATTTTAAACGTTATAAAGAAAAATTTAAGTTGGAGTTCGAGGATGTTCCTGTGAAATACAGTTATTTTACCCAGAGTGAAAAGCAAATTTTTACAAAGGTATTTCTAAACAAGTGTATTTCTAAATCTTGTCAACTGCTTCAGATGTATTTCAGGGAGTCTCCCAAGGGAGTTTCAGACATTCTACCCTGGTAAGATTAAAGGTGTCAGGCTTCCTCTGGAGGTGGAAAAGCAGCAGCTGGGAGCAGTGCTGGTGTTCAGGGGAAGAGATCAGAGCCCTGTTGGTAAAGTGAAATGATTAGTGCTGAGTCCCCTGAAAACAACATTTACCTGCTCACGTGGGCTCATGGAATGAGTTCCCTAAACTGTTCCTCCCTGAAGAAAGTTTAGTCACTGAGGGGAGCTCAGTGGTATCTGCACCACACTGAGTCATTTGTTGATCCTTGTTTTCAGTGATTTACAGACTCAGCAGCACAACCTCCTTCATTACTTACTCTGAATTATCCACTTACTCCTAACTTATGTCTTTCCAAGAAAAAAATGATGTATTTGGAAGACAAAGTGCTGCCCACAAGTCTGCCATTCAGCCCTACATTTCCTACTCAAATATTCCAAACCCAGTGATGCTGCAGCCCACTCAGAGCTATCTCCCATTTAAAGCATCACAATCAAGCTGTTATTACATGAAAATTATTCTCAAAACTCAATCCAGTTCTGTTAGAAGCTAAAATTTAATAGACCTATGGGAATATTTTTATAAAGAGTATAGCACGCTTTATAAATTACCCTGGCTCTCTGGAAGATTTACTTAAACCCTTGAAGTAATTTTATCTTCTAATCCTTTATTCCTGACTTTCTCATCAATCACATACCATCAGTTTATCAAATTCAATTATGCAATCAGAGCTCACTAAATATTCACTGAAAGAAGAAATGAAAATAAAATACAGAGCAAAGATTCCATGCAGAGAGGCAGCTTTGATGACATTGGCATTTCTGCAGCACAGGGCTGCTCACACCTCAAGCTCAGCATCAAACCAGGGCCCCACCCTGGGCTTTATTTACAGCTTTGAGCTGTAATGGAAAGCAGAGTTTAAAACTGGACCTGAGAGGAAAAGTTTGGTTGTTATAGAGCATCCCAGGGAAACAGGAAAATTGGCAGGGAAAATATCAAAGGCATCCCAGGAGGGAAGTTGTAGGAAAGAAAGAACTGGCTGAGGGATGGAAGGCACAAGGGGGCAGTTAATAGGTATGAGTACTTGCATTGAATAATTAACTACAGAAAGGGCTCACCAGGAGGCTAACCTTGGCCAACCAAGGGTTTCGAAGCCAGCAAGGCATTTTTTGCTTTATACTCTTCAAGAATGGTGTAAAATACTAATAAAAAGCCTATCTGAGTCCTAAAACCAAAAATAATAAAATACTGCAATTATTATTCTTGGCTAGAATACTTTTCTGCCTACCAAAAAAACCCCAATAAAACAAACCAAACCCCGAATCAAGCATTCATACTATACACTGTTGCTTTTTCTAAATGTGCTCATATTTCCAGCCTCTCTCACTCCTCAGTGATGCTGATTTAAAAATAAAAGTAATAGCAATTAAAGAATTTTTTGAGCTGCAAGAAGGAGCAAAGGGAGAAGGTGCCAATCTGTTGGCACGTGTATATTTACAGCTTCAGTAAATTTTCATTAAGTCTGCTTACCAAACTCGCCAACATCCTGACTCATGCCCTTAAAAGGATGCTGCGGATTTATTTTTATGTAAATCTCAAGTACTAGGATTGAATATGCCAAAATTATCTGGAAATTTGCTCCACAGTGTCTCTGCCTTGCTTTTCTGCACCTCTAACCTGCCTGAATTTCATTACCCTGCTGGGTTGGCCCATCCAGTTTCTTTCTTTGGTACATGCAAATCTTAGGTGGATTTTATCTCAAAATAAAGATTCAGGACTAAATTCAACAACATCCAGACAGTTTTTCTTGGACTAATGCTGGCATTTAAACACAAAATGGTGCTGGATGCAATTGTCCTCTACTCTGGGCTTGTCCTCAGCCCTGGCAGCTGAGATGCACCACAGGAAAGCTGAAAGCTCCCTTGTGCTCCATTCTCCCTGAAAATCAACAGGATCTGCAAGAGGAAAAGGCAGCTTTGTACTGATTGGAATGACAACAGAAATTTCAGGAATAGATACTCATTAAATACCCAAGGAATCTCATAAGGATTGTATGAGTGAATGTGATTTCAGAAACAGGAGAGAACCATCTCAGGGACCTCAAACACTCCCTCTAATAAACAAATTAACAAGGATTGGCTAATGATTCTTAGCCTTTGAAGAGCTTACATTTGTAAAACACATAAAGCAAGGTCAGATGAAATAGATCTTTCAGTTACTGCAAGGTCTTACAACATCTTGAAAGCTCTAGTCGCAAAGTCCTGTCCCTCAGGAATTAATAAATTTTAATTAAAGACACAATTTGATCTTGAGAACCTCTACCCTGTGGAGAGAAGGAAAGTTAGAACACTCCAGAGAAGTACCACATCACCCTCATCAGTCAAACCCACTGCAACTATCCTCATTGCATCTCAGCTTTTTTTTTTCCCCAGAAATGTTGGATAGTAACAGTTATAGGCAAAATCAGGTGTCCACTGCCTTCAAAAAAATCTGTTTCTGTGGTCCTAAACACTCAGAGGAAGGAAAATGCTGAGAACTGGGAGGGCTGAGAGCAGGTCGAGACATCCCCACTGCCACCACTATTTGTCTTTCTTATGCCTCTCTACTTTTAAGTAATTTTTGGGTGAGCTAATATTGAACATTAAAAGTAGATCGACCTGCACATAAATCAGCAATTTGGAGCAAATACAGCTCAATCATTTCACAAATGCCAGGTGAGCAGCTGCCTTTCCACTACTCAGTTGCCCCTACAGGTTCAATACTGAAATCAGAGTTTGACTGAGATACATTTTTGAAACTCAAAAGAAAATCACCACTGGTTTATTAAGTAGCACACCTCTATTAATTTAGCTTGTTAATGATGCACATTACTGTTTCTTCATATGCTTCTAAAGCTATGATCAAGTGACATGGGAAGATAAAGAACAGAATTATCTCTGAGGAATTCTACAGGAGAATGAGGCAGAGACTGAATGATCAGCCCAGGAGAAGATCATCAATACAGAAATGTTTTTGCTCTCAGTGTCTGCCAGGAAAGGAGATCTGAGCCACCTTCAGGTGGGTAAATGATGACTGCCCTGGCAAGAGCACCCCAAAGGTCTGTCTGGGGCATTGAATGTGTAATACAGAAGTGAAAGGACAACTGGAGTCAGGAAACCCAAAGTAGAGACAAGAAGAATCTTTCCAGTAATGCAAAGAATGCAGGTACAAGGAGGGACAGCAAAACCCCACGCAGGAGAGGCTGTGACATTGTCGAGCACAAAGAGCAGAGCAGGAGCTGCTCTGCTCTGACAGCAAATAACTGCAGCCTCCTGAGAAAATGGTTTCTCTTCTTATTCCCAAGTTGGATATGGAAAAGATTTTTCTCTATTTCCTTTTCAAAAGGATCTTTTAGTCTTGCTATCTCTGCTTTTTAATCTTACAGTTTCTGTTATACATGCACATGTGTGCTAGCTCTGGATGCGAGTTGTATTCTCTTGTGGAAATGAACTTCAATAGATTATATGGCATATGAATTTGGAATTATTAGTCAGTAAATCCTGGGAAATGTACCAGAAAGTCAGATTGAACTCAGATATATTTGAATCAATCTTCTTTTGAATTCAAACCTTCTAAAATGCATTGGTGAGATGCTGGGGAAGTTGGTATATGATCTATTCATAAACTGTCAACAATGTCAAACATACATTAGAGCATTCAGTCACTTTAACTGTATTGATTTGCAGGAAGTCTATTTTACCCAAAATATTGGATCTTTGAGATTCAAATTTTTGTGGTTAGAAGTGTGACATAAATCACCAAGCACAACAATTAAATTTAAATTGCATTTTACTACCTCATTCTAAACCTCGATTGCAAAGGACTGATGCATCATAGTGAATATTTCATTAAAATATCAGGTTATTTTTCAAATATACTGCAGCAGCTAAGAATTTTCACACAATGGTATAAAGCATTCTCTCAAAATGGATTTCCTGAACTTTCATCAAAGACGATATCTGATTTTATATTGGAAGAGTACTGAAGCAACTGTATTTAAATCAGTCTTTCTTCCTCAATTTCACACATCACATAAATGAGCCCACGCTACCCATTTCTGTCGTCCTAGAGATTAAAAAGATAACCTTCTTTTTGGGTACCTCCATTATAATCCCTGAATGCAAATACAGATATCAGCTGAGGTTGATGGATGGTGCTTTTAAAGGTTTAATTGGGGATGGAATTAAATTGTTTTAGGACTCAGCAAGTTCTGTGAGGAAGCCTACATATTTCTGGAATAAGTGACATTTATTTCTTTTAAATGCACAGTCGCAGGGAGACAAGATTTCAATGGGTAGCTTCTTTTTTTTGCCTTGAACAGCTCACATAACTAATTGGCAAGTTAGTTATTGGGTAATTGCCAATCATATATTTGATTTGGATGGAGGAAATATTGAACTAAAGATTGCAAACCTGTTGCAGTCAATCCCAAGAGGAAAACTAAACATCCTGTAATGTATAGTTATGATTAGCTTTCAACAATCCAATAGAATAGGAGTCCCAAGCGGCAAGAATGAGTGTTTCACACTGATAGTTAAGTAGATTTAATTAAAAATTCTTTCTTTTTTTTTTTTTTTATTGAAGCATCACTTCTCTATTTCAGAATCACCTAAATGGCACTGCAGATTCCAGTTGGCTTCTCTGCTCCTCGTTTCTTGATGCAAACAGACCAAATGTTTTACCCAAATCTTGGCTAGCACAGAGTACAGCTTGAAAGAACAAACATCCTAATTCATTGCCTTAGAAACTTCTATAATTCTAAAATAAACACCACAGAGTGACTACAGTAAAACCTGTTTCAATATTTCCAACCATTCTCCCCTGTTTTAAGGCACAAACATTTCCTGTTATCTCTCTCAGCCTTCTTCCATTTTTCTCTATGAACAGCTTTGGATGAACTATAAAAATCCATTTGCATCCTGAAACAACAGAAAAAAGCCAGAGCAGATTTTTTAATGATAAAAAAAGAAAATCTTACTATCACTGACTGCTTAAAAGTCCTTAAATATAACTTGTTCTCTGTATTCATAAAATCTACTCCCTAACACTCTGCCATCTATTTAAAGACCATCCTTTCATTCACTACACAATCATTTCTTGAAGAATTCCCTTTTGAGAAAAGATTTCTCGAGTTTTATTGGAAACACTCAAAACAGAACTGAAAGGACAAGGGCCCCCAGAACCACAGCAGAGTTTTTATAGGACCTGGATTTTGACAGGAAAAAAAAGACAGTGGTTGATAATATTAGTCCATTAAAATTCAACATAAACCTCTCCCAGTTATCCCCAAGTACACCAAGAAAGTCTTTCCCACATGCAATTGTATTATTCTTTTTTTAAAATTGATTTCTTTAGCAGACCAGCCAAGGAGGAAAAAAAATAATGAGCTGATATTGTTTTAACTGAGCCTCAAGCAGCTCCTGATGTATTAACCTGAAATCCCACTAAGGCTTCGTTTTCCCATTTAATTTCTACACCTCATGTTTTAGTCTCACTTTCTGACCACCTGTAATAATTCAGTTCAGTCAGGGCAAAAAAAATTTATATTGGTTTATTGTATATCAGAAGGCAACCACTATTCACAGTTCCATGAATTCATGGAATATCAGAGAATCCCAGAATGGTTTGGGTTGGAAGGGACCTTAAAACTCATCCAGTTCCACCCCCTGCCGTGGGCAGGGTCGCCTTCCCCTATCCCAGGTTGCTCCAAGCCCCATCCAGCCTGGCCTTGGACATTTCCAGGGATCCAGGGGCAGCCACAGCTTCTCTGGGCACCCTGTGCCAGGGCCTCCCCACCCTCACAGGGAAGAATTCCTTCCCATTAGCTCACCTAAAGCCACCCTCTCTCAGCTTAAAGCCAATGCCTGCTGCAAGACTGAAAATCAAAAAGCTACATATGATGTTGTCAAATTATGTTTAGTGTAGTTCATCCACAAAAAAGGCTCCAGATTTTTTTTTTTTTTTTTTTTTAATATTCATGAGGATGTTTTTAAGAAAGTTACAAATGCACTGAAAGAAAAAGGCACATCCATACAAAGCGGGCAAATGAAAGGGAACCCATTAACTATGAAAACCAAAACAAAATCTCCAAAGAAACCTCCAGCCTCTGAATTTGGTATCAAAGCACAACCTCTGTGCTTTTCATATTCTCTTCATACAGTGATGTTTACAGAGCCTCACTCAGAGACTCAAGGAAATAAGTTGTTAGTGTTTAAATCTCAGCCCACAGCAGGTGGAAGGCAGAGCTGCCTCGCCAAAAGAGAATCCAAATGTAGCAGGATTTCCTTCATTATTTTAACCACAAAGGAAGCTATTGTTGCTGCTACATAATCTACAATCTCCAACTACTGTAGGGCAGCCTGATCACACTGATATCTATCCAGCAATTTACAAATATATCCACTAAATATTCCAACTGACACAAAGGACAAAGGACAGATGAAACCCTACAGAACTCTTAACAGGAGAGAAAAGATGGAAACATAAATGTGCTTTCCTCAAGTTCGTGCCTGCTATAAGAGGCATTTTCAGTGTTCAGAAGATAAATTAAATCAAAAAGGTAAACAGCTGAGGAGTGTCTCGAAGTACCAGAACAGAAACACGAGAGCAGCAGGAGGAAACAAAGGAACAGCAAAGGCATTGCCAGACCTGAAAGCCAAGTCAGGCACCTATTTATGTTCTCAAGGAGAATTTATTTCTAAATAGCAAAGCAGCTATGAGAAGATATAAACACATCTCTTTTGATGGAGGGGGCTGGAGAGGAAATGATTCATGCTCAAACCTTTGTTAAAAGCAATGCCTCCTGCTCACTGGTATTGTTGTTTTGTTTAAATGTAACTTTTAACTTTTTGTTTGTTTGTTTTTGTTTTTGTTTAAACTTGAAAAATCTCAGTAGGTTTAGAAACTGGGTAATGCCTCAGAAAGCTCAAAGGATCTCAATGGTGTCACTGACTTGGAGGGTGGTGAGCACAGGAGCCCCCACTGCGCTGAGCTGAGACAGGACTGTTCATATCCTTGTGTGCTGCTGGATTAGGACAGAAATGCCAACAAAGCACAGTCCAAAGTTCACAGAACTCAGCTGAAATATTCCCACATGTTAAGCAAACTCTGGGACAGGCACCTGGTCACAGACAGAAGCACAGAGAGATCCTTGCAGAGCTCTCAGGGTGTTTGTGCAGACACTCCCAGTGGGATGCACTGAACGCTCTTTGGAAATCTCACATAAATTGGGCACCTTCACTTTCCCAAACATCACCACTTATTTCCGTGTCTTTTACATCAAATCCTTTCAGAACTACCCAAGTGGAATTCTTTCACCACTCCAAGGAAAATACACAGATCTAGAGCCTATAGGATTATTTGCAGCCATACTGGTGAAACATGTAATTTCTTCTTGTCAAAATTGGAAGAAACATATCACTGTTCTAGAAAACATAAACGAGCTTGACATATCTGAAGGCAAAGAAAAGGAGTTAGTTGATTAATCTGGATATTTTATTTCATTTTCTTTGGGTTATAAATAAGCAGCAAGTTAATACTGTTTTCAACTTTTGACAGTTCTAATGTTAATTACATGTACTGGATTTTATAAATCAATACTTCTTACATAAAGTGTTATTTAACTTGTCAAGTGCAGCAATAGATCAATGCATTTACTGTTCTTGCTAACATTGATGGATGACATGCATCAAAAGCATATGTAAAGGAAAAATAAAAGATTTATTTGTAAGCCAGACAGGGTTAAACCCCAGTTAGGCAGACATGGAACTTAAACAGTGTTTTGAAAATAACAACTTTATTAATGTGTGAAAACTTTTCTTCTTGCTTGGGTTTTTTGAAGTTTGGGGTTTGTTTGGGGCTGATTTGTGGGAGTTTTTTTCTTCTAATGCTGAGGCCTGCAGCTCTCAGTAGCAGACTGCTCTGTGTACAGAACTGTTCCATTGAATCTCTGTATCCCATAGGATACAAGAGCAATGAATTGCACCTCCCAAACTTCAAATATATTTTGCTAAAGTACCATATTCCCACGTTCTGCACACAGTACTTCCATCTAAACAGACAAGTAAGGTGATTAAAAAACATCAAAATGTAGTTGATAACTACTTCAGTGTTTGCAAACATGCTACAGTTAATGTGCTTAAAATTTTAAAGGATGTACAAGTAAAATTTTGATCATAAACCAGCTTCAAAGATTACACTCAGTGCATTATGAGCTGTAATAAAAGGAACACTCAGTCAAAAGCCAACCTAAGAGCCAGAAGTAATGCACCTGCACATCTCTAAGAGAGATACAGGTCACAATGTAACTAATACTCATTATTCATTTGTCCCATTTGGAAAGAAGACATAAAGTATATTAAAATTATGAAATCCCAAAGAACTGAAAGCTATTACTCCATATGTAACTGCAGTAAATCAATAAAATATTGGTTAAAACCCATTATCAGAAGTGTGCATATATACAGAATGTATAATCATGTACTGAAATAGAAGGGGAAATTGTTTTCCTTCTATTATTGATAGATCTCTCAGGACACAAGCAAAAATTATACAATATGTTATTTCCAATTCACGGAATGACAAAAAACATCCTTTTAGCATTAAAAATTGTCACAAGGCTGGGCTTTTTAAAGTTACAAAAGGTAATGAATGTAAACTTGTTAAGTGTTACCCTTCGGAAGTAATTTGTGTAATAATCACATTTTAGTGCAATTTATCTGACTAGAAAATAGAAAGACACCTCTGCTGTATCACCACAATATTCAGTGAAGGACTAGGAGGCCTTACTCTGTCAGCTCTGTCACTTTGGACAATATTCATGAGAAGTAACAAGCAATGACTACAATCTACAAGTTGATTTAGCATGTTCAAGAAATAATTAACAAAAAGGAGAAACTGAAAAACGGTGAGTCTAAGTCAAAGAGAAGTTTGTAAAGCTACCCTCAAACCTTGGAAAAAGATGGAATTCTATTTAACCAACATTTTAAAAGCGAAAAAACTATGAAAGAAACCACTATGACATACTGGCTAAGGCATGTCCTGCAGGACCTTGTTAACACCTTCAATGAGGCTGACAGTTAATGCAAAGAAAGTCAGGAGATTGTCTTCAGAGTTTGAGTGTTTTGTTTAAAATAATCCAGCAAAAGACTTCTGTTCACAGAAATTCTTCTAAATTGCTAAAGGAGAATGGCTATGAAAGAGAAAGGCAATCAGCTGCCTCAGGAACAGCCTGGGTTTGTGCATCTGGCAGGATTCTGTGTGAGCTGTCAGGCACCCGAGTGATGAGAAAATATTATCCAAGTGAAAAGCAGGAATTGTGCACGTGTAACCTCTGCCTCCTACTTACAGCTGGGAGTCAGGAGAAGGGACAGCCTGTGGGACACTGGCCAGGAGATGGAACTCAGAGCTCTCAGGGCTCACCTGCAGAAATACACCACCAGGTTTAGTCCCACCCCATGACACACAGCCAGGCAGGAAAGAAAACTAACCCTACACCTTCCCCTGACTGTGCTGGATCCTAATCCTGCTCTCACACAACCCAAGGCAGCAGCACCTGCTGGAGCCCAATCCAATAAACACAGTCAGGCTGGCTAAACCCTGCTTAGCAGCACCACACAAATGGAGAGCAAAGCTCTGCTCCTCGCTCTGAACCCACCCAAACTGGCAATAATGAAGATGTATATCCATAAGGAGTATGGCATCAGCCAGAACCTCCATTCATGAGCACTCCTGTAGCCTGTAAGAGGTGAGCCCTGGGCGGGTTTACAAGTTCCATAAAATTGCTCCCTAGGGGAAACAATCTGCTGGCACAGATCTCTGCAGGATTTCCCCAGTCCCTCCAGTCATCTGCTCCTGCTCTATACATCCACATACATCATCAAGCTGACGATTTAGAAACTGGACCAGATGGATGTATAACCCCAAAGAGTGCTGTTTGTTAAATCTAAAAGCCATTAATCAGAGTAATTTCCTTTATTAAACTCTGTGGGAGAAAGGGACAAATATAGATGACGTATTACCCGAGTTTACCGGGTGTGCATCACAGGATGACACACACTGAGCTTATTTTCACCCAGCAACACCAGAGAAAAATGTTGACAGCAGAAATGTTCCTCCTAGAAAAAGTAGATTATTGCAGGACAAAGAAAGCAGGAAAGGGCATCCTAAATGCTTTCTTTGAGTAGATAAGGCATGTTATTTTCCCCGGAGGAAATAATTATGTTCTCTGAAAGGACTGGCAACTTCAAGTTATTTTTAAACAAAGAGCAGTTCTTTGTGTAACAGGAGCGCTAAGTTGTTTCAGAGAAGCAATAGGTGAGACTGGATCAACGAAGTTACCTTCACCTTTCACCAGGCACTTAATGCCAGCCCAGCTGGAAAACAGCAGGAGCTGCCTGAAGGTTTAAGCTTCACAAATAATACTTACTCTGCTCTCCTTCTTCTAACTCTGAAGTTCCTCACATTTTTAGACACAGGGCCAAAAAAAATCAAGGTATACTTTCTGTCCTTCCAAACGAAAGGTGTATAAGAAAACCATATATCTGCACCACGTTCCAGTTTTAACAGCCAAAAACACTTTTACAAACAAATGACAGATAAAGTCCTCTAGCAACACCCAGAAATGGTTTCTTAACTTTTAAAAGAAGATTTACAAAAGGAAGGAAAGCGTCTAGTTATTTGCTTAACAGACAAAAGAAAATATTTCTATAGATAATTTATTTTGTGGAAGGTCACTGAAGCAGAAAGCAGTTGTGATTCTGTAGTGAAGCTCTGACACATTACTGCAAACAAAGCTGATTTTGCAGGTTCTGTTGCAGGGCAGAACATCCTTCCTCTGGCACAGCAGAAATCCCAGTGGTCCCAGTAAGGGAGGTGCCATGGCAGCCTCCTGGGCACTTGCTCTGCTTTAGCTTCCACCATGGTGGGAATAAGCCAAAAACAAGAAAAAGGTCCAGGTAGTATCCCTGTTGGATGGGTCTTGGAACAACCTGGTCTAGTGGAAGTTGCCCCTGCCCATGGCAGGAGTTTGGAATTGGATGATTTTACGATCCCTTCCAACCCAAACCATTCAGTGATCTTCCAATTCTATGAATTGCTAAAAAAAAAAATTAAAAAATAGTTTGACCCAAATACCACTTACGTGATATATTCCTATTACCTACTTTCAAGGGCTTATCACATAAATACTCCTACTCACACATTTTTCACAATCAGAGCCTTCACTGGTGCAGTTTATGAAAATGTCTTTCACCAGCATGGATTTCCAACAGCTTCTTTATGGAGGAGAAGCTCTGAAACAGCCTCCTCCAGAACCCCTGTCTGCCTTGAGAGCAAACAGACTGAAATGTTGGTGCATTATTGCTGCCTCATAAAGAAGCAAATTAGTTGGTTTTGTCTTTGTTAAGCAGTACTCCACAGGTACTTATTTTGACACTGCTTTAATGTGCAAACACATTAAATTAACGTGTTTCATGGTTGCAGGAAACATTCATTGGACAAAGGCCAATCCTGCAGCCTCCCAGCAAAAATTACTATTTCTATATTAAAAAAGTTAAATTACATAAGACACTTCTCTTCATGTGCTTTTTGCCAACCCACTGTATTTGGCAAAAGCTGATGATTTTTATCCTTCTCTTTCATATTTATAAAGTACCTTAAATACAATTTCTAACAAAAAATTTTAAAAATTAGTAAAAATGACATTCATGGCAGAAAAAACACGGCCAGAGTTGACCTTCTTCTCTGTGTATACAACCAAACCTTTACAATTGTGTGTGTAAAGTTCAAGAACAGCCTCCGTTATTTCTCTATACTATATATAGAAAGCAAGTTCTATTAATAAACAGTCAGCCTAAATTAGCATTAAGACAATATTTATTTACTTTAGACTTTTGGCCTTTAGTTTATATCAGCTTGGAAGTAAACAGAAAAAGTACAACAATGGCAAATAAAACAATGAAGTGGTAAAAATAACATGATGATGGATTAAAATATATTGTTCTAGCTGGGAGTCAATAGGGCAAGTGCTTTATAAAAATTATGTTTTCCTTTGACAAAATCAGTACAATACTTGCTGGTACAAGCAATAAAAAAACCTCCCATAAAACACTTCCAACTTCGCTTTCCATTTTAATGGCTGCAGGCAAAATTCAGAATACATTTGTCAAGTTGATATTATCAACACAACAGGGGTATGCCTGACTTGTTCTACATTTGTTCTGAAAGTTCACTTTAGAGGCCATCAGCCAGGAAAGAAGAACACAGGAAACTGAAATCATTCCTACCAGGCAGACACAGAAATATATCTTCAAATATTTAAGAGAAGTTTCAGTAAATATTATCACATATTACTCTGCAAGGCATCAATCACATTCAGTTTAACATTAAAGACCAACCATTCTGAAAATTAAAGGTGATTCGCACTCTCTCTTTGCTCAGTTTAATGAGACATCCGAGTCTGATCCGTGACAACTACTGCCAACATCTTTAACTTTTTTCCTGACATCTGAAATTGATTTCAAAGACAGATACTGAGAAGGCAAGAATACTACAGAAAAGGACATAGGAAAAGCATTGTAAAAGAGAAAATCAAATGTATAGACATAGCTTTTTTTTTTTTTCCCTTTAGTACTTGGAAATCATCTGCATCATTAAGCAACTGAATTTCCATTTTAAATTCCTAAATGTACCTGAACCTCGTGCCTTTGAAATGAATACCAGCCAAGTATACTAAAAACAATTCTTTGCTTTCAAACATTGTTCGTTTTCTATTTTTGTTCCCTTTGATAATGCCTGAGCTAGAGGTTTTTTTACCATGTAGTGAAAGCCTGTTCTTTCATGAAAATATATGTCCTCATGCTTGTACTTTTCTCTATTTCCCGGTTTTCTTATTTTCCAGACTAAAATTTAGGAGAAATTAGGAGAATTTAGGAGAAATCTCTAGGAGAAATATTTCCTAGAGATCAAAAAACAACTGCTGTAACTGTGTCATTCTGTGATTTGCCCACAGATGAACGAATGGATGGTCAATTGAACTAACCAATAAAAGCAACATTTTAAAAATTATCCATATATATCAAAACCAACTCCTTATTAACCAGACACTGGGTGAAAATGCAGCGAACTCTGTGTATTGAGGCTCCCTATTAAGAACCTCTAACAAAGACTAATTGTAACAGGAATTAGTGTCTCATTCGATGGATTCCAAGGTTAACACAGAATGGGTTTGGGCTGCTTTCTTTTTTTAATGAGTGCACAATGATGTGAGGGCAAGGAGCTTCACTTTGGCACCAGCATGGTGCTTGTAAGAGGGGTCCCAACAGCTGCCCAGATGGTTGCTTTTACTTACAAAGCTTTGAACTGAAGAAAGATTAAATCTATGGATGAGGGACCTTTACCTTGCATAGCTGGCAGAGCAAAATAGCCAAGATAAACAAGACATTTATTATCATCCATCTTATGCAGGCAGTATTTCTTAAATGGACAAAATGCCCTGTTTTGTTTAAATTTAGCTGCATGTGGTTCCCACTGAGAGTCCTGGAATTCTCAAAAAAAAAAAAAAAGAATGTCCAGCTTTCCTGTATTGCCGTCAGAATGTCCAGTAGTAAAAAAAAAAAAAAAAAAACAAAAAAACCCCACCAAAACACAGAAAAAGCAAACAAATACAAATTACACAGAGGAAAAGAATCTGAGCTGAAGTCAGAAGTAACCAGTACAAAAGCAGATTGCCACGCACTGCATGACTAATGGCCTATGCCCATGTTCCAAGGTAATTAATCCTATTTTTCATTGCTAGTAGAAAGTCTTGAAAGAGTCATTCCTGGGGAAAACGCTGGTTTTCCTTAAAGCAAGGCAAAAGAGTGAAGGATTTGATTTGCTGTGCTGACATAACCTCAGCTAGCAGCAATAAACACCATTCACTGAAAATGTGTTTGCATCGAGATCACCAAAGTCAAACTTGCGTGCGGCTCTGATCTGAGGTTTCCTTGTGGATTCCACACTGACTTTTCAGACATCTTGGCCAATTCCTTGGTTTGCTACAAGTGTTTACTGCAAATTGCTGCCTGGTAACAGCTGTTCTCAAGTCACAAGAGTATCCCCATCACTAACAAGTTTTATTGAGCCTTAAAATTGGATATCAATATATGAGATAAAGAAACTACAAAATCTATGGCAGCTATCGCACAACTTCCAGCCTTTTCCTGTTAGTGAGTGCTTCTGGTGCACGCTGAGGTTCAAAGGAAATATTAATTAATTCTATTCTGGCAGCTATGTAACGTTTGGAAGCCAAAATGGAAGGAATCTGCAAACTTCTAAGGCGAAAATTTATTTTAAATTGTGCAAGAGAATTTGAGAGCTCTAAATTCTCTCAGGAGATTTGAAAGTGAAACTGATCTTTTGATTTTATCAACTGCAGGTATAAAAGAAATACTGTTTAATCAAAGAGAAGTGGAAGGATAAAACATTACTGAAGCACAAAACCCCAAAATTCTATAAGTGAGAGAAGTTGAGCTTTTTATGTTCTTCATTTTCTTACAGTTAAAAAATATAAAATGTAAGCAGAAAGGGAGAAAAGAGCAGAAATTTTGTAACGTGGTGTAGTTCTTGGTCTTAGGGAATCTATACATTGACAGAAATGATCTTTAACCCTGAAACAAGAGCGGCTCACCAGCAATTTCTTTTAATTTACAATTCATTTCTCATGAGTAGATTCCAGATGAATTGTTTTCATGGCAGCTCTTGCAGGAGGCCACACTCTCCCTCTTGCCTTCGTAAGAGGACTCAGTTTGTGGCACCAGCCTATTGACAAATGACTTTTGAAAACATGACAAGCCATGGTCACGTCTCTGTGTGTATCCTGGAGGATAAAACCTCAATGGATCCCATTTCTCCTCCACCCCTCGGGGGAATGCAGCTCATTTCACGATGGTCTGATTGTGAGTCTTGTTGCTAAGTCCCCGCGCTGATAGAATTTGAAAACCTGAATCAAGAAACCACTCAAAAGTACATTTTCTCCTCATTCAGTGAAAGAGCCCAGCATCAGCACTCCCCCATTTCCATTCTGATCTATTTACCTCCAACATGCCTTTTGTGATGCCACTGTGCCCTCAGACACCAACCAGCACCAACAAACCTAAGGGATGCATCAAACTACGGCAGCTGCTTCATCTCCTGAGCCTCAGGGTCAGGTGTCCACCCTGCACTTCAGCCCTCGTGACACCTCTGAAAGTGAGCTCAGCCCTGAACAAAAATACCCACAGCAACCACGCAAATAAAAAGAGCAATCTCTTCTATTCTGAAGGTGTCATCAGGGATAAGATTATATCAAGTATTAATATCACACGCTTCTAATAAACAGAGCTGTGTCATTAATGAAAATAAGCTTCATGAGTTCAAAATAAATCTTGGCACACACATAATTTTAAACTGTCGCACTTCATCTAAATTGATGCAGTTTTTCATCTTTTTATGGCAGCAGTGGTTCTGCCATATATTTCTCTATGCAAAAAGGCTTCAACTATGCATTCTTGTTCAAGCCTTCAAAAAAAATTTACCCTCAAGCATGGCTCAGCATAAAATATTCCAGCTCAAAGTTCAAGCAATTAAGAAAAAGTTTTCTGCAGCCAGATATGCCCCATAAAAAGTAAACATATGTAGGTGAAATAAATGAGAGTAGCTACACCTAAATGAGAGTGATACAGGTTTATCTAACAAGATACACATTTAATGCTTTCATCCTTCTTAACACTCACCCTCTGTTCATTACCAAACACTGAAAATAGCCCTTTTTTCTCTCTTTTCTTTCATGGGAACCTTTGTTGGTCTAAACAAGCTATTTAAGGGAAAACAGTTCATCTTTGTCTCTATTGATACATTAATTAGAAGCTGTAAAATATTTATATTTATCTCTATGGACACATTAAGAATCCATTTATCCATTAAGAATCAAGGGTTGAAATTACAGATTAATCCATAGGGAAATAAATCAGCACAGATTCCACAGGGTCCATGGGATGTAGGACTGTCACTTCTTGGAGGAAAATTGCAGTAAAACTGAAGATGCTTTGGAGAACATGTGGAAGCTGTAGGAAAACCAGCTCCACTAAGTTAAACTGCAAAGAAACAGAAGCTCAGCAGAGACAATGGTGGACATTTAACCCAAAAAAGGCCTGGTAAGCAGGGCTGAGGAACAGGCTGGGTTAAATCAGGGTAGCTCAGACTTCGTGGAGATGGAAAAAGAGAAGGAGAACAATCTGAATCAGGCTGGCCCAGAGCAGGCACTTGTGTCTGAGATGAAAAAGATCAAGAAATGCAGCTTGAATTCTTACAAGAACATTGGCTCAAATACTGGAAGTACTCTGCAGTAGCAAGGAGTGCTGTGGTAAATTTTCACAAGAATTTTGATTCTCTGTCTTGAATTCTCTAAAATCCCCAATATAAAACACAATTTCTCTTTGCTTTAATCAGAGATCCATAATTTTGCATGGAAATTCCAAAATCCAAGTAGGGTTCTAGTAACTCAACTACATTCTGTTCATGCTATATCTGGTTAAAAAAAAAACAGTGACAACTAGTGTGTCTTTAAAATGAGAGGAAAATAAGCATGCATGAAATAGGAAATAGAGATTTATAAAACTAAGTTATTTCTTATTCCCTACTTTTTACTTCAAATTGCACAGATTGAAACTGCCAGATGATATACACAGATATCCATTAACTGCTTTAATTGCAGTAACAACCAGAGGCAGACAAGTAGGGTTTTTTTGATTGGTTACTTCCTCTCTTAAATTTTTTTTCCCTTTCCCCACACAGCCACTGAAAGCTCCTATGTCCATTCCTTTCTCCCAAGCACACACCTTCAAATCCACCCCTGAAGACAGAATTTCCCAAGTGACTGTAAATTGTTTCTAAATTAGAGCCACAAACTGCCCTGATATAAAATTCACTTCTTTAACCCTGCTTGAAAAGCAAACTTTCCTCCCTTATCTCCCCTTGCCACCCAAATAATAGATGACAGTCATCTGTTTTATGTTAGACTATCATTCCCAGATCTCTCATGCTGATTCATTCTCAGCTTTCACAGCACAGGCACAAGTTGTCAGAAGAGCTACGCTGGCTGCATTTCCCATATGGAATCCAACAGCTGGAGTTCATTCATTAGAGCAAGCAAAAAATCCTGATAAAAATTAAAGAGAGCAAAACAATGCAAACTCATCTTCCTTCACCTCGAGCGCAACGCTGAGGAGCGATGTAAAGCAAGGGCAGTGTTCTGTCTGCCAGGGAATTAACAAACTCCAATTAGCCATGGACATGTTTGTGCCTAGGAAATTCCCCAGCTTCAAATTTCAATAACCCCAAAGTCTTCCCCTTCATTCCTGACTCCCTAAGTAGCATTCCCCAGCCCCACACATAACCCAGGTTCCCTCCACATCCCTACACCTTCACTCCCCACCAAATCTAAAGCTTGCTTCTACCTTAGATAAATGATAATCAAATTATTTTAATGTCTGCAGCTTAAACAAATCCAATTATTTAACTATTTTTAACTAAACTATCAACTTCAACAGCTCTGTCAAATTAGCTCCTATGAAGACTTTTATCCTTAAAATGATCAGCTTTCTCCTAGTAATTTAAGAAGTCTCTAATACTCCACAAGTGATATTGAGCTAATGAGCTACTTCCAAGCTTCAACGTTTCTCTCTGGTATTTTTAAACAAATTTTTAAATTTGTGTCAAGGAGTTTCCCAAATTTTAATGGTTTAGTATAGAAGCATGGGATTTTTTTCACAGTTTGGATTTTGCTGCTTCCATAAAAAGACCTGTTTTAAGACAAGATTCCAGGAGTTTAAGTGTTATCATAATAATGACAAAATCTAGTACAGTATTATTCTGTCTCTGAAGGGAAAACTGCCTGGAGTAAGGAAGCATATTAAAAGGGCCAGAAAGGTTAAACAGCAGGATGGAGAAGCCTTGGAAGGAAAGGTCCTTCAAAACATCAAAGTTCATATGATAGAGAGAAAAAAAATAGCTCAAAGTCTTGTGTGGTAAAGGTAAAAATGTGTGGTAAAATGTAGAAAAATACAGTGGAGTCTCCCTCTCTCTCTGACTCCCCCATCTCAGATATTTTAAGAACAAAGAAAAAAACCAACCACCACCAAAACACAACCCAAAAAAAACCCCACAAAAAGCTCCTACACCTGTAGGTTTTTTGTATTCATTTGGAAATTATATATATGACATAAAAGAACATTTCACCACCAGTTAAAGCTTCTTTTCCAAGGAAAAAGGACATTAGCTCAAATAATTATCATGGCCATTGACCGAATGTTTGATGTTAAACAGCACATTGCAAGACTAATCAAATATTTTAAGAGAGTTATTTAAATATAGATATTTGAAAATTGGTGAGCCACATGCAGATTTAAGTTCTTGTGTCTGTGAACACAGAGAATCATCCAAAGAACTCTTTATGCTAATCAGGAATGGTTTTAGTGCTAAATGGTTAAAAGAACTAAAATTTGAAGACTGACTGACAATCTCTGAAGCCAGGGAGAAGATCCTAAGCAGCACTTCAGATTTTCACTCTCTCCTTCAAGAGAAAAGATGTCTGACTTTTAGCATAAACAATTTGTACTGCAGTTCTATAGTTACTATTGTTTCTGTTACAATAATTAATATATCCATATCATAAATGGAAGTAGAGCAAAGATAGTTACATGGACACCAAAAAAACTTGGCATTATTCCTCGATTTTTGACATTTTTAACATTTTTCATGAAATGGATCCATTTCTTCTAGAAAAATCCACCAATATCTGACATAATTTTTGCTCTTCTTTTTCTTCCAAGAACAAGAATCTGGATATTAAAATGCAATGTACTTTTTCCTTAGGTGGAATAATTTTCCCTGGGAGCTGTTCCTGGGAAGACAGGTCTTAGATGAGCCATCACTTGTACCTTAGCTGACCAAAACACAGCACTGCTGTACTGCCAAAAAAAGCAAATATTCAAAATGGAAACCATGAAAAAGTAGCACATCAACAGAAACAAGCAGAACCATCCTTTAAATATGGAACAGAGGGAAGTGCACACTGTGTTTCAGAGGGATATTGATCTTACAAACACTGAAGGCAAAGTGTTCAGGCGCCTTTATTTACAGGAAGGCTTCAGTGAAATTCCTGGTCGATTTAAAAAAAAAAAAAAAAATCATAAAAAAAGCTATAAGGCCATGCATGATAAATTGGGAAAACTTCTGATGGATGTAGCATATATTTGTGGATCAAAAGATTTAATGTAAGAACTGTAAAACAGCGTGTCAGATAAAAGTCAGGCTCGCAAGCAGCAGATACAGCAGCTCCAATTTATTGCCAGCCCCCACCCTTGTCATCCATCTCCTTTGCCAAGCTTTAGCAATGACTGGCACTAGAGGAGCCTTGGCCTTGAAGCTGTGTCAGTAATCAGACGTGAGGCCGTGAGTGACAGCCAGAATTGAGTGATTAGGAAGGAAGCACGCCGGGAACGGCACGGCCGCACCAAGCGGTTTTACTGCGTCGAGCAAGAGAGTCACAAACAGTTTGCTTGAGGGTAAATCAAAAGAGCTGGCAAAGAAAGATCATGGCAGGATGAGGATCTGGACCTGTTAATGTATTTTTTTTAATGCTTTCTGGTTCTTGCTGTGTGCACTGTGTGCCTTTAGAGCAATGAGTGATTAACGTTTTGGTGACACTGGTTTTGGGTCATTTTCACCATGTTGCTGATGTTGCTGATCACAAACCCAACAAGGGAACAGCTATAGATGCTCAGCTAGCATGGGGTGGTAAAATAGCTGGGAAAAAACCATCCAAAGCATCACATCTAAGAGAAAGGGTACAAAAGCTTCAGTTGGAAGTGGGAAGAGTGACATTAAGAACCACTCAAGGTGTGCCATGAGAGGAATATGAAAGTTTAAGGAATTTTACCAATCACCATGATACACCTAACAAGGGAATACACAGAACTAACACAACAGTTCTCCCTGCACTACCTCAGTCAGAGAACTCTTTGATATAGAGTTACCTTATGAAAATACTAGATTTAGAGCCCATCTTCCCTGCCCAAACTACCATGGGGGACAAGAAAGACTTAGAAAGGCCTTGAGGCTTCCTAGGCCATTTAATTTCATTTTGCAGCAAAACTTTTTCAGGAAAGATATGCTGCCATTACAATTAAGCATTTACTTTTCCCAGTTTATTATTTATGATTTTAATATAAGACTTAGAGTTGCACTATATAATTGCAATCCATATTCTTGCATCATCCTGTCCCATAAAGCACAACTGTTGAAGTGTTTAGCAATTTACTACTTGGAATTACATTACAAATTTGCCTGGAAGTTGGTTCTTATACTTCGATCTAAAACTATTACCCAAGTCTTGTACAATGTAATTAAATAAATTAAACCAGCCCTTGGGGACCTTTTGCTCTAAAATGAAATTTCAGATCCAAGAGTGCCTGTAACCTTTACTGTAACCATGTCTAAAATGTTACTTGTAATTTCACAACTAATCAGATCTTGACAGAAAGGCAGACACTTGTTGATGGAACCCTTCCTTCCTGCTATCCCCAAGGATAAATTTACTACATCATGATTGAAACAAATCCTCTTCTATCAGAGCCCATATTTTAGACAGGGTACTCTGGCCTCTGAAGAAAGGCTTCTGGAATATTGCTGCTCACTTGCAATGCATGGATATCACTCAACCTCTCCTTCCACCCCTGCACTGGTCATCTCATTGAAAAAATTCATATTTTGCGACATGCAACATTTTTCTTTCAATTCAGACCTAAATACCAGGCTGACTGCAATACCCACGTTAGCAGTGACCAGCTGTATTAAATTAGCACCAGGAAAGGTACAGTTGAAGCCGTAGTGTAAAAGGCCACGTTTAGCATGAATCACTGACAATGTGAATGAAGGCAAATATTTTTAATCTTATCTCTCCAAAAAAAAAAAAAAAAAAAGGCAATAATCACCAACTGAAAGAAGGCAACAAGTTACTGGACAGACAGCAGCTTCTGTGTCATTATGAAAACATGGAACTAAAATCTGTGAAAAAGCTGAGCTCACAAAGAATGTAAGCACACAGTAAAATACAGGCTCAGGACAAACACAAGAACCAGTCACAAAGAATTTTCATGTGACAGCTGAAAATTTCACCCCTTGGTTCATGTACCAGCATGCTTCTACCACGTGCAGGGTATGGATTTTATCAGTTTGCACACAGAAGTAGGAGGCACAAGATGAATGAAGCTGGTGCTTTGATTCCTCCCTGCACAGGGACTGGGGAGGAACTCCAGCTGAGCTGGGGTACAGCATGTCTCAGGGTCAGTTCAGGGATCTCCTGCAGCAGGAATTGGGGGCCATCCCCTGTTAGTGCTGCTGGTGCATCCTCTGATGTTGTTTGCTTCTTATTAGCTACTCCTGACACATTAGAGTTTAAAGTCTGTCAGGGGCCACTGATCAAATACAAGGCTTTGTAAACCTGGATTTCAGCAGCCAAAAAAGGGCAGAGAAGTAACTGCTGCTCAAGACTTTGCATCCTTCACTTCACACGCTTTTCTTCTCATTAGAAGGTCTTTTGTATGAATGACATTGAGGAAGAGAATGTTCTGCCATCTGAAACATTTGTGCTTTTGTCCATGGCAATAGGGCCAGCATCTCCCAAGGGTCACCTACCACCTCCCAGCCTCTGCCTGACATCAGCAGAACACTTTCCCTCAAGGTGCTCCTGTTCAAGGTGGCTCTGTAATTACATCAGCATCAGTTGTGCTCCTGGAAGCTCTGGAGGAGAAACAACTGATTCCTCACCCTTCTTTTTTGCCAATTAGACAATAGTTTGAAAAGGAGAATAAATAATTCTTTTGCAGTCAGCTGGACAGCTCATAGGTTTTCTCTTCAGCAAGTACTGGGTATTTAACAAAGCTGCATCTTCAGTGATCGCTGCATTGTAACTAAAGACAGAATTATCAAAAAAAAGGTATTGTAAAAAAAAATCCCTATGGAGATTCAAAGAAAGTGTTCTAATGCAGGTAGTTTTGTTCTTTTCAGCTACAAAAATAACCCACTATCCATCCTGAAACACAAAGGTAACCAAGAAAGCATTATGTCATTTGCAAAAGGTTCCCTTCCCTGGAGCAAAGGCTTATTACTATCATTATTGTTATTATTTAAATTCAGCTACTTCTGTATATTTAACTTTGAAATAAATACCACATAGTATCCAAACATTTCTGATGAATAACGAGCCTGTAACAAGAACTACAAATGAAGAGATATTAAGAAAACATTAATTTCTCTATGTGAGTACTTTCAAAGGTCATCTCTGTTTTATTCATTTCTCCAAGCGTGATCCTACCTCCCCCAAAATAGCTCAGGTTTCTATCCCACTTATTCAGTTTTGCTACAGACCAGGAAAAACTGTAATGCTACACTAATCCAACCTCCCTAGCAGATGAATCAATATGTCTGAAATGCATCATTAATTATAATAAAAGTGTGTTCATTAATAATATTATGCATTTTCATGCATAGCTGAATTTTAAGTTTTCAGACACATATTCCAAAAAATACTGTTCCAGAGTCCTCCCATGGAAACCCCAGAATGTATTAGTGCAGAATCTCAAGGTGCATTTGGGGAAGGCAAATACAAACTCGTGGATTTTTTGCATTACAGACAAGTACAGGCAGCACACAGCCAACCAATATGTCCAGGAAACCGGCAATTTATGTCAATGTATTTATATAGAAATATACATATTTAAACAACAACAACCACTCCAAACCCTCCTGCCAAACTACAGTTTCCTTATGACAGCCACTGCATTTAGCAGCTGGGGGTACCGAAAATTTTCCTTATTTTTCACCCGTAAATAAAGAAACAGAGATCCCCTCAGTTTTTCCATTGTTTTAATCTCTTTGTGAACTAAAATTCTGAGCTATACCAAGTGTAATAAGAAGAGTTAGAAAGGCTTTTTCATCTCCTAGCTCAGTGCACTTGCAGAGCAAAGCACCAGAAGGAATGACATTTCACCTCGGTGCCAATGAACCAGGATCCTCTGGTATTTGCAGCCTTTCCTTTGTAGATATGATTCAATATGACATAGCTCACTAGGATTTAAAGACCTGCATGAAATAACTGCTGCTTCTTACTTACAAATCCATTAAGTGGGTTAAAAGTGACTTATACTATTGAGTCTCAAAGGGGTTTTTTGTATCTTCCAAGTGATCTTTTACTCACAGGGTAGCAGCAGGTAACAAGATGCAAAAATTCCTGTGTCTGTTCCCTCATTCTCCAGAGGCCTGGTGCCTCTGTGTGACTTTGTACAGGTTACAACCTCTCTGGATTTCATTTACCCATCTCTAAAATGTGAATAATGCTTAACTTCCTCCTGGGAATTGTGTGGAGGCTTAGAATATTAATCCTGGTAAAGTGCTTTGAAATCAGTGAATTGAAAACAGCACAAAGCACCAAGTTTTATCTTGTGCATCCATTCCTTATTGCCTTTACCTTTGTCAAGCTCATAGGGAATTAACTGTGATCATTTAAATCAGTTTAGCTTTTGCAATAATAATCCTGCCTACTTCAATAATTAAAGAAAAAAAGAAGATGATAAAGGTAAAATAACTTAAACCAACACTTCAGGTGTTTCTGCATACAGATGTAATACAGACTGGGATATCACACCCAGTGCTGAGTTTAATACTTCTCCTCCCTGCCTTTCTCTGTCTGGATGAACAGTGTTTAAGGAGCCTTCTAAAAGCAACAATCTGTTTCATTATGAAAATCCCATTTTAAATGGTTCTGAATTGGCCCTAGTGGATGATTTTCTGTATTGATATCAAAAAGCTTTTCCTTACATCTTTGTATGCATAAAATACATTAAGTAATTCAATTCTATGGAACATAAAATTTTGTTAAAAAGTTGTAAAAATCACTATAAAATGTGAAATATTTTTCTAGTTTCTATACAAATTAATGACCTCACGTTCAGAGTTAAAGAACAATAAAAATCAATGGTTTACTAAATCCCTGCTGATGTCCATTATATATAAATACAATGGGAATCTGGATTTTTTTTTTTTAAATAAAAAGCTCAGAATTCATCAGAAGCATTTATGTTCTGAAGCACAGGCTACACAAATAGTTACTTTCACAAGAACTACTTTATTATATATGTTTTAAACCCAGCAGAATGCAAAATTCAACAAAACCCAATAAAATACGGAGGGGATCCACGATTAACTAAAATATTTGCAATATATACAGAACATTAGCTAGAAAGAAACTCCATGGGCTAAGTGGGCACCCAAATGAGCAGCTGACTGTTTCAAAGATTATTTAAACATTTTATATCTTATATCACACCTGCTTCTGCCTGCACCTCTCCTGAAATCCCTGTGATTTCTGCATGAGAAAATGATTTTTCCTGCTCTCCCACCAGCCAGGATCTTGAAATGTAAAATTCTCATAAATGGTCTTGGAATGTTCAACTTTTCGTGGCACCCTGACTCTGCCTTGATCTCATGGAATTTTCATTCCTGTGGTTGGGGTGGTTTTTGTAGGACATCAGGGAAGGAGTTTATCAGCTCTAGCACTGCATTAGAACCTGGCTGACAAGGACATCCCCCAAATACAGGCCCAGGGCAGTGATGGATTTACTTGGCTCAAATAGGACACAAACCCCTGAGCAAACATGGTGGATTAAAGGACTCTGAAACAGATCCCTCCCAACAACATTTATTTTGATCTAGGATTAAACAATAACTAAACTGCATTTTTATTCATTGCGTTAAAAAAAAATCTTAAAATTCAAATCTGACTTTTTAGGGAACATTAAGAAAGAAATGTGGAGATGTTTAGAAATACACTCATCAGAAACATGGATGATATTTTGCTACAAATTCACTATTGGGCATTAGATTTAATAAAAACAATTATTTGTCAAACAGCTCCCTTCAACAATGAAATAATACAATCTAAATATTCATTCTCTGGAAACTGCACTCATGGAAGTTTGCTGTAATATACTTTAAAGCAGGCTCAGCACGAGGGCAGTTAAATCCCTGCAAAGCTCCTGCATTTGTTCTATATTGTTTTAGGGAGCCCAGGGGAGCAGCTCTCCCTGTATGTTTTAGTGATGCACACAGCTCTGACGACACTTCAATTATCTCTGCCTGAAATTGAATCTGTTAAGAACACTGTAAACTGAATAATCCAATTCCTCCTAATACACCAGGCCAAATCCCTAAGCCCTAATGAACATTTTTCCTTTTTCACTCCCTCTCCCCAGAGCCAACTAAAGAGTTGAGTCAAGAACCCGGCAATTACGTAGCATTTAAATATTTTAGTTTATGTGTGTTCATCATTTGCAAGTGAGGACATGACTGCAATAAACTTCCCAACAATGCTCTCTAATTTTAATTACCAGAAATCCAACACTGTAGGTGAAACAATGCCATCAATATCCCAAAAAATGCACTAATCATGGCTATCAATATTGGAATTATAGGGAAACAAGTACAGGCTATGTGAGGGTTTTTTTAAACACTGTATTTTTAGGCACTCTACTCCATACGTAAAAGTTTATATTAAAAAGAACAAAAAAAACCCCAAAATGCCTAAAACTTTAAATACCTGGTCAGAATATATTCTCCTACAAACCTGAGAGTTAGTTAAAAACTTACTAGGTTTGAGGAGACTTCATATTATTAATTTTTCAAAAATGTCATAAAACTCGAATGACAAAATAATGAGCAACTGAAAAAGCAATGACAAAAAATCCCAGCAAAAACCCCACACAATCTGTACTATTCTTGTTTGGTTAAAGAACTTATTTTAAACTTATTTAAAATCACAGTAAATTGTGATTTCAATGTTTCTGAAGAAAGTCAGACATATCCAAGGCTTCCAGAAACACTTGCCTAAATAATGCATATTTAATAAGTCCATGCAATCTTCAGAAAACGTTATCAACATTTATTTATCACTAAAAATAAACGTTAAACCCCAGTAAGTGCCTTTCCAAACCCCCAAATGTGCAGCATTTAGAACTGCACGTGGCTGAAGCTACGGAAAGGCACTTTAAAAGGACGTGATCACAAAAAACATTAGCTTTTAGTTAATAATTTTCACTCTTGCGTGTTTTAAAGTACTTTGCTGTGTTTTCAGGCTGAGAACTAAAGGCCAGTAATTTTTCAGATAAGAAGCAATATTGGATCTGGGAGACAAAGTTGGGTGGAAAACGTGAAATCCTGGGAAGGCAAATGGAAGAGTGGGAATGCTGAGAGGAATGGGCTCTCCTCTCTGCTGATTGCCTGCATCACAAGAGCTCCTCAGTGGCCTTCCTCAGAAATCAGATCGGCAGCATGACGAGAGCCACCCTTCACATGGAGCCTGCAACACTTCCACAGAGTCACCTCCTCTTTGAAACTCAGCCAGAATCTGGCAATTCAATGGAATTGCTCCATAATGGCTGGGACAGAGATGTTTTGGAGAAGGCCACAAACTGCTGTGGGATTTGGGGTTATTGCTGACCATCACCGTGATTGAGTGACACAAATTCGTGTAGCTTCTCTGAGGTCTTTGCAGATAAGCCAGAGCAAACTGCAATATTAATTTTCAAACAAACAAAGCGTGTTTGGATCAATATTATTATATTGATGAAAATTTGATGGTACCTTAAGTACCTAATACAAACTTCTCCAGGAAGTAATGCTGATCAATACAAAAACATTTGATTTACAAGCCAAACAGACTTGGATCAACAATAATTGAAAAACACCATCTTCTCAGAGCTCTATTTTCCAGACTTTTATTCTGTTAGATCTTCAAGACACTTTCATGCCTTTATCCACATTACAAGTAAGTGGCATCTTGCTTCAACGAAGAGTAAAACTTCTGCCTTTCTTTTCGGTGGCTCTTTGGCCTCTTAATCAGGATGCATCTTTCCTTGAACTTTTCATTCTACAGCATCTGTACAATAAAAATGTGTGTGACATAAACCTTTTAAACCAGGCAGGAGAAATCTCCACCCTTTTCCTCTCAGGCAAATTGAAATATTTAATTAATAAAAGCTAAGTGAATTTTGTATCTGTTTAAGTTTCCCAGTTGCTGCTACTAAGAATACTTTTCTGCAAGAGAATTTAAAACCAAATGTTATTTTCCTACTCTTTTTTTCAATGGCCAATTTAATGATTAGTCTGATGATACAGCACAATCAAAACAAAGTGTCACAGCATGGGGGTATTAGTTCCAGGCTTTGCAGAACTAGAGAACCTTGAGTACAGGCAATTACCAGCCACTGAGGACAACCCGAGTGCTTTCCTACGTGCTCATTAACTCAATTTAGGCAAATGAGTAATGTCAGTAATTTCCACGAGGAGGTATGTACAACCTTCCTCACAGAGTGGACATCTTACTGTACCCTCATTTCTCTTTACCCACCGCTGTTTTCCTCAGGTCTTGTTTCTTCATTTCAGAAAGAAAAAAAGAAAATCTAAACAACTGGAAGATTTTCAAAGAAGTTTGGTATCTGGACTACTCCTGTATAATCTTTGATTCTGTGCCTTTCAATTTATAAATAATACCTTTTCTTCTAAAAGCCTTTCTCAACTAAGTTACATAAATCTTCTTCTAGCCACCCAAGCCATCTCAGAAACTATCACTACTTCATTCTGACTTGCAGTTATTTTTATGTTTTACTTACAAGCTTTATTCTGCATTTGTTTCAATCCCATCCCCTTTGGTGCCATCCCTACTGACACCACGCTGTGTGATTTCAGTTATCTCCTTTTAAAACCTTCACACATCCACACACAGATAAAACTTTTGGCAGAACCATAATATAGCACAGGATTATGATGAGAGGTGACTTTTGGCCCAAGTAAAAGAGGTGACTGACATTTGGCAACTGGCTGCTTGAGGCAAAGTAAAATATTTTGAGCGTGTTATACCCAGAGCACCTGCCTGCATGAGAGGCAGCAGTAAATACTTTCCTGAACACTAACAGCCATTGCAGGATATTCTGTTCCCACTGTTTTCATAACCTGACCCTTCTTTCCCATGCTTCTTTCTTTTGACAGCATCTTAATATCCCACCTGACTCCTCACACCCAGTCTAAAACCCCTCTGAGATCACCTGCCTCCTACCACCCACTTGATCTTGCAGAGAACTTTTGTTGTCACATGAGCATATTTTGCCTACACTCCCGAGAAGGCTTGAGACAGCCTCAAAATGATGTCCTTTAGGACTATGCCCTCCCTCTTCCCACCACTTAAGATAAACAACGTTTGCAGAGGTCTTCCAGGTCTTACTCTTTCCCAAGGAACACATAAAGCAGCAGTGAAAGGATTGTATTGTCAGTTTTTGGATGAGACTGTAAAAGTAAGGCCTGGAGATGGATTAAATAACCCAGGGGGTGGGGACATCTTTGTAAGGGGGTGGTGTTTTCTTGAATTAATACTCGGTATGGCTACTCACACTTGAGAAAGGTTTATCTGGAGCTCAGGACACAAGTTTCACCTGCACTGCTACCCTCGGATTCATCACCTCCAGAACAGAGTGTGCCATGGGATTGTCACTTTCCTCCTGATTCATCCACAGCCTAATAACCTACAATTAATACTTGCTTAATTACTCTCACTTAAAATTCACAATGCATGCCCAAGTCCCTCAACCCAGACAGCCAAGCATTCAGAGTACCTCCACAACCTGAAGCCAGGCATTTGGGATGTGTAACTGTGATGCTCCAAAAACCCCTTCCCTTCCAAAGTCGCAGATTCTTCTCGAACTGAGGGGCCACCAATGCTTATTTCATTTCTTTTGCATTCATTCTGGAGCCACCCATTCAACCTGAACTCCTCCCTCTGCACAGCTGACTAAAACATGTAAATTCTTTGCATATCTAAATTTACATGATGTAGGGTTTTATGTGTTGCTGTCTTTCCATTGGGACCACACATAAAACACTATTTAGACAAATAATTAGGCACAGCATTAAATTAATCTGCTTTTAAAAGTTTCAGATAGAAATCATACAATATCACAGGCTGGTTTGGGTGGAAGGGACCTTAAAGATCACCCAGTTCCAGCCCCTGCCATGGGCAGGGACACCTTCCACTATCCCAGGTTGCTCCAAGCCCTGTCCAGCCTGGCCTTGGACAACTCAGGGATCCAGGGGCAGCCACAGCTTCTCTGGGCACCCTTTGCCAGGGCCTGCCCACCCTCATCGTAAAGAACATTACAACTAAAAATATGTCTGTTTACTTCTAGTTTGTAAAATACTTAGGAGTATTCAACCAATTTGTGCCCGTTCATTACAGCTATTGCAATGTTGAAAGAAATTGTGAGATTGCAGACAGAAATATCTACGTACGTATAATATTTATGTGAAAATAGGGAAAGTTGGAGAACTGGATGAAATATTTATCTTTTATGGAAAATTGTTGAAAAGATCCTGTCACTCTTCAGGACCAATGAGCAGTTATTTGTTATCTCAACCGTGGTGAACTCCAGCTCTGTTCTTATCTCTCTGGGATTTGAGTTTCCTCAGATATTCAAGGCTGTGTTTTGGAAATACAACAGCATTTTACCACCAGAAGCCACATTTTCAGATCGTGTTTTACAAATCAAATTGAAATGAGAGGAAAAACACCCTAAAGGTTAAGGCCTCCACATAAAACACTTATTTAGCTTGGGGTTCCACAGCACCAAGCTTTGGAGGATCACTTTTTTTAAATCAATTCTGATCAATAGGAGGCAGATGGCCGGGCTGTCACGCTGGATGGAGCTGTCTGCATGATAAGGTCACTGCATCCGTCAGTGGGGAAGCGCTCCCCACCCGCACAGCTCTGAGAGGAGAGAGCACCAGGATGAGGATGTGCACCAGAGGAATTCCAGGAGGTTACCACATCTGACAGCATTTGTCAAATTATCTCCTCCCACCTTCGCAGAGAGGTACGAGAAATAAAACCGCTGCATTATGCCGTTAGTCAGAAGAATTTGCCACCAATTTTCCCCCGTGGGGAGGTATTTTCTTGCCTTCTATTTTCAAACAACATTTGGATGTAATTTCTCACAGACGGTATAATTTTAATGCACACCATACTGTGTATCAGCTATCAGTAAAGCTATTACCATAATTAAATGTCATCTCTTTGAAGGGGACAGAAATTGCAAGTTCCTGCTATATCATAACTGGTATTGTACAGCCACTTGTAAAGTCATCTCTCCTGCTGCTCCAAAAACTCACTCCAGAATAGCAGTGATTACCAGGGTACATTGCTTTTATCATTCCTGCTACTGTATAGATGGTGACACGCCACATCATTGGTGGGGAGAAGGATTAATACAAAGTTAAACCGTTTCAGAACCAAGTAACTAAACCAAACTGTCTTCAAAGAAGGTTTGGAAATACCCAGATGTTTTCTTTGGTGTTTAAACATCAGTTTTTGTTAAAAGTTATAATCTGTTATAATCATAACAGATTAAAACACATGCTTTTTTTTTTTGCTTTTTTTTTTTCTCATAGCCTTAGAGCCTTACTTTGCTTCCCTAATACAATAATTGGTAGGAGCAAAACCTACATGACTCAACTTAAAGGAAACTGATGAATCTGTGTTTTTCTCCCCTAAGATATTTTAGAATTAGTAGCTCTGTGCTAATAGCCTGAGTACTAATAAATAATTTACCACAGAAACAGTTTTAAATATTCAAAGACTGTTTGAATGGGACACTTAGTCCATAATTTACATACAGTAAATTACTCAATAAAATTGTTTCCCCTTCATGTTCTTTACTTCATTGTTGCAAAGAACAAAAGAAACTATGAAAACAAGAAATTAGGATCCTCTAGGATTAGACATTCCTCTGACATTAATAAATGTTCCCACCACATGTGAAGGAAATGGGAGCTACACTTCCTAAGTACATGGCTGAAATAAAACTGTTCAAAACTCATTAGTATTTCCAGCTAATAGAGAAAGTTGTGTGTGTGTTCCCAGTTGTCATGTATTTATTGAACTATATGGGTTTAACAGCAGAGTACCTTCAATATCCAATGTGTCTGCAATACAAAATATCTCAAATTTACAGACACTGCAAACCTTTTAGATTCAAAATCAGTACTAAAACATAACTGTTAAGCTTTAAGACATGCAAACTAGAGAGTCTTAGAGGAGCATGCGAGCTACGAAAGGTGTTCATCGCATATCCTAATCTCAAACTCTACACCATCATTTAAATCTTATTCTGGTTCTTTCCTTGATAACAAGAATAGCAAATTCTCCAGGAAAATGCATTTTCAGGGCCTGGCTTTGAGCTCCCAGCAGAAGAATACCAAAAAGACAATTTTTGATTCCTTGGAAAAGCAAATATCCATTTATTAGTTAGAACATTTCCTCTGTTTTTTAGTATTACCTACTAAAATGGTAAGAGACTGATCTTTTCTGACTTGTCTGAGAGAATTATAGAAACACTTTGGCTAAACTTTCAAAAGTTACTCATTTTTCTGCAAAATAATCTTCTACTGAACTAGATTGGTGGTGTTATTCATTTCACTGACTTTGAACAGCTAAAAATATCTGAAGTAATGAAGAAAATTCATCTAAGAAAACCAGAAAGTTTTGGGCTCTCTGGCAGTCAACAGGATGCCTTCTAAGACAATGACGCGTCTGTGCCATTTCATTCATACTGCATTAACATTTCTGGGCAGAAATTTAAAATTACCACTTAAAAATGAACAAAATACTTGCCACTGATATATCATTCTAAATGTACAGCTTCCTGAAGGGCACCCCTGCATCCACTGAACTCTGAGGTGAGCCTAAGGACTTTCCATGGGAGCAGGGTAAAGGGATGAGGACACAAAACACAGGAGGCCTCCCCAACATCCCCTTGAGCATCACAGGGAAGCACTGAAAGCACGCAGAGCATAAAAGCCACTCGGAGGAATTTATGGAAACTACATCAGGATATACAACACCAGGGGTAAATTCAGTAGAAAGGTTTGCCTTTGATTGTTCAGCAGCTTTGAAATGTAAACTCAAGTCTAAACAAAGTGGAGGATGTGCTCAGGGCTCCCCAGAGCAGAGATCTCCTGCAGACAGCACCAGGGACTTGCTTGGCACTGGCATGCAGCATAAAGTGTGGTTAAAATCTGAAACCATGAAAAGCTCACTTCAAGCTGATCTTTATTACCAAATGAAGCTCCTGGTTCACACAACTATGGCCACTGATTTCAGCTGCTTTTGTTGAAGTTTCAATGTAACCCTCTCTCCTAATACTTCAGAAATAAAATATCTACCTCATATAAATATATTACTTCTCTTAATGTTTCCATTAATCACCAATGCAATATAAAGCAAGATAAAGGCAAAATCTTTTTTAGTTGTTACCACTCTATTTGCCCCGAACAAAACAGGTTTTCTTTGATCCCCCACTTCTGCATGTTAAAAAATATAACATAATAAAAATCATATCATACCATACCATATCATAGATCATATCACAGAATGTTAATTTCTTCCCCCCAAGGAAGCATTTTAAGAGTCGAGGGCCCCATAATGGTCAGAGGACATTAAGTACTAAACACAGCATCAGTATTAAGATACAGCATTTAACTAAAAGGCAGAAATATGTTTTATTTTTATTTCAGCTTATTCTTGGGAAAAAAAAAATTACAAGCATTTCAGCTCCTCAGTTGGTATTAACCACAAAGAGCTTTTCAAAAGGGAAATGCTATTCTTCTCTGAGTTGCTTTTCTAATATAGTTCTCTCCACAGGAAGAGAAGTGAAGCTGGAATTTAAGAAAAAAAATATTTTCTGTGATACTTGAACAAAGAAAACTGTTTGAGTGCTCATTCACAGGTGGAGAGATGACGCTCATACACAAAAGATAGTTTAACTTTATTAAATGAAGAGGTTGGGGATGCAGAAGATGTGCAGCGGAGACAGAAATGAAAAAGAATAAAGTATTTTCTAGAGTCAATCACCTTATTCTCTTACATTCAGCAGGTATAGTCCTGAAACACTGCTTGATAAATCAGCAGCTTAAATCACGTTAAAAGACTGATGGGATTTTGAAATTTCAGGAAGATTATGGGACCGAGCAAGCAGCTCGATGCCAGTCAGAGCAGCTGAAGCAGGTCACAGCTGGGGAGGACACTGCTGAAGGGACTGCTCCACACTCTGTCTCCCAGTTTCCCAAGGTAAGAGGGATTTCCAAGCTGGAACTGGAATGCCGAGGACATTGGCAGGAGAGGATGTGTTGGTGCTACAAGGCTGCATGTGGCCACAGCTCCAGGCTCGTGCTCAGGTACCAATAACAGCACACCCACAGGAGCACAGGACTCTGGAAAACCCAAAAGAACTGGATGGGATGCTCTGGAGGACACCTTACGCAGAATATTGGGCTGCTAGAGCTGTTTATGGCTAAACTGGTGTTGTCTGAAGTATAAAACTGCGCCCATGAAGTTTTCAGAGGTTGTGGTGCTGGTCAGATCTGGTTTATAGCATAGGCATATCCCCATCCTTCCATTTGTATTTGGTGAGCTGAACACACAGGGTGTCTTTGACACTCACCTTGCCTTATTTATTCATCAATCAGCTCTGCAGCTTCAACAGAGGATTATTGAAAGATACACTGCACAGCCTTGCTTTAAATACTGCCTTGCTCTGGCTCAATCTGCACAGAACAACTCTGTGAGATTTCCTGACCAGCTGGCAGTGAAAGGTTTGGGTCTGGCAGCTTTGGAAGACCTTCCTATCCCTATGGTTTTGATTTTATATGATGGGTTTTTAAGAGAAGCAGGTCTTCCGAGTGTTTTACTTGCTAGGGGAAAGGGATGATGTACTTGGGGTGTGGAGCCTGACACATACAACAGGGACCCTTAACGGCACAGAGACTTTAATTTTCTCTGGGGATAAACATCCATCAGTTTTGTTGGTATTTTAGAACAAACAAATTAGTACTCAAAAACATGATCTGCAAGAGGCAAGGGAAACAAGACAACGTATAATAACATCTTCAGGCCCAACTAGGCAAACAAGCAAGCCATAAAAATGGTGATTCAATACCTATTTTCACATTGGGATGTGATAAGAAAGTAGGAAGCATCTTTAAACACCTCAGCAAGACAGACAGCTGTCCTCTGAAAGATAACAGGGGGAAGTAAACAGAATCGTTATTCCTTCCTCTAATTGCCATTTGATGAGCAGGAGTATTAACCTAAGTTATTCCCAGCCTCTTCAGGAGACATTTAGTAGCTCAGTTGCTGAGCCTCACTGAGGCAGCCCAGCAGCTACAGGATTAAACAGTTACTGATGAGCCCAAATTACGTTTGTGGTAATTTCACTGAAGGCACATTTCACAGCTAATTGGAGCCTAAACCCAAATATTAGAAGAAAAAAATACAGGCAAGATGGAAATGCATAGTGTATCATTCTTGATTAGTCCTTCAATACAAAGAAATAAATAAAAAATGGCATTTACAGGAAACCACCCAGCAATTAGGTCTTTAACTGTTTTTTGCTTCATAGCCAATGGATATAATTGGCTTTAAGGGAAGAACATTTTTCAAGCTTCCTGCTTAGCATATTCATGTAAGAAAATATTTTACAACTTTTTCAATTTGCTAAAACTTCTGTTGTGCCTCTCTGGCTAAAAGACAGAGAAGTGTCTAATTTTAAGTATTCATGGTTTAATATCCCTTCATTATCTTCATCACCTTATACTTACCAGGTAAATAATTGATACAGCTTCATTAAAGATACAGAAGTGGTTTTCTAGAGTTTTGCCTACCTTTTATTTAAAAAACGAATCATTTTTTTAAAAAAATCAAAATTTCTTGACCACGTAATTTTTAGAAAAATACTGTCAGAGCTTTAACTAGCAATTTCACAATTTGTATCTTTAAACCTGAGACAATGGAGAAGTGACACAATTTTGTTTTGGAACAGAAAGCAGATCTACTGTGCCTTTGACCAAAATAACCTCCAAACCAGCCAGCTTCTGTCAGGGGTTCCAGTGCTGATCCCCAGCAGACACTGAACACACAGAACTATTTGGGAAGAGATTTTTTGAAGGGAAGGGCTGATGCATAAGACATTTTCTCAAGGACACCACCGACATCCTATGACAGCTCTGGGCATTTGCTTCAGAACAAGCTGTCTCGTTCTCACCTGAGCTATTTAGTGTGAAATCCTGCTCTGAAAAATGACTGTGCAATGATAAGAACATCGTCCTCCCTTGTGTCTTAATCAGTTAGCAACAAAAGTAAGGTTAATAAATCCAACACAGAACAGTGTTTTCATGCTGTACAAATCCCTTCCAGATGTTAGTAGCAATACCAGTGTGTCGTGACCTCAAAATAATTTTTCTATTTATTTACTCACACCCTTAGCACAGGCGTTTTAAGCATCCAAATTACAGCAGAAAGAGCTTATTAGGGGAAAATATTGACATACATTTGAGACTGCATACCTAGATATCCACAGAGAAATGGAAAAAATTACAGGTTCTTAACATTCCTGGAGTATTCACATCATAGCCACACTTATTTGCAATGATACAAAAGTTACTCATTTTTACCTTCGAGATAAATTGGAAGAGTGCAATTACAAATTCACCCAACTTAATATCCAGCAATATCTTCCCAGCAACCTTCTCCCACACCATGTTTATTCATCAGCAAAGTTATTTCACTTTGAGCCTTATTGCTTTGGCACAAGACTGTTATTTTTTAACGTGAGGAAACGCAAAGAAATGTAAACAAGAGGTAACACACATGAAGTTTTATTTTAGCAGAGAGATGATAGGCAGAAATGGAACAAGAAAACACAGGAAATGCAGTTTTTACATAAAACCAGCACATTCAAGTTTGAAGTGAGCAGTGAGGAAATGTTTAACTTTGTTCACAAAGTACTGGTTTAAGATGTAAATCCATAGAATAAAAAAAAATAAGAGAGAGACATAAGTTATTTATCATAAACCTCACCATATAAATGCTGCAATTATAATGAACCAGAACAGGAAATGCAGAGTTCTTGTTTACAGAAAGAAGTGGATTTTAATAAGCCATTAATCCATCACTGCGTATCACAAGTCAAGCAATTTGCAACTGAACATGAGAAAAACTTGTCTAGGTCACACCTGCTACTTACAAAGTGTTGACATTCTTGCCATGTTTCACAAATATACTGTCAAAACTTGAAAGTACATGACAAATTTATGCAATTAAGTTTTGTTTGGATTACTAAAACAAGCCATAATTGATTGCTCATATTCTTTACTTCATTAATGACTCTCTAATTAGCAAAAAACTTATCGGTATCTGTGGCTGGAGGGTTAGCAGGCAGTGATGGAAATGCAGGTGTGAAATAACCCAATTTAGGATATCAGATGATGTTAATGATTTCACAGGACCAAGTAAGGTCCCATGGAATACACTCCTGGTTCCTATTACTACCTACTGACAATCACAGTTTTATATCACAAGAAGATTACTACACTTATCTTCTCATTAGTAGCTAATTTCACTCATTCCTCTTGCCAAACTAATTACAAAAAAACTTTTCAGGCTGAAATGAATTAATAGGGCACTTGGACCCCACTCATTTTTCTCATGATAAAATAATTAATAAGCACTCACACACAAAAATCAAAATAGTTCTGTTAACTAATTAGCAACACTAAGGACAATAAACCCCATAATACACTAGAAGTAGGAAACCCTCTTTTTTGTGAGTAAGGAGCAGCTTTCCCTAATCTGCACTTTTATTACAACAATATCAGAGAAATGAAAGCTAGTCTATAAAAAATACTTCATTTTCAAAATCTCAGTAGCTGTTCCACAAAATGGAAATGTTCTAACACTGCACCCCTGAAGTTAGTACCTCAGTCAGCATTGTGAGTTAACTGTGATTTACAGGGACTGATTAATGAGCTGATGGACTTCACTGATTAAATTACATTGGTTTTGTCAGAAAAACAAATGGAGAATATTTTTAAACTCCACGGATGTGGTTTAAAAGCAGGAAGACAAAACTGAATGTCTTTGAGCAGTATTTATTTGCTCTGTAGCTGTCCCAGGACTGTCCCTGTTACACTGCAGCACATTTAGCAGAGATGCCACCAAGCAAAGGATGGTGAATTCCCAGTGATGAGCAAAGTTCATCTTGCCAAACCCCAGCCTTTAGAGGGTGAGACTGTTTTGCCACCAACCAAAACATCCTAAGCTAAGCAGAATAATGATTTCTGTTGGAAAATGAGGGAACTCCAATTGATACATAAGAACTCAAAAACAGCTGGATCACATGAGGTGGTCTGTAAGCCCCCAAACTGATGTTGTACAGACTTCACCTGCACCTCCAGGTAAACCTTAAACCTCTCCTTCCACTCAAGGAGCAGTTGGTTTCATTCATGTTTCTGACACAGAGTAGCAACAGATACTGTGATCTCATCGTGACTGATTTCAGGGGAAACAGGAACACAGATTATTCAAAATTTCAATACAAATATGTGGTCTCAAAGGAAGGAAAAAATAATGTAAATGTAATTTTGTGTGCTGCAAATTAATGTAGCATTTAAATGTTTTGAATTATAATATAGTCTGTAAGCACAGCAGACTCTTTTTAACTTGCAAGAGCGAATTTTGATTTATCTGAACATCAGCACCTCAATATAAAGTAAAAAGTGCTTAGAAACATATTCTGTTTCAATTACTTTATTGGAATCAAGCCCCTTGTAAGTCTCTTTAAACATAATTTTGTCCAGAGGGTACTAGACTCATCCTCCCACTGGATTTTAACGAACATAAAATGTTCCACAGAGAGCTTGGTTGGTTTTTTTGTTTGTTTTTCTTTCCAAAGGGTACAACACACATTCATGTATTTTCAGTTTTTGTTTAAAGGAAAAAAAAAAAAAACACCAACACTGTGATCACAACTCCAAATCTCAATTCCCTAAAAACAAACCAGCCAACCCCCCCCAAAAAACTCTCTGACTTGAAAACACAGGCAGTATTTGCATTGGGAAAAATGCCTGATAGCTTTGCTTTTTATTTATCTTTACAAAGCTCTCTGAAGATCAAAGAGGTCTCACTCAGACAGCTGCATTTTCATGCCAATGGCCAGCAGAAAGAATGGCCTTCAAGGAAACTGCTCAGTGAATCCCTAAGTAATCAGCCAGCAGAACAGAGTATAAAAACCTTCAAAAAGGTCAATGGAGATGGAATAAGAAATCTTGACTATTAACTTCAAGGTTTTTTTGGTTGGGGCTTTTTTTTTTCTGTTTGTTTAACTCCACTACCCTGGAGTTAAGCGCTAACTGTGGAATTCTGCTGTATTTGGCATTCATTTCTCTAAAATAAAGAACTGTGTTAATGAAAGCAGCAACTGCTGCGAAAGAACAAGAAACATGCGAAATTCCAATCGCTGTGCTGTTTCTGCTCAAGATAAAATGCCTTTTGTTTCTTATTTCTAGCACTACTGCTTAAGCAAATATTTAAAGAACAACAGCAAAAAATCCCTCAGGATATTAAGAAATCAACTGAGCAGATGATTAACCTCACTATGCATTTAATATAAACAATTAACAAAAAAAAATATACAGTGCTTCATAAGAATCAATTAAAACTGTCTTTTTGTAGCATAATGGGAATCTAACAAACTAATTCTAATCACATATCAACTATTACCATCTGAAGGGACCTTATCCCTCATCCCCACATTATCTTACAAGCTTAGCACTGCCACTTGTCCTCATGAGGCTCCCATGTGCTGTTCACCTTGGTTTTGCCCCCGGATTTCTGTGGGAACATTTAGGCAACACTTGTGTCATCATTTTCTGTGCATCTCCAGCTCACCAGGCCAGCGGCGATCGTCCTGCATCGAGGGCCTGGGCACAAACAGCGATTCTCAATCAATGCTGCATGTGCCATCAAGTTGAACCAAACGTGGATGGCTGCCAAGACCTCCTTCCACAGAAACATCGTTTCCAGGCGGAGCAGGAGAACTGGTGCGGCACAACCAGGCATGGGGGACACCAGAGCCAGCCCATGCCCTTCGTGTGGGGCCAAGGAAATAAATGACATTCAGATATCCTCCAGCAGCTTATTTGCATTCCCTGCACTGGGTGTGTTGTTAGGTGTTTATTCCTTAACTAAAACCTATTTCACTTGCATTCTTGGTTACATAATTCTCTCCACCAGCGTGAGTTTACACAACATGCACGCCTGTACTTTATTCTAAAGCTCTGAGGTGATGAAAGGTGACCTTAAAACTCCAAGATCAGCACAACAAGCTCTGCTGTCATATCAGCACTACTCAAATGAGCACTTCCAGCTTCCTGCCCTACACCAGCCTTTTCATTTGGAGATATGGTGAAAGATCCTGCAGCAACTTTTTCATTGAAGCATCAGAATTACTTTTAAAACAGTGAAGTAATACCTGAATGATGAGCAGGAGTACTTTTTCTAGCACTGTTTAAACTGACAAATGGGAGGAGACAGCTCTACAGGATCCCTGACAGATCTCCTTGAAACTCTGCACCATGGGCTCCAAATGAAGACAAAGCAAAGTGCTTACTAAGAGTAACTGGGAGTTTCAGACTATTTTCTATATAGGCCAAAATGTACTTGATGAAGTTGCAGTTCTTTACATCAATCCTGAAGTTTAAAAAACCACTCTATTACAACTGTCTCAAGCTTACCTCAAGAACTGTAAAAGAGTGGTCCCTCCCTTCATTCCACTGCCCACACAAGCTTAGAAATGAACAAAGCCTTAAGAATGCTCCCAGTGAACCTCAGCCATGTAAAGAGCTCACAAGACTTGACTGTCACAGAAGAATTCAGCCAGATTTATGTCTGGAAGCTTAACCAGAGGGCCAGGTCTCCTTTCTGGCCATTCTTTTAATGAGAATTTTCCAGGGACACAGCCCTGCAGGCAGGTGACACAGGCTGGCTCATCTCCTCACTGCATCCCCAGCACACTGCCAGAGCAGAAGGGTTATGTTTCACAGCTCTGAATCTCCCTGGGCTTAATGGAGATGCTTTAAATATAATTTTCTGTATACTTATCTGGTCAAAGTGTGTGACAACACTTCAGAATATTGGTTTTAGGACCTGGAACACAATTCTCTTTTGCTTGTCTGGAGTTTGGTATAAAGACATGATGTGAGTGGGTTTTTGAGTGTTGCATTGCATTTTACTCTGTTGTGTTAGTGACTCCAGACAAACCAAGGCTGGCACAATGTGGGGAAGATACAAGAAGGAAAAGATTTAAATAAACCCCTACTTGTAAGTATTACTAGGGAAATTAAAAAAAAAAAAAAAAGCATATGATGAATCAGAATTAATTGCACATCTATTTATAACACTTACCTTACATCATAGACACACTCCTACATTTCAGAATAAACCCCAAAGTAAACACAGTACTTCACAGTTAATTTTAATGGTGGAATTAACCTCATCACTTGAATAGCACTCAGTCTCAGGTACAATTCACAGAGCACAAACTCTTCAGCTGCTAAGAAGACTGAAAAATCTGGGTACAATTCTGGCAGCTCTGAAGGGCAATTTTGTCATGTTTCTAGCATTCAGTGCTTCTCTTCTAAAATATTACTTATATTCAAGATTAAAAACAAGGTAATATTCATTGGCTTTGGAAATATCTCACAGAATTTACCCTGGCTATGCACTGCAGCAGAGAGAAAACAGCAGGGGCTCCCCATTGGAAAGGTTCTTATCCAGACTAACCAGTATTTTGAGCAACCTGTACCATATGCATTGTTGACTTTGTTGTTCACTTTCTGACATTACACATTAACACCATCTCTGCAAGACAGTTTGCAACCTCGTTCCTATGCCAGCAAAGTAAAAGAGAAATTAAAACAGATGCTTAATGAGAGTTCCCAGGTTCAGGGAGGACATGGCTGATATTTATTTTACCTTTCAAAGGCTGTTCTTGAGCCATACCTGTCTCAGGGTGTTGAGCTCTGGTTATGTGACAGCCTGGATGCTGTGAGCTCCAGAGGTGTGACAGGCAAGGAAGTTGCCTTAGACTATACTAAAATTTGAAGACCTAGCGGCATCTTTGAGCTTCTCCCTTTTCTCTGGTTCTGGAGCCTTCTAGGTTAAATAATCAAATGTGGATACATTGAATGTGCCTCTCCACTTTCTGCAGATGCTGGATTGTCTCTGTGTTTGCAGTAGCCCACCCCTGTTCCAAGTCACAGCTCCTTAGCCCCAGGGCATCTGTGTTCCACAATCCCGTTATTAATCCACAAAACTTCTCTGCAGCCCAGGGTGAACCAGTCTCAGTCCCTCAGCTCTTGCTCTCCCAGAATTGATAACATTTACCTCGTTGCATCACATTTCAACTAAAAATTCAACTTGCAAGAGAGAGAGAGGTCAAGACCAGAGAATGAGCGTGAAAGTGCACAGGAAATCTCAGGGGGAACAAAAATTAGAGAGGTGGGCAAACTGCATGCAATTATTGAATGGCTTCTACAGGACAGCTGATCTTTCAGGGGTTCAGAGAACTCCCAAAACAAGTAAACAACAATCAAGACATCATGGAAAAGCACAGGAGAGAAGTTCCTCGTTTCTTCTTCTCTTAATGTCTTCCACCTGCATTCCAGAACCCAGAACTGAACTAGAGCTTGAAGGGAAGGATGTCACAGACTTCTGCCAGGACAGCACTGCATCCCCCAGCTGGGAGCAAGGGAAGGAGACACCGAGAGCTTTCACTCTGTTATTGCAACACACAAATTCATGGTTTCCTTCTGATAGCACAACCCCATTGCTCATCTCCCTTCACATAAGGCAGAGATTTGAGTTCCCATCTCCCAGGGCCTGAGCTTGACTTAACTTCTGGTACTTGGCCCTTGTGGCAGGTGCTGGGGCCAGCATCAACTGAACAAAAGTGGAAGAGGAAGAGATCTAAGAAATCCTTTGAAGAAGCACAGAAAAACACACTTGAGAGAGAATGAGTGACAGGCTGCTAGTGAGTGAAGTCCAAGCTGATGACTCACATGTTTTTCCCGTAGATTAACCTGTTTTATTTATGTTGAAAAACCAAAAAAAAAATTTTGCTATACTGCTCTGATTATTGTGATCCCCTCCCTGCTGAGTCAGTTGTCAGCTCGCAGCACTCCTCAGATAAGCATGAATAAATAAATCAGAAACACACAATGTAAACCAAAGAATGGAAGCATAAAAAAGCACCAGAATGGAATCTACCACTCTCCCCTAGGAAAATTCTCTGCTGTGATTTTAGGCAGGATACAAAAGTAGGGAAATCAGGAGTTTTTCCATGATGTTTTTATATTGCTCCAACAATGTCATACATGATAACCTGAGTTTCTGAAAACTCGAAGCAACACTGATAAGTTTGTTGTATACACTCTAAGCAATCTGACAGTAGTTTGACTTTCCAGTTACTTCCTTTCAAGTTTTATTCAAATCACCATAATATTTTAAGAGTTCAGCTGTGATGTCATCTTTTCACATCAACATGCATGAGAAAGTAGAGATAAGTAAAACTTATTCAGCCCCTGGATCATGGTCAGAACAGCTCCATAAAATTGTCAAATAATTAATTCATACCAGCTTTGATCCCTCCTGCTCATTTACAGCTAACATTTGTTAACTTCAAAAATCTATAAAAAGCAAAACCTGTGACAACACCCCAGTGCCAGAATCAGATGCTTTTCACTTCAGCATCACCCAGAACCTGGAACTGTGCAAGTCACAGCTGCCTCCAGTGTCATCACATTTCTTCCTCATCATTCATAAAGATATTAAACAATGCCTGAGTCTCCTCCATAAATGATGTGCTCCTAGAATGCACACACATTCATAAAAGGTGAGGATGCTTTTTGTTCTTTTTAGCATAAAAAATATTCTCTTGAGTCACTGCTAACATTACACAAGATCAGCTGTAGTAACAATAGACTTATACCAACTTATAAAATATAATCTTCGCCAGCCTATGTTCCTATTTTATATTACCCTATGATCAAAAGAAGATTCAAGTTGACCTATGCACTTACAAAAAGCCCAAGCAACTCAGCATGCAAGGCCCATAGTCTGAAAATAAGTAATAATCAATGAGAAACTGCAACCTATATAGTGCATAAAATACTTAAACCTAGAATTTCTATTTTCAATATTGTATATTAATTGCAGGCTTTTATAATTGATTTAGAATGAAAATACATTCTTATTTATTCAATAACCATTTTGGTAAAGAAGCTAAAATTAATGGTACACTACACTACCACGTGTGAGCTGCATGATGAGACACACACACTTCAAATTCCCCTGGATTTTCCCTTCAAACATTGTAGCTACAAAGATTCCTTTGGCAGTAATCAAAGACTTCCCAAAGATCAATGAGCTCAGCAGCAAGCTTTTGATTTGGAGATATTTACCTACTTATTAACAAAGGGAAACAATACGAAGCACTGATCAACAGCAGAATACAAATACCCACAGCCACGCTGGGTATTTTACCATCAGAGGAATAATGCAAGTTTCTTAAGGCAAAAGTCTCCTCAGAAAAAAGGCCATGCACACATTTTGTTGCGACACCAGTAAGACCAATAATATCTGACACACATAACAGCCAGGGCCAGCTTTTCCACTGTCCTTGCAAACTGGAACTATGATGGTTACACCTATTTCCTATCACAAGTGGAGGATCTTGTAACTGATAACAACACGGCTGAGACAATATTTCTGCTTTGAACAAAACCAGATCCTGCCAGGTCTAGGATGTGAGCATCTCCAGTGGAACAACTCTAGTGAAGCAGATACTGGCCTACAGGTATTATATGTGATCATTCTGGTACTCAAGAATCAAAAAGTACTTTTATTCCCCTTCCTGTAGGTTTTGGAATGACCCCGTAGAGCAGCAAAGCACCCACACAGCCACTTGTTCACTCCCCCCACGGCAGGATGAGGCAGAGAATGAAGTGAGAAAACTCATAGGTGGGGATAAAGGTGGGGATAATGAATGAGGGGAGTGAGGAGAGGTAACAAACATGTGATGCAAACCCAACTGCTCACCACCTCCCACAGGTTGAGTGGTGCCCCCCAGTCTCTGAGCAACAGCTGCCTTGGAAGGGAACCCCCCCACACTGTTTCTCCTTAGGTTTGGGGGGTGGGGGGTGTTGTTGCTGAGCATTATGTTTTATGGGATGGAGTGTCCCTATGGCCAATTTGGAGGTGCTGCCCGGCTGCATTCCCAGGCTTCACAGGAAGAGATATCCAGGGGCACTGGGCAGGCACTGCTCAGCAACAGCCAAAACATTGGTGGGTTATCAGCACCATTTCAGCCACAAATTCAAAACACAGCACCATCTGGGCACTACAAAGAAAATTAACTCCATCCCACTACCCAAAATGATGGGGCATAAGTTATTAATAGATAATACCTAGGATAAGAATAGATCTGTTTAAAATCCTCTTTCCATCTGCCTTGTCTATACAAGTGTCAGTGTTTGCTGTGAATTGCACTTATCAGCAGCAAATTCTATGAGGACTTGAATCTACAATTATATTTCAAGTAAAATCTTCTATGATTTTAGTAAAAAAAAACAAGGCTAAAAGCGCTTTACAAATATCAGGAATGCTTTCTGTTTTTCATCTTGTTCTGCTCTTTCTAGCAAAGCAGTTTACTAAAAATATACCTTATTTCTGTACCCTAAAAAACACCAATAGAAATCTCTCTCATCCCCAGAAGTAACCAGAGATTTAAAATTCATGCAAAAGAACTGTGGACACTCCAGCACTGAGTCAGGTACATCATATTTATGTTGAGCCATTAAAAAGCATTTACTGTATTTATTTCTTCAAGCACCCTGCCTGCCTAGACATTTCTAAACTTTATGTTCCTATATGCAGGAAATACATGTAAATGGAGTAGCCACTGTAAAATACTCATATTCTGCTCTTCTCATCTTTTTTCTCGGTTGGGGAAGAGAGAGGAACTGAAGATTCTATCATCAGTTTGAGACAGAAATATTATATACACTGGGTTATCTTGGGGAATTAAAATGTCCCTTGGTTATCATATTCCAAAGCAAAACCTATTACACTTACTCTGCATATATTATGAAAGTTTTAAATCCCATCTGACATAAATTCAATTAAGCACATCCTTAGAAGATGGCTGTACAGGTAACGGAACGACTCATAAGGATGTTTAAAACTTCATTAAGGGATAGAGGTAAATTGTATTAAGATTTATTCAACTAACTCAGCAATAAAATAACTCAAACACAGTCCTTAGCAGGAATCATGTTCGCTGACTAAATCAGTGCCTTCTGAAAAGCAAAGGAAATGCTGGGAAGCACCCAGTTTCCACAATTCCTTTGGGATTCCTTGCACACAGCCCAAATGGGCTTGTGGAGCCACCTCGCTGTGAGGCCACTGAGTTGGTGTTCAGAGATACAAATCCATCGGAATCAGCTGAGCTCTCCCACCCTCCCATCCCCACACACCCAGAGCCTCTACTTTATTAACAAATACAGCCCAGCTCTCTTAAAAAAAACAACCAGAGCACTTTATTTATCATTTCCTATGCCAGAAGAGCTAGCAGTTGGGAACCTGGCTCTTGGGAAGTACCTTGAAGACCTTGAGGGCGAGAATTCTTCTCCATACAAACAGGAACACGAAGAACCAGCAGACAGCCCACCCAGGTTTTATTGGAGACTGAAGCACTCCTCTGTTGACAGGACTGCATTCATACTAACTGTTAAAAAAAACCTCACAGTTCTAATGGCTTTGCCTTTAAAAATTGTTAATAAGTAGACTACTTTATAAAGATTTTATCCCCATTTTAGCTATTTATTTTGCCATTCCTGGAAGTAAAGTGAGCTTATTCTGAGAAATAACAATTTCCTTACAGGTTCAAAGACAATATATGGATTATCTGTAACTTATTTTACAAGAAATGTAATTCTTGTTGAATATAAATGTACCATAGAATTTTTATTCTTTCAAAACAATAATTTTCACACTTGTTCTCTTTAAAACGAATTCTGATTAAAGCAAAATCATCTGAATGATAGTAACATTCACTGATACAAAGTTCAAACCAAATATTACTCTCAGCTTTATATCAGAATATTTACAACTATTGTTTTTAAATAAAGTACCTCCAGCATTAAGGAATCCTCTGCTTAGCATCTAAAATGAAGTCAAGTTTTAATTTAGTTCTTAAACAATCACACCAATAATGATAACAGCTGCACCCTTTATCAAGGCAGAAAAGACATCCTGCTGTGCCAATTCATCAAGAACATGAGGCTATTACAACAGAGATAGTTTAAACCTGTTTAGTCTTGATTATGCTGGTGGGAAGGGAAACTGCCTCATCCTTGCACACAGCTGGAGCCCTTTCTGCTCTCTGTCTCTCCTTTTATGGAGAAGTACCAAGGGAAAGGTGGGGCTGCTCAGAGCACGGCCAGGAGCTGAGGGATGTGAGGATTGGCTCTAGTCAGCGCCTGGGACACACCTCTGCAGCTCCATGGTCCAACTTCCCATTCCCTCCTGCAGGAGGGACATGGAAAAGCCTGAGCCAAGCAACTGGAGGGCCAGCAAGGCACTGGGAAATTGGAGACAACATGGAATAGGAAGGGGCTGGGAGGAGGTTTTGCTGCTCAGATGGGATGCTGCAGCTCTTGCCTTAAACAAGGGCCTTAGATTTTACTAGAAGGACCAGCAGCAACCCTTGCAAAATTCCCCAAAAAGTCCCATCTACTGCCACCATGAATTGAGAGCGAGGAGATGTTGGTGGCTGTCATGAAGCAGCTGTGTCTCAACCCTTGAACAGCCACTCCTGGAGCACTGGGGAAATGAATGCTTGGGAATTGGGGTGCATTCTGTACAGATCTGTACAAAACACCAACATTTTGTGCTTTCAGCAGCCACAAAGGTTCATAAACTCAATCTTCAATGGGGTCATTAATAAACAGGGCTTTCTCTCCAACTGCAGCAGAAGGTTGCCCTGCTCCTGTCCAAAACCTCATTTGATATTTATCTCTTTGAAAAGACAAACGAACAGCTCCATTCTACCGAGGACAGACGGATTGGCCACACAAGGAAGTGAGAGTGGAGTAGTGGAAGACTAAATGTATTCTCAACCCAAACATCATTTTGCCCAGGCTTTTTAGCTCCATTTAGCAGCTTTGAGGGGAAGAGCTCTCATTAATAGCGTGGAAAGAAGGTCCCTTGAAAAACTACTGGGTAGAGTTAATTACAGAAAATGGAAAATGTCCGCTTGTTTATTGATTACACTTTCGTATTTAAGAATATCCCTACATTTAAGGCACCGGTCTGGGAAAGTGATATTGATTTTAGCTTGATAATTACAACCCGAATAGTCCCTTTGTAATACAAAGCTTTATTCAATAAAATATTTACCATTAAGTTCTTTGGGCCATACAGTACAATCAATTACCACCCATGATTTCTTGCAGTGGCTAAACATTAACATGGACATTTGAACAAATTTGGTGAGGTTTTTTTTGTCTACTTGGGTTGGTTTTTTTTTTTGTTTCACTCTTTGGATGTTTTTTGGTGTAATTCCTGGGGAGGAATCTTTTTATTTGTTTAAATAAAAGAGACCATTAATGTTACCAAAAAAAATTTAAAACCTCCTAAAATACTAGTAATTTTCTTCACCATGACAGAGCATAATTATGTGCTCGAAGCTTCCTGCTTGTGTACAGTAAATAATCAGCCTCAAACAAGAGAGACATTTCCAAATTCTTTTGAGATTAAACACTACAATTAACATATTAAATATTTAGTGGTTTTTAATTTCCCAGTAGCCCACACTACATTGCCTTTAAATAATACAGAACTCAGTATAGAGATTTAGGTATATAAAAACAAGAGAAATGCAGAGACAAAAACAGGTCAACAAACATGCAATGTAATCGATATTTATGCCTATTAAAAAGGACTTTTTCTGAAAGAACAGTTGGTAATTTAATTAGAATGCACTGAAAAAGAATGATTGATAGTTTAACTAAATGATACCTTTTCCTTATCATCATTTGCTTTATGATTACCTGTAATTAGAGATGACTTTCAATCAATTGATATAAATCTGCAGCCACTTAATGAAAAATAGTCTGAGAACATTTCTGAGCAAGGAGGGTCAGCAGGCCATGAAAATACTAAATCTGAATGTCTAGAAAAGAGTATTCAGGATAAGAAAGAATATTTTATATTTATCCAGCACACCGACAATATACTCAGTATATTAATTCTTATTCAAAACTGAAAATAAGCTTAAAATAATGTATTCTAAGATAAGTTTTTCCAGTCTGGGATGGATGTGCAGGTCCAAATAATCATTTCTCAGATGCTAGTCAGAGTTCAGACAAGGTCAGTTACTACAGATTTATTTAGGCAATAAAACAGATCAAGTTTTTTCACTCAAGAATTAATGCCCATATTAAATATTTATACTCTTTATACAATGTAATTAATGTACCATACCTTGTGAAAACATCAAATACCAACATATTTGCTCCAAATACATATGTATATATCCTTTTTTTCCTCCCCTCTCCTCCCTAAATCACTTTACTCCTCCAAGAGGGAAATGTAATGGTGCAGAAGCAAAGCAAAGAAAGCCATGAGAGCATTTGTACCTTGCTGCTCTGTTCCACTGTAATAGAAGAAAATCCAGCTGCATCCTGGAAACCACATTGGAGCCAAACACTCTTCTGAACATTACATCAAGCCAAGAACTGGAGTTCTGTCACCCCTCAAAAGTCTATTCTATACATTGCTAAAATTGAAACTTTAAATCTTTAAAAAAGGCAGCATTATGGAATCTGTCACTTGCTGTCACCATAGGAGTGATTTTAACTTTCACCAGAACATTGTTGGCACCCTGAGTTCTACCTGCAGGAAAAATAAATAACTTTTGTGACAGAAACTAATATTTCTAAGTCAACATCATTTTTCCAAGGTAGTTGCATGAAGTAATATCAGTGTGGGTTTTTTTATAATAGACATCATTTGTTAAAGATCAAATTGGATTGGCATATGAACTTTCTCACATCTTTTCAATTTGTTCAGTATATTGACTATTTCCCTGATTTATGTACCAAGATGAAATGCTGGTGATGGCTACAAAAAGATCTTTAACTGTGGTACAAGAAAATCCCTCAGCTCTAATGGTTCTGTTCAATATTCCCTGCAAATAAGCATTTAAAGGTAGAAATAGAAAACTATGACTCTACAAATTAGAAATGCTCACCAAATATTCTGTAGAAAATTGGCACGACAGTATCCACCTCCATTTTATTTCATAAATGCTAATGAGAGCCCTACAAGAAAAAGCCTGAACATAATTTTTAAGCTACCAACAGAATCAAAAGCAGCTCCTCAAAGAAGTTTTTACCTTTCCAAGGTTCTTTATAAGTTTTAATATATTTCATTACTTTTTAAAATTACTGGGGATCTTGCATTTAACAAGCCTTTTGAAGTTGAGTTAGTGCTTTTTAAAAGCACATAGTAAAGTTCAGGAAATGCTATAGTGCAACAATAGTCCAGTGTTAAATGCCCAGTTTCCAGAAACAAACCAGAATTTCTAATCTGTGCTTATCTTATTTCACCGCTGACCAGAACCTGACCAGGATTTTCAAACATCTGTGCCCAAGCTCAAGAAACAACATCAAGATACACCTCCAGTCCTCCACATACTCATGTATTTTGATTATCTGAGAGTGATCATCTTGAATTGAAGTGTAAGTGAAGTAAGATGAGGAAATGCAGAAGTGGTGCTGTCTGTGATTTTAGTTCAGCACTTCAGTCAAGGTGAGTTCTCACTGCTCAGCATCTTTAAAAATCCAGTCACTTATTCAGGCAACTATATCTTTATTTCAGTGTTAAATTTAGACAGGCATGTATTTATATGAACATTATCATTTATCTCTACAATGTTTGCTTCTAGGATGCTGCACAGCCAAAATTCTAAAAGTGCTACTCCTGTTATATCTGTTATAACAATCCTGTATTTTTTATAGGAAAAAAAAAAAATTACTGCTGTATTTTGTGTATCCACGTGTTCATAAATTATTCCAGGAAAAGATGAGAGAACTACTACTCTAAGATGCGAGATCAACCAGGTTCTCTTCTTTTTTAAATCATTAGTTTTTAGCAAAAGAAAAAGCACTGTAGAATATCCTACTGGATCAGAAATTAGAAACAAACCCAAAGGACACACAGACTCCTAGCTCATCTTCACACGCTGCATGAGGCACCGAGGAGCAGCTCCTACACCTCTATTGAGCTTCAGTGTTCTGGACAGAGTAAGAATAGACACTATTTATTCTGGAAACTGAAAAAGAAAAAAGTGTCAGAGAATTCTGACTGAGAACAAAGGTAACAGAGGCTCTGTGTTCATCTTCTTCCAACCTCTACCATCCAATTAAAAAAAACTACTTTCTCTATTAAAAATGTTGGCTGAGCTGCTATTTGCCAGTGTGGGGTCATGTATCTAGAGTCCACCTGACAGAGTTTGCCAGCTGCTGCCATGGGCTTCAGAGTGAGTTTGGGGAGTTTTATGCCACAGACTCGGCTGGGGCACACAACTTACTCTTGTTATTCGAATGCATGGCAGTGCCCTGTAATCTGTCTGTTTTCCAATGTATTAGATTAACATTTATCTCTTTAAGCACACAGCTTATCTGTCCAAAAAATCCTCTACAGTGTCTGGAGCAGTGTCTCCAAACAGAGTGTCCTAGTTCTGCACAGGCTGTTATTTAGTGTCCCAATTTTCTTCACTTTGATAAAGAAGAAAACTATTCAGTTCTGACAAGTTGATTAACAACAATCAGCATTATTTTCAGAAAAACAGATCAGCTCTTCCCAAAAAAACTGCAAAACTACTCTCATCTATTTTTGACATGGCACAAATGTACATCAATTCCAAATATGAATGGCAGCGATAAAGTCAAAGCAGAATTAAAGTAGGGTTAGAATTCAGTAAGAATTACATCTTCTGGCAAGCATTTTTATGCTCCAAATGCATGACTTGACCCCAAAATTGTACTTTGAAAGATGCAATATTTTCTGCAGATTCTAAAGCTTCCATTTAGAAATAAATCTTTCTAACCTTATAACCACAAAAATAATCTCCAAAAACTAGGTTGAAGCTGTTTTGCTGTATTAGCAAGAGTGAAAAAACAAGCAAGCAAGCAAGCAAACAAACAATGTATATTTCCTTTTATTCTATTCTGTTTCCTTCTATTTCTGTTCTCTAAGGTGTAACACAAGTCAGCCCATCTCAAGAACTGCACCAGTTCTCATTTACTTCCCCAAGTTGGATTTTATTGACACATCATGAATTATTAGGTCGATTTTGACTTTTACATTCCCATACAGCTCCACAGCTTTTCCAATTAATCCTGCAGCAGGATTCAAAGGATGTGCTGCTTTGCAATAAATCTGTTCCAAAAGGGTGGAGTTGTGCACTCACTTGTGTTTTTCTGTCCACCTGATAATTATTGAGTTTTCCCATTCGAAACTGATTATGAAAGATCCAAAGGAATTGGATCAAAAATCCTGAACTTGTTATAGAGGTAATCATCTGCCCACAGGTATATGGGTATAGTGTCAGAATATGTATTTTTAAATCCTTAAAGTATGTAATATTTTATTATTAATATTAGATTATTACATATTATTATTATTAGACTACAGCTGCTGCTGCTGAAAAAGCATTAATAATAACATTAATAGTAACATTAATAATAAATTCAGGAATATGCAGCATATGATTTTGCTTTATGAAATTATATATTTGGACTGTAACTTGGGCTATTGCTATCAATTTATCTTAGAGATCCTAATCTTTCTGAGGGTTAATGAATTTTTACTGAGCATTACATTCCTAGATTGGAAAAATAAAGGATTCTGTGACAGGGAGAAAAATAAAATGCTGCAGGTATCTTCAGGTAGGGGAAGCAAATGGAAATAGAGCCTAACTTCCTACATCTTGTGGTTGATAACATATTATTAATAATAAATTGTTCTGCTGCATCATACAACAACTGGGTATGCCTTGACTATCAGGATTACAAATAGTGTTCTTCTAGGAAGATCGTTCCAGGAAATTTCGTATTAATTACAGTAATTTGCAAGCAAATTTCAGCAACATTGTAGCTCTGTGATTTACATCTCAATCAGCTGCACCACATCTTGAACAGAAACAAAGAGTGATCACAAAGAGAAATGTTCTCTTTTACAATGGGGCATTCGTGGAGAGATTAAGTGCACTGACAGCAACAAAAACATATTTGATTTCAGAATTTTCAACTTTGCCCCTGCTCCTCAGCAGGCAATAACTTTCTCCTTCAGAAAACACTTTTCTACCTTTGCATGAATTTCCAGTGCATGAACAGAATACAGGGTACACATTAAAAACTTCTGCAAGGGGACAGAGAGGGATTCCATCTGATGACACATCCCATGTGTTCAAACTGAGAGGCCTTGAATGCTGGGAACAGGAAACATAAACTTACATTTCTAAGCTAAAAAAATTTCCTTTATCACACAGAAGCCCATTTCTGTCTTCAAGCCCCCTTCATTTCCCCCAAAAAAACCAAATTAATGGTAGCACCCATATTTTTTTTCCATACAATGATGGTTTTTCCCCTCAAGACTTGATTGCAAAGAAAGCATTGAGTAATTAACATATTCTCAGTGCCCCTCATATCCCTGTCTGTATTCCGAACACTCAACACCTTCCACTACAGTAATTTAAAGCAATATTATTCAGGTTTCCTTTCAGATTATTATGATTAAATATAAATAGGTAATTTCTATTCAGCTTCTTCCCTGACAGAAATTTTGGAAGCCAATTTTTATTTCATTTTATACAGAAGTCACCTCTTCAAACATCAAAACAGTCTTTGAATATCAGTGTCATAAACAGGACTCAGAAATTCAGAGTTAAAAATGAGAAGCTGGTGTGTGGATTCGTGCTGAAATTTGGAATCATTTGCAATCCTAGACCACAACAGAAGGAAGGCAGCTCATCATATTCCTGTGTCCACAAGGGAAAAAGCCACAGAGTAACACAGCCTCGCTGGTAAGCGCTGATTTCACATGTAACTCTGAAATATCCCGGCTGGATTAAATGGAAATGATTCAGCACTTGGATGGAACATTTGAAGGAAGTTCTGCCACCAAAGAAGCCAAGGTCAGCACACCTTCCACCCCCAGTGCCACTCAGGCTCCAGCAGCCACCACCGCAGCCCAGGCAGAGCTCACATGTCACCATCTCTGCCCTGCAGTACAAATTAAAGTTATGATATGATCAATTTGACTGAGGGTACCTACTAATGTTCTTTATTTTATGTCCTCTAAAACACTTGCAAAGAATACTTTCCTTTTTTTTTTTGGATCACTGCATTGCAAAGTGGCTGTCACAGTGGGTATGACAAGATTTATCTTGTAAACCTTCTATGCAAACAACTGTGAAAGGTCAGGAGAACAGGCTATAGATAATTCTGCATTTAAAATAAAGAAAGTAAAATAAATCACTTCTAAATTAAATCACACTACTCCATAAAACAAGATGTAAAACTTGCAATCATGATATAAAACCAAAAGCAAAACAATATTCATAGTGTGCTTCTGTCACTAGGGTTTTTATTAAATAAATGAGAAATTTTGCCTTAAAAACAAAATCAAAATAGTCGATGAATTTCTTAACATGGAAGTAAAAGTACACTGATATAAACCATCTCAGGTTCAAGGCTGCCAACCCCTGAGGCACAAAAATTGTAATTACTACTTCAAACACTCACATAGACTATCTGGTCTTACCACTATCAACCTGAATAATCTTGAAACACAAGCAGTTGATGTAAAATAAAAGTAGTTACATTAATTGTAACAAAATTACAAAACAAAGTGGAGGAAGCCTCTACTTAAAACTGCTTTTTTTTCTGCATTAACAACATCAAAAAAAAAGTGGTTGTGGGGTTTTTTTTAATAAATGAAAGTTCTACAAAGGATAAAAGTATTTTTTTGCCAGTAATAATAATTATTTTCATCTATGTCCAACACAAATGAGAAAACTAATACCACATCACTGCCTTATTAAACGGAAAGTTTATAATTGAGCTTCCCCTTCATTTGCTTGCAAAGTGGGAGCTAAAATCTCTTGCCAGTTAAACCACTTTTGTTTTCACATGTGTACTTTCAATACTGAGATTGCACATAAATATAATTTAAACTGACAGAAAAAGCCACGAAGAAAGAGGATTTTGCATCGTTAGCATTATGCAGGTAGTCTCTTGGTGCTGCTGGAGTTTTCCTCTTACTCTCCCTTGGGGGAAAAAAAGGCAAAGGAAAATATCCATTATTTTCTATCTATCGAGATATTTCTTTTCCTACTGGGAATCTAAAATGCCTGATCTCAGTATGAGATCTCTGAAAGTACTAGTAAGAGAATTCTCCTGATAACAATGATAAAAATAAAAATTACAAATGGCCAAGTCAGCCTTATTACCTCCCTTGGTCATCCGAATTCATTGCTACTTAAAAGCAACCAGTTGCAAACTAATTTCCATAAATAAAAGGAAAATTAGACACCATCCTTTAAATCTGAAGTGTTAAAGAACATTGCCTGGAATTTAGAATGAGCCAAAGATTGTCAACTGACAGCAGCATTTGTGGTGGGAGCTAACCAAGGGAGAAGGTGGGAGTTTCTTTCTACAAAAGAAAGCAAAGCTCCATCAGAAAACAAAATCCACCAGCATTGCACAGTGCCTGGAGGGCATGGACTAGCCACAACTTCCTTTTTTATTATTATTATTTTTGCTCTTTTAAGCACAGAAGCTCTCCAACAAGTAGTGTGGCATGACAGTGAGTTACAACACAGCCAGGGCACCTGCAGGAACTTCTTTTATCATAGCCATGTCCATTGCCATGTCTGTTCTCAAATAACAACTTCCTGAAGTCTCCTGTTTTCCAGAAAGAAAAAGGATATGAAGAGACAACAATATGAAAGAGGTCTTGAAAATAATCTCTTACCAGGCAACAGAAAGAGGAGATGCAAAAAAANAAAAAAAAAATTAAAAAAGAAGAAAGTTCTGCAGTGTTTTATTTTTATTTGTAGAAGTGGCAGCATCATCTGTGGAGGATGAGCAGAACACTGGAGTGCTGGGGAATGCAGAACACCTGCATTTACAAAATAAAAGCACAATCTTTAGAAGAACATCTTGTAGTGGTTAGAGAGAGACAGGACCAAAGATCTTGCATTAGCACTATCACTTTCCTCAGGATGATGTTTTTCCACTCAGTGTGCTGCAGATCCACAGCACCCCAAGCACTGAACTTCCAGGAGAGGCTACACAGAGCTGCTTCCTGTGCCTTGGAAAGGGGAGTACCTGATCCATATGACAGCCCAGAGCTTAGGAGGTAATTTAATTTTTTCATAAGATTATTAAAGACCATGAAAAATACATCAGTCTGCCTCCACGAGGACAACTGTAACCATCAGTTCTAAACCTGTTTTTCTAAATGCCATCACAAGTTAAACATAAGCGCTCAGCTTCCCCAGCTCCGGAAAGGCTGGCGGGGGAAACACTCACAGCTTCCTGACCACTGAGTGGTCTCACCCACAAATTACAGCATTTTAGAGACAACACTGAGCCAGCTGTCAGGCAGAGAGCAAAACACTTCACAAACAGTGTTTTACACTGTATTACAGCCTTCCTTAGCTGCCCCACACAAGCTGTGTGAAAGCTGCCGGGATGCAGGTGATTATTTACCCCAGCAAGTTTACACACCAAGTCTTTTCTCCCTTCCCAGCTCCAGAGCAACCCAGCCACAGTCCTCCCATCACTGTTTCAAGCTTCCTTTAGATTAATGAGAAGTGAAGTGTTTTGGGTTCTTGCTATTTATTCTCATCATGCCACTCTAATGAAACTCAGTGGAAAGTTAAATATGAGCAAAAACAAATACACAAGGTTAACTGCCATGACCGAGATACAACTCCCCTCAACACTGAAAGGGAGAAGGCAGAATGACTTTTAAGATCTCTCTTTATAAATACAAGAAGTGCATGGGGCATTTTTGAGACTAATTCATGACAATAGAGACAGGAGATTTTCCAGATATCTATACATCATGCCAGTTAATCTGTACTTATTAGACTATCATCTTAATTTATCTCATAGTAAGTCAGCTAACATTAAATTCCTGATAACTTTATGATGGAAAAGAATTCAGTCATCTGAAATTTTTATCTAAATCATGTGGTTTCTGTTCACAGCAAAGTATGTTCAGCTGAGCAGTATTTCAGATGACCAGTTTGGGGGAAGCAAGGTTGGTGGCACTGCAGCAAGGTGCCCACAGCTGTGTGCAGTGACATCCAGTACAAGTCTAAATTATTTATAAATGCTGGAGAACACTGGGAATTTACTGACTTAGAGACGTGCCAGTGTCATACTCTTCATTGTAATGCCCCAATTTTTAAATCTCTCTTAGTCATAAACGTACCCTCTGAAGTGATGCATAAAGAATATCAGATGCCATTTTAATCATCCCTGGCAATGCCTTTCCAATCTGGCAAACCACCCACTCCACCAACTCACACAAAACCTTGTGCAACGCAAACCACAGCAATTCTTGCAGAACTTCCTGCCCAAGAGCAAAATTGCCAGTGTGTCATCTGCCCAAATCAAAAGCTTTCATACCCTTCTCTATTAATCCACACACCAAATATTATGAACCCAATATTAATGTTAAAAACACAGGAAAATGGTAAATGGGATCTGAGATTAAGACTAAAAAATCTTACTTAATTGTCAGTTCTGACTGTCATTAATCTCCAGTTTTGGATGAATCCCTTTATTTTTTTTATGCCTCCATTTATTTCCACAGACCATTGAAGGATTAGCTCAAGCTTCTAAACCATTTTAAACAAAAAGGGATTTCCCTATAACTGCTAAGTAATACAATTACTGAACTGAGAGAAAGGAATTCTTTTGAACACAAGTTTGCTTTTACCACATGCTTGTTCTGATTATAATTTTTTATGGCCCAGTAAGAGTGTGGAAAGCATTTAAACTGGCTTTACCATTTATATTAGGTATTTTTTATTATATGCAATGTGTAGCTCCTTGGGGTCCATTCTAGTTTTCTTTCTCAAAGAAAATGAAAAATATCTTTTTAAAAAAATCTTTAAAAGGTTTACTGTGGGCAAAAAAAACCAAACAAAACCCCAAATCAACCAACCAATTTTTGCTACAATGTAAAGCAATCAAGATTCTCAAATTAAGAGTTTTCCTAAGGTATTTCCACAGGCAGATCGGTTTTTTCAATTTGCTTAAGATGGATAACCACAGTTTTGCCTGAAACTCAACCCATGTCCCTAGAAATATGAGGGACATATATGAGGAGGCTGCTACCAACATTAAGGTACAGTTCACTGTGTAATGATGGCAAAAGAGTAGCTCTCCATCTACTTCATCAGTAATCTTGGCAGCCACAACCCTAAATCTGTGCCAGACATCATTTGCATGGAGAATCTGCTGCTAGTTCCAGGTTAAAGAAATTGAGATGAAGCCGCATTGCAAAAGAAGAGTCAGCCAGAACTGCAGCTCTTTCTCATTTTTGGGAAAAACAGAACCTACCCGATGCCACCAAACAATGGATTTGCTACCTTGGCATCAGCAGAAAAAAGAAAAGGAAGGGGGAAAGGGCTTAAAGGACTTCAGAGCTTTAGGATCTTAGCAATTTACTACAATAGTTTGTTAGTGAATATGAAAAAGAGTGGAAAAGCACAAAGAAAACCAGTGAGTATATCAAATGTCCTTGGTCTATGCTCACCAATAAGGATTATAAAACAATGAGTTACAACAAGAGTACCCAGAAAAAGAAATCCTGGCAAGCTCTTCAGAGACTCAGGTATTCCATTGCCACACAAATGGCCTGAAGTACTTCATGTGAAATGAAGAAGGAAAGATCCTGCCAACAGCATGAATTGTAAAGGTACTCCAGCCTCCCACATCCTCATTTCACACAATAAAGAGTGTGAAAAATAAACTCCACTCCTGAATCAAACACACCTATAGTTTTAAATAGAATTTGAAGCCTAAGCAAGCACAAGATAAACACCATGTTGTTGAGACATGTAATAAAACTAAAATACACTGAAATAAAGAGGCAGAAAAGCCACAGGAGAGGTTCACCGAGAATTAAGAATTTCAGCTGCATCCAAAACCTAATTACTGCTTTAACAGGAACTAATGAGTTCCAAATAAAAACACAGAAGGAACACAAAGGGAGTGAAACCACTGGCACTGTGATACCCTTCAGCACCCCCATCCCAGTAATTCATCAAACAAAAAAGTAAATATTACTCCAGCTATTCCCTGTTAGCTCTGTTTGTTTAAAATTCATTAGGTTCAAAAAGTCAACTCAATGTACACCCTCAGAGTTCAAAAATTATAGACTTAGTGCAGAAGTGATTGATAAGACAAATACTAAAATATTCGTTGAGAGTACCATTCAAAACTTGAAGTTTAATAAAGACGTCTGTAATTTTTACATTACTGATCCTTTTCTCTGCTACTAACGTGCCAGGTCTCCTCTGCTCTCCAAATCAGTGCAGGGCTGCTGCTCACTTCACTGCAGTCAAGTACAAATCCTCTCCTTTAAGCAGATCAACTGCATTTGATGACAGTGAGTTCCTACCTTTTACAAACTGAAAGATCTTGAATTACTTTTCAGCCAATTCACAACTTCCATGGCTACAAACGCCCTCCTAAAAATCTGAAAACTAAGAACTACTTCAGGGTTAAATTTTTTATAGAGCCTTCATGCACTGCTGAAAAACAAGGGATTTCAGCTAGAGGTTGATTTATGCTCTTGTGCACTTGTCATTTCCTTCCCGAGACATCAGCTCATTGCGTGCACATGCTTGCCTTACAAAATCAGGGCTATGTTAACTTCTAATTAGATACAGCCTAACTTGCTTCCAACACAACTAGGAAGGGATATTAAGGCAAGTAAGGCAATTTTTATGTCTTTTTCACCCATTATTTCCTTTACGAGTTGATACTTACCTCTTCTTCCAATCAAGGACTATCAGCACCCTGGACTTGTAAAATGTCCAGACAATTAAGGTAATTTTTTTCCTCATTTCTTTCAGCACTCCCTGTGCACAGCTGGAATTCTGGGCTTCTATAACCAAAGGGACAGAAATGGTATCTGGAATAGGACCTATTTTCCCCACTGCCTCTGGAACTGTGCCTCTCTGTGCCCACCATGAGAACTGGGAGTGCACACCCTAAGAATTCGGATCCCTGCCCACATATTATTTTCAAGAGAACTCAGGGCTGCCTCATCTAAAGTTCTTGTCTTCAGCAATTGCTTCCCTTTGTAGCTCTTTTAGCGAGCCAAGAGAGATCTGAATTCTCACCTAAGATTTACCCATCTCAGGACATCTCTCAGACCAGCCCCAGGGATGTGTTTAGGATGCAGTCCTGGAGTGTTCTCAGGGAATGGAAAACTGAAATGCACACAGGCATTTCCAGGCTCCTCCTCCCCAAACACTGCCTTGCCTTCCATTTCTTTCACCATCCCGGAAGGGCAAATACTTAACAGGATTTTCTGACATATCACCTCATTTTTTCCATCTGAACCATGATAAATTCACATTAATTCCTCCCATTGGCCGACAGTAGCTTAGTCACTGTCTCCTCACTCTCTTCCCCATATAGCTCCATTCACATGTAGCTTGTTCTTTCTACTTCACTCGATCTGTTTGGGTTTGTCTATCTTAGGGACCAGAACCTCTCACTCTGCGTTCTCCTTCCCTTTCTTCCCCCACAAAATTACCTGAGCAATACTCAGTTACTACTGAACATAAAAAATCCACACATATTTTTCCTTACATAAGAATTCCTCATAATATCCACACAGGAATACAGATTTTCTTTCCAGGTTGCTGAGCAGAGTATTTCTCCAAGTCTGCAATTTAGAAAGCCACAGGCTTTCTCAGAAAATCCCAAATATCCAGCAATAATGCACTTTTTTGGAGTTTCTTTCTTTCTTTTTTTATTTAAAGCAACTAATATAAAATTTTCTGGAATACAATTCAACCAAAAAAGCTGAACTGATTTTTTTTTTCCTGAAGTAACATCTCATTCTGAGGGCAAAACAGAGCACAGAAGTGCAAAAAAATTAGTTTACTTCCCCAGAGACCAACCCATTTACTCTGAAACAGTAAGAGCAGTGTCCTGGAGGGAGAACAAGCTGCCCTGCTCTGTAAAAAGCCATTTTTGATTGATGCTGATCCACCAGAACACAGCAAGAGCTCAGGGAGTATTAGGTGATGATCTCTTGGAGCTGGCTGGACTCATCCAGCACAATTATATACCAAGGCACAAAAAAAAAATGTGATTATTCATGGACTGGCTTCATCTTTTTATAGGAGTTTGTGGAAGTTGCAGTGGTGTTTTGGCACTTTTGAGGGAACTGGTGTGACAAAAACTAACAAAGCTTCTAGTTAACTAAGTTACACACGGGCTCATAATAACTGCAGTTTTCAGCTTGTGGTTTCAGAGGTTTCAATTTGTTGCTACAGAGGTGGGCCTCAGCAGAAATGTACAATTTAATTCCCACTTAAGAACTTCTTACTACCTCACTCATTAATTATTTATTCATTTTCAAAACAAGTACCATACCTTATTGACAGCTTTCCCAGACAATTCCCCATCCAGTTTTTAACTATAGGATATCCCATGATGCATAAACTGCCTTTATGGTAGGAAAATAAACATAATGAGAAGCAGAAAATAAGAATTTGAATGACTGCACTTCTCTCCTCTTGTGCTATCACATCTTTCACAGATCACACTTCAAGTATTAGGTTTGTATTTTTTTGCCATTAGAAGAAAAGCACAAGGGCAGGAAATCTCCAAATGAGGAGCAATGAGATCTCTGCCCCTCCTGTGATGCCTTCTACTGATACCCCCTTCTCTTCACTCCAGGAATGGTCCAGCACAGGATGCCAGAACCAGCACATTCCCTGCAAACCCTGTGCAGAGCTCAGTGAGCAGGGAATGAGCACCTGGGCTCCTGCACAAAGTAAAACTCGAACTTTACAACTGCACATGTAAATACAGTCTGGCATATTTACAACAACTTTGAGTTTCCATGTGTGTGTCATCCCTCCCTGTGTGTCAGAGCCATTTGGAGTTGGTGGGGTTTTTTTGTTGGGGTTTTCTTTTCAGGAATTATGGAGAACTTTATATAAATAACAGCTTTGGTAGAATTACATTCAGAACACAAACACAGAAACAACCATGCCACGCTGTAAACTCCTGACCTCGCTGTTCCAGAGAAAGACAGACTACAAAGAATCTACTGATTTGTCTCCACATTTTTAAACAGTCAAGCTGAAAAGTCAACTTCTTTACACTTTGAAGTAAGATTTGCAAGTTAGCCTTGCTGAACTTTTTTATTTTTTTAATTCCAGCAGAGCTTTTACATTTACTTCCAATTTTAAAAAATTAGTGATCATTATCTCAGCCTTTCTTCAGTCGAGGACCTTTCAGCTGCACAACTTTAGTTACAAATAACAACAAAAAAACCACCACAACCATAAAAGTTCATTTTGAGTTACATTTTAATAAAGCTCATCATGAATCTTATGGATAAAAGTTACTAAATTTGTCTTTCTTTTCCTCTGTTTGATCAATATAACATTTGTTCAAAACATCATGATTCAAAATGGTGTTTCATAGTATCCTAAATCTTAATTAAAAGTGTCTTGTACTGAGGCATGAATACAAATAACAACCTGCTAACAATCTTAAATCTTCATTTAAGAAATAAGAAACATGTAATTGTAGCTGTTAGCTTTCTTGTTTAGATAATCTTCCCAAACTGTGTGCTCACTATCTAATGCGTAACAATTTAAGTTTACAATAAGTTTACAATAACAGATTATGGGTCAAATTGTTTATTTTCTTCCTGCTCATTTTTCCCCTTTTTTTCTTTTTTCAGACCAGAATTCATGAAGCAACTTGAGGAGCTCTTTCTTATCCTTCCAGCATCAACACAGACCTTCACTTGTGGAAATTACATTTGGGATTCCTTTGTTTTACGCTTTCATTATGATTTATTTTTGAAGAAAACCAATAAGTGAAGCAAGTATAAAGGAGTGTTGACTTCCCTATACCTGTATCACCCTGGTACAACACCTCAGATCAGTAGGGAATTAATTGAAATCTGTTATTGACTCTGAAACCTAAAGATGGCAATTTAGATGTCAGCATTAGCAAAGTTGATTTTAATGTTTAACATACAACAACTCTGACAATTGAATTGATGACATGTACAAACTCCTGACATCTGTAACTTTGGACAGCAAATGGAGTTGACAAATGGATCTGATGGCAAATATTATGTGACTCCATAATTAGGGATGTACTGAAGTTTGCACTGAAACTACACTGGAACAACAGAGTGGATTTTCCACTGACTTGAAGATTAGGCAGCTATTTTCAGTTATGTGAAGCACACACAAGTTCCATTATTAAAAACCCCTACAACCTAATTTAGTGTTGTCCATCTATTTCTCAGAATCAGTTAGGTTGGAAAACACCTCTGAGATCATTTCATGGAGGTGTAAAGCAGGATCAGACACTAATTTTCCATTTTTGAGAAATAAACAACAGTTAAATATTTACTTCAATTATACTGACCAGAATTAGTTTCATTAATATTATATAGAAATTTATTATGAGAACTTATTAAAACAACTCACTGGTTGATTAATTAAAACTAATCATTAGTTTTAATGATTCTGAAGAAATATATGAGAACAAGTATTTAAGTGAATGAATTTCTCACTAAGAACAAATACAAACTGAACTTGCTCTCTATACCCAAGGAGATCCATTCTCTCATTATTTCAGTATCTTATATTAACACTGCACAAAAGTCCCCACCAGACAAGGGACTCTGCCCCACTGTGTAAAAACACAGCACAAAAGATAACAGGCAAAATGCATTCTCAGAAATTAAATTGAGACCTTCTTATCCCCATTTTTAAAGATGTAAATTGAGTAACACTTGAGTAAATACTTTGATTGAGTCCATCCATTAAGCGACACTTTCCCTAAAATGTGCTGGTCCAGCTGCTTTCCCCAGGACATGAGAATGATCAGGCACAGCCCCAGTGCAAGGTCAGCTTTGCCCACACTGACCTCCAGCACAGGGCTCTCATTTGGGCTGTGGTAACTCCAGAACTCTTGCAAGGCACTTTCCTTCCTCAGGCAGGTAGGGAAGCTGGAAAGTAGCCACGATTCTACAGCAGGAACAGTGCTGAAGGGCAAGGAAAAGGGAAACAGGGACTAATTTGGAAGGTTTATGTGCCTTTAGCTCCTCTATAATTCCAAAGCTGGTCTTAAGTACAAATTTAAATAATACTGTGAACTGGGCAATAGTCCTTCTGAGTCCACAAAAACCCCAAACGTCCTATGAAGAGTCGCTTTTGTGTCCCAGGTTTGGATTTCGCCATTCAATTTGCCATTCCTAAACTGTAATCACAGCTATCAGCTAAAAAAGCAGCTGCAGTGAGTACTATTTACATACAGGAGGAATGCTCAGCCCCACAATTCTGCTCCCTCTCTGTCTGTACCACCTGTAATAGCTCAGCTGGGTCACCACATTTAGCAAACAAAGAACACAACCGTGAAGCTGCTTCTCTGTTTGGCTTTTTGCAAACATCCTGGCCAAAAACTGCGAGCCAAAATTCTGCTATAGGATAATTAATACTTCTTTAATATGGTTTTCCAAAATAAAAACATTCCAGAACATGCGTTGCTCACATGGGAGTGGGGAGGGAAAATTAGGATTCTGAGCTATCCATCAAATTTATTTCATTTCTTAAGCAATTCAAAATAATCCACTGAGCAAACTGTAATAGAGACACAACAATTGTGGACCTACATCTTGAACCTTCTAAATTCTGTACTGAAAAAATAGGCCATAGGGGAAAGAAATGGCTTAAGAATAAAAATAATACATTTGATTCCTGCTGAAGTCAGAATTGTCATCATGAACTATACCTACCTTAAAAATATATTTCAAACTACTCTGCTTTCTCAGGGCATATTCTTGTTTCATTTGAAGAAATATAATTATATTTTTATGTATGACCTTTACAGCCCCTTTGTCTCAGCTCAATAACAACTTCCTGGTAATTTCTTTCCACACAACATTCAATCTTACTTCAAGAAAACTGTAATAGAAAACTCCAACAATTCACATAAACAATAGCAATTCTGCCAAATGTTACACTCAGGCTTTTCCACCTCTCAAATTAATATCAGATTTGACTTTTAGGCAGTTGAATGTGCAGAAAGCATATGCAGACCAAGGTATCGAAAACATTTCATTTTATGGGCATTAACAATATAAGCACTGAGTTTAACTCAAGAGTGACTCAGTTAAGTTACAGATACCTGATATTTAATTATTACTATAGCTTTTGTACTTGATAGTTAGTTATAGGGGCTTTCACAATGCTCAAACCACCTTTTAAAATGAAAAATAAATCTGCAAATTTCTAAAAAATGTCATGAGGAAAAACTAGCTTAAGCTGTTGTATGTTTTTAATCATTCCTTGTGACCAAAAAGTGATTTTTTTTTTTCTGAAATAATTCCCTGTATTTACCCATGTTCTCCCCATGAATGAATGGCAGTATGAAAAAGCTGCTGTTAATCTTACTCATTGATAATTCATGTTTTACTGCAAGTGAACTGGTTTACAGAACAAATACTGAAAGAACCCATGGTACCTAAAACAAGGCTGAGGTGGCACAAACCTTCTCAGCAGCAACGCTGACTTTGGGGTTTTCCTTTCCTCCTACTCTGCTCCCCACCCTTGTCCCCATTCTGCCCTTCACAACAGTTCCTAGGGATGCATTGTGAATGTGACTGGGGAACTAATCCAGGCTGGGAACAGAAAAAAAAAAAGTAGAAATGAGGGAATAATTAAATCAAATCAGCTTCCTGATTCAGTTCAGAGTGTACTCCCAGAAATAGCTGTAGGAACACATCCACAGGGCCAAGGTGAGTCCGGGGAGGCAGAAGCAGAGTGGATGGAATAACATCAGCAAATGTACTGCTCAATCTCACTTACGGAGCAATTACTGAAGAATAAAACTGATAAACATCGCAGAAATTCTACATTTCAAGCTTCCAGAATTTCTATCAGATAATACTTATTCGATGTATTTTTTAAATGAATAATCTGCAAAAGAAATACCTACAACAGTATTTTTGCAATTTTATTCTTTCTACTAAAAAGATGTTTTCTCTCAAACGAAATACCTGTAAGTGCACATCACATGAACACCAAAGGAGTACTTGATGGGGAGATTTCTTAATATTGAACTCTTATTTTTCCTCCTTCCATAACCACGCACAGCTGAAGATCACTTCCCACTTCTCCCAGCTTTTTAAAACCATGCTGAAGTGATTACAATGTATGGAAGGCTTTACTAAATTTCTGTCTATGGCCAAAATCACTGTTATCATGCCACTGTTTATCTATCTTACTTTCTAAAGTGGCTTGTCATTGTCAGCAAATGCCAATATTTAAGTAAGAAAAGTTAATTAGAGAATATGATTAGAATTTGCTATGAAAGCAGGAAGAGAAAACAATGTTTTAGTATCTAGAAGGTCAAAACTGTGCCAAACTCCACAAAGTTATGCATGGGCTTATTGCATATTTCTATGCATTAATTATGAAAACCTCATGCAGCTGTTAAGTGTGGCTTCTGTAATTATCACATTTCAGGATTGCAAAATGCATCCTTTAAAAATAAACATACCTAGTGGAACAATTATAAACAAATGTTCAAAACAAAGGCAAAACAGAGTAGTAAAACAGAGCAACCTCTTCTTCACCCTTTGAATTTGGAAAACGTGGTGCTACCAAAACTGATGTACAATGTGCCATACAATAATCTTAGATTATGGTTAATTAGTACCATTAAAAATTAACACTAACACAAATGAGCTTCATAGAAGACCAATATATCAGGGGTGACTGGCAAAACATCAGACTGAAGCCATGAAACCAGAAAATATCCAAGGATGTTTCTTCCCCCAGACCTGACTTTAGTGTTCACAGTGAGTGATTATCGATCTGCCAAGCACAAGGCTCAGACCCCACATTCCCATAGAAAGACTGGTTCATAGTTAATAAAATTATATTGCATTCCTACAGAAGTTTTCTGTGATTCATTGTCATCTTTCACCTCAATTAAGAATTTAAGATGAGAACTATGTGGGCCATATACTTTGGGTTATTGGGCACAGCTGGCTCCGTTAAGCTCCAGAAAGATGCAGGCACCCATCACATGAAATACAGGCAGTAATTTCAAGGGTTCCTAGAAATTCTGAACTGGCTCACCAGGTACCACCCAAACATAGGCAGAAGTCCATAAAATAGAGGCCTAAAATATTTTTACTTACTGCACAGGCTTCGGTTTCAACTGAAGTTTCACAAAATGTCCAGCAGTGTCCACAAGTAAATTCAGTTTTTGCAGTGAGCACAGAGGACAGGCCTGGGACTGTCCAGTGAGGAGCAGCCCAGCTCTGCCAAGCAGCAGCTCTGTCCAGAAACATGGGCAAATGCATCAGAAAAATACACATACATAGAGAATGGATGGATGGATGGATGGGTGGATAGATAGACACAGAGATAGATGATCTCACCAGAACCAAAAAATCCAGGCAGAGGAGGAATCCTGATCATGTACAGCATGATATTTACACTAGCAGGACTTTCACCCTTCGAAGCTTCTGCAGTAAATTAAATTTAAGCTTACCTGCCAAACTTACCCAGTTTTTTTTCTGGGTATTAGTACCTGATGAAGAGCTGGATTAGGATCCTTCACGGCCTTACAGCAGTCAGCACGTGTAAACAAGGGTAAAGGAACCCAGAGAGAAAGTTCATCTAAATTTAATATCTCTATGAATATATAATTTAGTACATCATATAGTAAAACTGAAGAACTAAATCTTGTAGTTAACATAATTTCCAAAAGAATTTAGAGGCTGCATACATAATTATGTGAAGATGACATCTGGTTCTGTAGCAGAAGACACTAATTTGAGAGAAATCAAGGAGTTGAAAATGAAAGACTGGAAACAGGCATAAAACTAAACATGATTTTTTGTCTTGACCCTCCTATTAGTTTCTATTATGTTTGTATTTATTCTTTTTTTCATTTATTTATGCATATAACAACTTCATAGCAAAATTTTGCCTTTGGGATCTATTACAAAATGT
>VZTN01006387.1:787-43774 GCA_013400515.1 Erpornis zantholeuca
TGTTTGGCATTACTTGTGATTTGGAGGCCATTCTAAGATATCTTATAAGCATTTGTCATTCACATTCTCCATGCCATATGATGAGGTCCCAGTCTGACATGAGAAAACTTTTCTCAGTTCTGTTTCCCTTTTAAGCATTTCTTGTTAGGGGCTTAGTAGTTGTATGAATGATTAATTTCACAGACTCAAAAAAAGTAGGTCTATATACATTATCATGCTAGAGCTTCTTGCTGTGAGCTATGAAAATGGACATAATTGTTAGTGTCTTGCCCACCTGCAGGCAGCTGCTCTCTGGGTTAGTTTTTTTTAAGTTTTGAGTAGCTAGAAGGTAGTTTGCATGTAAATAATAAATTACTTATTATCTTTAATAAAATACAATTTTGTTTGGTGTTTTTTTTTTTAAAGGCCTCTCTTACTTCTTGTAGTGAAAAATTCTGTTTAGGTCTCTAGAAATGTCATGATGCCCCCAAAAGAAGGACAGGCTAACGATAAGATGGTATTGGGTTGTCATGGATGTCTAATAGAGATGATAAGGAAATTTTACTCTTGTGCAGAGAGGAAGCTCGTCAAGTGTAATGGCACTTTCTAGATTTGGGAACAGAAGATTGGCAAGGGTTGATACAGGTTTTCCTAAGGGTGACATTTGCTATTAATAGAAGTGTGTAAATTAAATTAGCAGGAAGGTAAGGTGGCCAGGGATAGCGCTGGAGCAGGAATGAGAGATGTCTCCAGCTGCAGACAAATGTAGCAATTTGTCTCACTGTTGTTTTGGTTTCGGACATCTGAAAGTCTCCAGACAAAAGATGCTATTCTAGCATGTGTGTGCACTGAGGGGTGATGTACACAGCAGGTGGTAGCTCCAGCAGGATGGGCAACTCTGTGGGATGGATAAATTATTCAGTTTTACAAAATCCTCTAGCTGTGATACCACACAATTCTGCATCTTTTTTATGATATCACGCAAGATCAACTTATTATTTCTTCAAAAATTTTTTTTAAGAGCAAGGCATTTTTAATGGTGCTTTGAAGTTGCAAAGCCAGAAATTTAAGTTTGTAAGTGCCTGTGGATTCAGGTGCCTATGTGATTGCAGTTAATGTGTTTGTATTTCAGGCTTATATTCTTGGTTAAGAACATCTTGATCTTAAGGAAATGGAGGAAACTGTTATTTGGGCTGTGTGATCTGACCAGTGTACAGCTGTCCTGCTGTAACGGCACCCAAGTTCATCTCTGAACTTCTTATGATTTTCACATTTGTAAAAAAAGGCAATATTTGACTTACTGGCATCTAAAGTTAATAGAATATTGGGATTGAAGATAGTGCTGAACTTCATGTCATTTTGGAAAGATTTCATGCTTTTCTTGATTTGCATTAATTCCAAAAGTAATGCATCTGTATGACATAAAAATAATATTACAAATGAAGTTCTTACCATTATCTTAGGTTCTGTTAAAAGTTTTAATAGAGGATGGTATTTGGTAGTTACATCCAAGGATCTTAATGTGTTTTGCAGTTAAAAAACTCATTCTCTATATTCCATTCATAGGAAAGAGAGACAGAATATCTGTACTTGTCAGGAAGAAGAATACAATAGACCCATTTCTGTGCTGCAAATTATCAAGGACAATAGTTCACAGGATTTCACACTACAATTCATTACTGGGGAAAAAATGAATGAAAGCTTTTTTTGTGAAGACCAAGAATTACATGGTATTAACCATGTTTTCCTCAATACCTCAGTATTTTTGAGGAAAAAACTTTATAAGAAAGAAACAGCACTGATTTTTTTTCATGTATTTGTAATCATTTTAGAAATAGTGAGTACAGAAAAGCCAGAACTGACATACACAGAAAGGCACCAGCATTGCTGTCCTGTTTCCTACTCATATGTGAGAATTTCTAAAAAATTAGGAGATTCATGGAAAGCAGGCTGTCATGTCTGCTAACTTATGCTTTTAAAGGCTAATCTACATCAGAGATTATTTTAAACTATTAAACAGAACATAATTCATGAAAAACAGAGCACTGAACATCCAGTTACTGTGCTGTTAATGTTGGAGCCATCTTTACTACCTCATTCTTTGTGTGCATATATCATACCCCGTGAAAGCAATGCACTGCACTCTGTAGTGGTAGCTGCTGTAGGTGCTATTTTGTGAGGTGGTTAGCAACTACTTGTCTGTATTGCCCTTATTGCAATGGTGTCTTTCTTTTGTAATCCTACTGCCATTGCACCTTAAAAAACAAGCAGAAGCAACCTTTATTCTTGTTTGGGATTGTTTGAATTGGGAGCAAGTTAGAGGTAGATTAAAAAGGAGCTAACTGTGTATTGCAGAGTTGCCTTATTTTCTGAAGCGATTACAAGTTACCTGTAGGGTAAATAGTCTCAACTTGGAGAGGAGGAGGGTGTTGCAACAGCTCTTACACACCCCTTACAGCACCAGTCTGCCCAGCTGTAGTGAAGGGTCTCTGTGTGCCTTGCTGCTGCTGGCTGGAGGTGATCTGTTGTTGGGCATAGACTTCCAGTATCAGGGAGGAGTGCTGGCATCATGTGCTTTTACCAGGCCTTGCAGAACATGTATCCCTGTGAGAAGAGTGGCTTTCCTTTTAACTTCTTGGGTCACCACAGGCAATGTGGTATCAATGCTTGGGCATCTGATTTAACAGTAACTAAGACTTAATGTCTGAAAGTAATGTAAATTAAAAGGAAAGGCAGTTTGTCTTACATTGCAGTAGAATACTATATATTGCAGACACAAGACTTTGGTTTCTTACTGTACTGAGGTGTTCTTGTCATCTGCCTGCTGAAAGAGGCAGTGATTGAAATACCTTGCAGAATCTAGTATTTTAGTAGTGTTAAAATAGTGGGGGGTTAGTTAAAAAGTGTTAATTGGTGTGTTTAGGGAAATAATTTTTGGGTCACATGCAAAATACTGGCACTAAAGCATATTTTTTGTACTGTGAATATCTAATAGGATTAGTCCCAGCTGTAGCTGTAGCACTTTCCCTGTAATGTCAGACTAATGACAGATCTGTGCCCAATCTTGTGTATTGCTTCAATTTTTCTTGTTTAAAAGGAAACAAAACTCAGCAATAAGGATACTAATGGTACAGATAAATATACAAAATCATCGTTTTTCTTTCTAAAATTTCTAAATGCAATTAGAGTTGCATATGACTTTGAAGGCTCAGTATGGCTTTAAAATGGCTTCAGTCAAAATACGGATGAGCTTAGGGTTTCCAGAAACTTTTTGGAACACTGCATCTAAAAGATGCATTTCTGAATAAATTCCAAAATACTTCAATTGAGAAACTACCCCTCCTGTGAATATCATCAGTCTCCATATTATACAAATCACTTCAGAAGATGAACAGGTGGACAGTAATGAAAATAGTGAGTCCTACACATTTAAGAATCAATTATTGCATTTTAACAGAATTATTTTTAGACTTGTGCTAATATACTGTTGCTTAAAAGCATAAATACTGTGATGTTAAGAAGTGTTCTGGCTTTTATTGGATTTCATTTTGTGGAAATACCTGGCTATAACATTAACAGGGTATCTTAACTTAAAAATTAGTGTTGAATTTTCTGCACTAGGCTTGCAGCAGTCTGGATGCTGTAATGGCAGGATTATCAAACATACTGCATTTATATCCTGAGTGATGGTTTAGAATAGGCTATAAACAGCTGTTGCAGAGCAAACAGGTAGCCAAAAGGAAGAAAAAGACAAAAATCTGAGAGGTAAGGTTTGAGGTTGGAGAGTAGTAATCCTTGCCTGATTTTTGGATGCCTTTCTAGACAGTCTCAAAAAGCATGTGACAGTCCCACAGATTGTACTTTTCTGCTCCTCTAAATATTATGACACTGCTGTTTACTGCCCTTTGTGTTCAGATCACAATGTATATAAATTCAAGCAGGATCTTCATTTGTGCAATTACTACTGAGAAGAAAAGCAGAGAGGATTAAAATGGTGTCTGTGTTGCAACCATTGCCATGCTGGGTGCTAAACTAATACTTAAATAGTTTCAGGGCTAGCAGTGAGGAGATAAATTTCTAAAATTATTCTCTTCATGTCCTCCTTGGGGTAAGGGAGTAAAATCAGTATGAATAAAAGGAGGAGCAGATCAAGTATTATAACACTGAAGTTTAACATTTTTTGTTGTAGTATATATGGCATTTATCCAGTGCCAAATTCCATTGCTTGGTCTTTAGTCAAACGTTATTTTATGGGAAGGTTACAGATTTCAGCTAGAATCACTCCATCAGTATTGTTTCTTCAAAGAATTTTTTTATTTAAAGTTGCTTTGAAGTAAGACTTCTAGATCAGCCTTTTTAGTGGCTGAAGTTACTTCTGCATTCAGTATTTTTAGGTCCCATCAAAGCAACTTGAGTTCTAATATCTACCAGTCCCATCTTGCTAGATTTAAGTGGCTTTTTTGTTTTGTTTTTTTCCATGCAGGTACTGCTCATTATTCACCACGAGTGTGGATCTGAAGAAGAGTTAATTACCTCTATTTTTTTGAGTATGTTTATACTTCAGATACACACAACGTAGTCTCCTTCCCTATTAGATTCTTAGAAGGTAGTTATAAATTTTTTTTCTAGTATCCTTCTTGTGGCTTTAACAGTTATGATCAGTAACAGAATAAACTATTCCTTACATTTTGGGCAACTGCATGCCAATCAGTTCACTTAGAACCTCCTGGAGGTCTTTCGCATGCCAGACTTTTAAAACTGAGTGTGTATTTGTGGAGGTAACTATGTTAAAAAGAATTCTTCTAATAAAACTTAGGGCTTTCTCATTCACTGGACTTTGAAAAATAAGTGTTTACATAGGTTTGGAAATCAGTTATTTGAGGTGAATTTGCTACTTCTGTTCTAAAATTGAGTTTGCACTGCAGTTCTTGGGGAAAAAAAAACTAGTTGGGAAATTGTAAGACACTTTCACATTTTTTTCGATATAGTTAGGTTACTGTATAAATTGCTGTATAAACAACATCATATTTTATCTGTTGTGCTCATTTAATAAAGCTAGCTGAAGTTTCCTTCTCTAGCAAAGCAACTGCTAAATTGTGTGAGATCTGCATAAATTTAGTGTCTAGAACAATAATTTGCAACTTCTGTTTGTAAAAGTACATGTTGTATATGGTTTAGATAAGTGTTTGTTTTATTTAGGGTTGGAAAAAGGAGAGAATCTTGGCTGAATATCCCGACGGAAAGATAATAATGGTTCTTCCTGATGACCCAAAATATGCACTTAAAAAGGTATGGTGAGAAGGACTGGACTTGCATGTCTTGCTTTGTTTGATGTTTTCATATAAATAATGAGCATTTTCATAGTAAAGTTTGTGTAATGTACATGTGAACAGTTGAAATTGGACTCAAAGCTGTAGTGGTTCTGTTTCCTTTTTGACAGACAGGTCAGATACCTCATGCTTAAGCACTGCTGCTCTCTTCATAGGGAGGCTGGGCCTGGCCGAGGGTAGGAAGAGCATCAACCAACTGACTTTTTAAAGTTTGTTGTTGTTGTTTTTTTTAAAATATACTTGCAGAATGTCTGACAGATATTTTATGTAATATCAACTTCCCACTATATTTAAATTAACTGAAATTTATTAACTTTATTACACAGCACAAATATAGCACCATTCTCTAGGTGACTTTCTGATAAAAACAGAATTAGGTGGCAAGTGGCCTCAAAGTCATCTGGTCCATTGCCGTGTCCAAAGCAGGACTCGCTCTGCTTATGATGCATCTGACAACTTTCAAAAAATTCTACCACTGGAGATTTGTCTTCAGACTGTATTACAGTGCTTTGCTATGCATAACATTAGGAAATGTTCCCGAAATGTCTAACAGAATCTCCATAGTGCAATTTAAGCTCATTAGTACTAATCATACTGCCATAGCTAGAAAACATCCTTCTTTTCCTCCTTACAGCAGATTTTTTGTGCCTGAACAAACTGATTTTTTTTTACCTTAAGGAGATTGACTGGGTGTGCTGTTTTTTTAGTTTATACTCCTAAATAATGTCTTTTAGAGCTCTATTCATTGTCCTGCTCTCTTCTAGATTGTCTCCATTTGTGCCATGACGCATGTCTTTCTTGAAGCTCTAAAACTGGGCCCAGCACACTCATGGGGACTTAGAGCAGTCGGGTACTTGAGGGTCCTGCTGGCTAACCTGTGTTCATACATTTTAAAGTGTCATTTCGTTATTGTAGCCTGGCACTAACTCTGTTTAGCTGGGGATTTGCTGTCACTAGTGGGGACTTCGTACAGTACCACTGTTGCAGGGTCACAGAATGGTTTAGGCTGGAAGGGACCTTTGGAAGCTGAATTGATGCCAAGACAGTTCTTGCTGCTGGTGTGGCTGTAGCAGGTTTCCTTAGTCTAAGTTACTGAATTGAAAAGAATCTACAAATTTTCATATGTAATGCAGATAAGTTTATCTGTTTACTTCTGTTTTTCTGGTGGTATTATCTTAATTTTAGTACATTTGTGGCACACTCATTTTTTAATACAATGGCTGAAGAAAAAGAAGGAAGACTCTAGCAAATTAAGTCATTCAGGATAGAGTTCTCTGTAGTTCTGTGTAGCTGAAGTTGGTAGAATCTACAGCTGTCATAACCATGGATGACTGATTTCAATAATAGTTTTACTTAGTGTTTCAAATCAGATAATTGAATGTGTCATTAAATGATTAGTACCTGAAGGTTAAGTGAGAAAACAGAGAGTAACTCATAACATATCTGTTAAAAAATATTTTAAAGCATTTTTAACAGTTGTCTTTACTGTGCGGGTGCATTGGTACAGATTTCCCAGAGAGGCTGTGGAGTCTCCCTCACTGGAGATAGTCAAGAACTGTCTGAATGCACTCCTGTGCCAAGTGCTCTGGGATGGCCCTGCTTGAGCAGGGCGGTTGGACCAGATGTGGTACCTTCCAGCCTCACCTGTTCTGTGATTCTATGATATTCATAGCATCAGCAATTCTATTTTTACATTACTGCTGTAACTACAACATTCAAGAAGCTTATGCCATTTAATGAATGGCATAATTAATTAGATGAGGGTACCTTACTTGTCTTACAGGAGATGAGGTGTGATAGAGGCTGTTCCAATGTCTAGTTGTAGGTTCAGGAATCCCTCAGTAAAATATCAGTTCATGCATAAGCTTTTGTTTATCTTCATGCTGGAGTTTATCTGTTTCTTCTAAACTTGCTAATATTAAAGTTTTATTTTTAGTTTCAGTTACTCTTTGCAAACCCAGTAGAAGAGTAGAAAGCTGAAGGAAAGAGACAACAGTTACTCCTTTAAAACAATTGCATACATTTTCTACCTGCCTTGGCAGCGTGCCTGCTGTCATCTGCTCAAAACTCTTAATGGATTAGTTCTTTCGAGACTTTAAAAGTAACAAAAAAAGATCTTAAACTGTCTTAACTTTCCTTGTAGGTGTAATTTACTTCTAAAATATCAGAGCTCACACTTTCATTATCTGCATTTTCTCTAGTAGCCCTTGACTAATGAAGTTTGGACTTAATGGAAGCTGATTAAGAGGTCTTTACTCTTTCTGTTTCTAGACGAGTATTATTTAAGGAACATTTATGTGGATGATGTGTTACAGGTTACTTAGGTTAATCCTTAACTTCTGGAACTTCGGTGTTCTAGATACCCTAATACATTTTTGCAAATCTGTGATTTTAATGTAAATTTATAAAAATGTGCATTTACACACATATATGTGTTTCTTATACAACATTTAAACTTACTTTGACAGGTCGAAGAAATCAGAGAAATGGTAGACAATGACTTGGGATTTCAGCAAGCTCCTCTCATGTGCTACTCTAGAACTAAAACACTTCTCTTTATTTCTAATGACAAAAAAGTCATTGGCTGCTTAATTGCAGAACATATCCAGTGGGTAAGTGATTGAATTGGAGAAATATAATCTGTGTTAGGGCTTAATAACCATTTTTCACAGCAAAATTAGTATTCTGTGTATGCCTTTTCCACAGAGGAAGAGGCTGGGTGGTTGGACCATTTTGAAATGCAGTTACTCAGTTTTGTGTGGTTGATATTGAGCTGAGACGCATGGATGGAGTCACACTTGGCTCAGACAGACCTGATCTGTTGCGAGCCGGATAGCTGCTAATAGGAGTCCATGGCAAAGAGAAAGAAAGGGTCTTTGTAGGGGTTCCACTGAGGTGTTTATTCCAGCCACGTGCATGGACAGTCCAGGGACAAAGGCAAACCTCATGGAAAGGTCCTGGTTTAAGTACAGGGGCGGTAGGGGTGGAGAGAGCATCAGGAATCAATCATTTGGGGGCAGGGAGCAATACATAGGCAGGGCTATGGTATGGGAGCCAATGGGGAAATAGAGAGGGAGTGGCCGAGGGACAAGGGGCGGTGGACCAACCCCAGGAAACAGTACCTGGGGTGTCGTGGGAGAAGCCTCTTTAACTTGGGGTGACAAGTTGCCTCTTAAAATCTTTTCCTCCATAGGAAGGAATGTCATGGTCCCTGGGTTACAGAGGCTACCACACTGATCATCTAAGAACTTGCTACAGCTGAGGGCTGGAATTTTCCTTCCTCTGCTGTTATGCAGCTCTGGCTGTGCTCTTACTTGTCAACAAGCAGGTTCAGCTCCCTACCCAACAGAAATTCAACATGGATGAAAGAGTGGATGCTCTGTATGATTGAGTTGAATCACCACAGGGTCAAACAGCTCCACAGGAAATAGAAGCAGGGGACAGAACCGCACTGGGTTGCAGGACAGGAAGTCACGCTGCCTGTTGCAGTACTGATCAGTGATGTCACACAATCTGTCTGTTCCATTCCAAACTGCAGTGTTTCTTACTGTCCTTTTGGAGTATGAGACAACAAGCAAAACAATCCTAGCCAACGTCAGAGAAATTGATGCAAACACTTTAATACAGATCATAATAAGAATTGGATTATTTGTTGCTGTTACTTTAAGTGAGATAAGCTTTAGAGGGTTTTTTATTTGTTTAATCTTTTATCATCTGCTTCATTTTTGAAACTGTTTGAGAACTTAAATGAGACACAAGTACAAAGTCTTTTTGGTAAGGTATTTTAGCAGCCAGGTATGTTTAACTGAAATAAATTGAATGTTAATTATTTTCTTCAGTTATTACTAAGGTTTTTATAAAGTGGTGAATGTTTTTTACATCATCTGTAGGGCTACAGAGTTATAGAAGAGAAGGTTCCAGAAGTCAGTTCAGAAAATGAGAAAGTCATATTTGAAAGACAGAAAGCATGGTGCTGTTCAACTTCTCCAGAGCCTGCTATCTGTGGAATCAGTCGGATCTGGGTGTTCAGCATGATGCGCCGGAAGAAGATCGCATCTCGGATGATAGAGTGTCTTAGGTAAGACAGAAACATTCCTGAGCTACACAAGGTTTAGATAGAATTCAGTCCAAGACACTTGATTGCTTTGTGTGTTTCAAGCTTGTATTTCCAAGCTGCTGGTGATACTGGGGATATGGATTTGAGCACGGCTGACAGTTCTAGTATTAGGTGGAGTTCAAGAACTAATGTCAGTACTCTAGAATAGTTTGCCTTCCACAGAAATCTTGAAGTGCAATTGTAATCAGTCGCCCTGGCACACTGCCTGGGGAAATCCCTTCACAGTAATTATGAGTAAAGGACACATGACTGTCTTTGGTCAAAATGTGAGATTACCTATGGACTGGGACTGAACTGTTGGCTGATTGTCCATTCCTTAGAGGTAGAAAAGTGGGAACAGAGACCCAGGGCACCAAACTATTTGGTATAGTCTGGTGGCTTTCAGCTGTTCGTTTGGTTTGGTTTTTTTATATATACTCAGGTTCACTGAGTCATGGATATTTTCAGTTTCCATGGAACTTTAGTAGCTAGCAGTAAGTGTATTCCAGATGAATGCTAAGTTTATGCTACATCCATAAAAAGCACTCAAACATCTGTGCTATTGTCTAGATAAATGTTAAAAATGTTGAATCTCCAAACCTTAGGTATCTTTCCAAGAAGTTTAAATGACAGTTCTGAGTAATGGCAAGAACTGCTCATATCTTAGGACTGCTGGGCTGTCAGGTTTGTGCTCACCCCATCTTGTTGGGAGTTTCTAGAACAGGTATTGCTGCCTTTGCCAGTCCACTTGGGTATTTGGAGAGCTTAGCAAAGCTGTTCCACCCTGCACAATGCATCTTGCCCAGCTGGTGGAGCAAAACATGATCAGATCATGTTTTGGCTGATCTATTGACAGTAAAGCTGCATTCAGATAAGCATATTAGCTTGATGATTTCCATATGGTTTTGGCAGATTTTTAATAGTGTGCTCTGTAGCTTTCCTAGAAACTATTTCTAAAGGAAAGATTTCTACCCCAAAACAATGTTCAAGTTCCTTCCTCAACTACAGCCCTGAAGGATCTTTAGAATCAATTTTGATGGATTGTTGCAGCTAGTGATGCAGCCTCAGTTTTCCTCTTAACTGTGCACTGCACCTCCTCTTTTGCTTTGCTCTGGTACTTGTTTGGCCTTCCAGTAGTTCATGCTGTGTTCACTAAAACGTTTTTGCATTATTCTGGCACTCCATTGGTTTGTAGAAAGATCTGATGAGCTCTAGAACTGGTGTAGATGAGGGAGCCCAGGAAGTTGCAGGAGGCAGAGGAAGGGAGTGAGACTTGCCTTGGGATGACAGTAAGCAGTTAGATCTGCCCAGCTGCCAGTGAAACTTCAACCTAAACGTTTTCCAAAGCAAAAGGTACGTGGGAGGGAATGATTTTGGTAACCAGCTAAATCCTGACTTCAAAATGTTGAAGGCACTGTAACAGACTGAAGTCCATTCTGAGAATGTCTACCCCATTTCACTCAAGCTTTTACAGTACCTTGGAGTCACAGAAACCCAGCCTGATAGTTTTAAGAACCTTGCAAAATCATCTTCCTGAACACATGAAAGAGAAGAGAATAAAGCTGGTAGTAATTAAATTATTTTGTTCCTATTACCTTTTCCTTAGTATTTAATGGAGATGTCTATATGATTAAAGCTCATGCTTGCTCTTCAAGTACATTTATGATTATTTTATAGAAACTAAAAAATTGAAGTTGAAAGGCAGTTTCTTCTGTTTCTAAGGATAAACATTACCTCCTCCTACCCCCAGTCAAGGTCTTAAAGCCTAAATTCAGTTTCCTAAACTTGCTCATGTAGCCAGGCATGGAGAAGTAGAATGGTATTCCTTGATTCCCACTCCTCCTTCAAATATGACTAAAACATAAAGGAAGTACTCTTCATGATCAAGTTAAGGAAATAGGACCTTTCTTTTTGTATGTTTTATTAATGAATCTGTATTTAGGAATTATCCCTTGAGGTTGGTTCCTTGAGGCCCCTTCATAAGCACCCTGACTTGTGTAGCTTGTTTCCATTCCTAGTGATTGTAGTCACAGCCCTAGCAGTCTTTTTTCTATTAAAAATATTTGGAAGTAATTCAAACATTTTATTTTAAACCATGAATTTGAAGTCTTGATGCAATTGTTCTGTACAAACATTCCTTCTAAAACACCAGACACTTATAAAACCCCTCCCAGAGCAAGTGACCCTCCTTGCTCTTTGGATTCATGCTATTTAGAGCTATCTCCTCCTAACAGAACTTCTTCCTTTTGAGTGTGTGTGCCACTTCATTAATGGTTTGTGGCATAATAGCATAAATATTTTTTCATTATTCCCTGAGGGTAATTTTCTTTTTTTCTTTTTTCCTTTTCCCCTCTTTTAAACAGGAGCAACTTCATATATGGCTCGTATTTAAGCAAGGAAGAAATTGCTTTCTCTGACCCCACTCCTGATGGAAAACTCTTTGCAACACAGTACTGTGGTACTGGCCAGTTCCTGGTATACAACTTCCTCAATGGACAGCACCAGACTTAACTGCTCTGCAGGAATTCCATTTTTATTGGATACTTCTGCCAAACTGCATGGAGTGGGTGCAGACCTTCAGCAGAAGCCAGGGCCATTTTTATTACAGTGAACTCAGGACTGGTAACAACCAAACGGTTGTACTATTTTATTAAAATTGTAAACAATGCAGTAATAGGCTAACTTTGTTTTTTTAAAAGAAAGATATTTTATTAACTTTTACAAAAGTTTGATTGTATTTTATCTAGTTAGTCATGTTTACATGCAGCAGAAAATTGTTCACAGTGGACTGTAAACTAATGCAAAGACTCTAGTCTGGCTGACGAGTACATGCTGAAGTTCTTACTGAGGTGATATACCAGTGCTTCCCAGTACTGGAACGCTGGGCTCCTGCCCCAGCTCCCACTGCCAGCACTTGTCTGACAGAGTTCCAGGCTGTGCCCAGTGGCATCAAGGCAGGAAGTGTTCAGTGTAGACATTGTGGGCAACAACCCTCACAGGCTGTGTGGTGCCTTCTGGGGTGCCCCTGTACCCTTCTTCCTGGCAGCAGCATTGGCATCTTGTGTGCCCTGTCCCCTTCTCCCCCAGATTAGTTGTGGAGTAAGAGGTGGAATGAAAAGCCCAAGGACTGGTGTACTCATCATTCTTCAAGTATTGTATTGAGTATATACCTTTGTTAGTGGACTTCACTTTGATACTTGTCACTCCTTCATAAATCTCTCCTCTTTTAAAGGGTTTGTATGTTGAAAAACTGCTGTGGCCTTTCTTGATCTGTACATAATGTAGATAGATTAAAAATAAAATACTTGATAGCTTTTTTAAAGTTACACTGTATAATACTAAGTGTGAATGAATCTTTAGTGTATTTCATACTTTTCTGGATGGGAAAAACATAACACCCTGAGGATCAGTGCCCCAGGAACTCTGGATCAAGACCTTCCTGTTACAAGCTTCATGGTAAGATAAGAGGGGATACGATACCTTCAGCCTCAAGTAAAAGTTTAAAACCCTAATGGAAGATGGGAGAGATTTAGTTATGGTTAAACTTAAGAGTTTGTTTTGATTTTAGAACCTGTGTGAAGTCAGGATGCACTTGGTTGTGGTGTGATGTCCTTAGCGTTGGTCGAGAGCTAAAGCAAAGAACTCACACCATATCCCAAATAATGCTCCAGAGTACTTAAAGCTGGAGTAGCAGAACAACAGTGAATTCTGGGCTCTAGAGGCTGTTTGTTTCCAGGCTGCCATGTGTAATTTTCCAGGGGAGGGTGAGCAGACTGTAAAGGGCTTTGTTAGAAAAGGGGTGCAGGTGCACAGGAACTCCAGAAGCAATCCTCTCTGGTGGGCTCAGAAAGCAAGAGCAGGACCCGTTAAGAGAGAGGCAGTCTGAAATGGTAACTTAATATATTCAAATTTAATGAAAGCACATTATAAACAGACCATAGCCACAACTTCAGACAGTTTCAGTTCATAAACAATAACATGAGGTAGACTGACTAGTGAAGCTAAATTCACCAAGTTTTTGGTTAAGAAAACTTTACACTAGGAAAGCAACATTTTTAACCCTCTTCCAAAAGTCACAAAAAGCAATTACATAAGTTAAGCAAAAAGCATCTGCATATGATTCTTTATATCTTAGTTTACATTCAGTTTTAACCTGTGAATAGACAAGAACATCTACAGGTAAAATATAATGCTGGCCAATTTTCATACATTCATAAGAATGGCCTTAATGGCAAGGCTTAAAACCAAAATGGAATAGCCATCATGGAGCTGTCAAGCAAGGATCTCCTTGCCAGGAATTCCCAGGCAGCCAGTTAAAGTGTTCACGGGCCAGGCCTGTGCTGTTGGGGCTGGTGTAGTGCACTCTGGCCAGAGCATTACCAAAACTCCTTGCTTCCATATGGGAGAGCACTAAGGAAATGGGTTTTACTATTAGCTGGTAAAGGCAGGCAAATACACTGATTTTCTAAATGCACTCTTAGCCTTCAGGACAATTTTGCTCTACTCCACCAGCGGCCTAACTCCCCCTAGTAGTCTCAGCACCTGGAATTTTAAGAACTTAGTGCAAACATCAAATACACAACAAAAAGGAAACCATTTTTAAACTTGTAATACCTGATACCTCTCTACACTATGCTAAGACTTGGAGCTGGCCTTAAGCCCTCTGGCAAAACCAGAGCTAATGGAATACATTCAGGCATGTAGCAAATGCTTCAAGAATCATCTTTTATATCCCTACTTCTTCCCAGTGTTAAAATAGGTAAGGCAGGTTGTATCTGAAGGAAAAAAAATTTACAGAAATGGGTTGTTCATGGGAAATTTGCTGAATTTACAGAATCAGAGTGCTACATCAACACAGACATACGCAAACCATTTTCCTTTGGCCTCTGTCAAATATATTATGTTTATTCATCTGTAAACATCTCTTCACAAGATAAAAAAAGTTGCTTAATTAACACTATGCATTAAAAAAAATGCAGCTTTGGCAGGTCCTTCTGCTATGACTGCAGGTCAGGTATAAAGATGCGTTAATTTCATTGCTTTTTGGGGAGTAAATTCATATTCCTGAATAGCATTTAAGAACTCGGCCTTTTTCTTATTGATAAAGGGGGTCATGATGTGTAAACCTCAGTGAGGTAACACCTGTTCAGTGTGAGGGGAACAGAGCACTGCTACATTTAACCATGACAGCCAAATGCCACGGCACCAAGTTAATTCCGGAACACCTTCACAAGGATCAGTATTGCAGCTGGAAATAGAACAGTGTGTGACTGCTGCAGAGCCAGGATTTACAGAGTTACACAGATGATGGTGCCAGCTGATGTGGTCAAAGATCTTTGCTTCTGGAGAGTGCCTCGTGAGCAGTCCCAGGTCCCTGGGGTTTCTCCCCTGCTCCCCCCTGGAGCTACTGTAGAATACTTTCTGTTTCTCTTGGATCCAGCTCAAGCACTGTTACTCTCATGCACATTTCATGGTGTGTTGCTTCGTGTATGGGTACAACTCAGACCTGATCTCAGCTCTGCAGCCAGCTGGAGTTGAGTGTAAAGGAAATGGAGAGTGAGGTGCAGACACTCCACCACAAAGGCACTGGACGGACAGGAGGATGCATTTCCGTACACAAAGGAGGATGGACCGCAAGTTTCCAAAGCTCTGAGGAGTGAAACTGAAGGTGATTTGCTGGGAAGTTACTCTGGCCTCTTAACTGAAGAGAGAGCAGCTCCGAGAAGCCTTTTGCTTTGGCCCCTGGAGCTGAGAAAGGGGTGCCTGCTGGGGCAAAATACCATTGCTAAGGGTGCACAGTGCCTGTCATTTGTTTGCCCATTTGTTCAGGTTTAAGTAGTAAACTTTGAACACCTGTGGAAATTTTGCCAAAGACAGTTTCAATACATACACAATTACAAATTTTAAACTAACACTGCACAGAGAACAAGACTATTCCTTTTAATACAAATATCTACTTTATATTGTAGTTTCAAACCCCTGAGTATTCCTGTACCACAGCACAGAGCTGAAGAGAAGCGGTGGGCTCTCCTCCCCCTATCTTTGATAAATTCCACATGCTGGGGTGCATGTCATGTAACACATTCAAGCTTGCAGCTGCAAGAGGAGAGCAGCTTCTTCCCCTAACTCAGCTGAATATAAAAAGGATTCTTCTTTGACCAAACAACATCCTCTTCACAGATCCTACAGCTTGGTTGGCTGTGTGATTAATGTCAGTGGTTGTGACTGATAGCAAAATAATGAATCCAGGATCCTGTAAATCATAACCGTGTAGTAATTTTATCCCAAAGAATAAAGCTACTTCAGAATTGCGGGGAATCCTTTCGAGCAGTCTAGATAAATATTGGTTGCACTTTGCTCCACAGTGATTGTACTTTTTAAAAAAAAAAAGAAAGTTTTTTTTCTGTTAGCGGTGTCTCAGCGAAGCTTATATGTGGCGTCCCGTAAGGAAATAGAGTGGTTCATCATCACTACTGTTTGCAGTTTGAAACTCATCCCGAAGTCGGAACTGCCACTCATCCTCCAGCTCCAAGCGGACTATGGTCTGGCGTAGCGAGCTTCTGTCTTGACATATCACACACAGGGTGGCACCTTCAATTGAAAAGTGCGTTAGATTCTCGGGGTACAGTAACAACTCATTTCCTTCATTGATTTTTCCTAAGATATTTTAAAGAAATCTCTGCTGCTAGGGAGGAAAGAAATAGTATTAGAAGGGTCTATCACTAACTGTCCAGTCCAGACTCAGATCAGTCCTGTGAGCCCCAGGACAGAAATGAATGTGTCCATTTTTGCAGGAAGGCACAGACATGGAGAAGCAAGCATGGTGTGGGGTCTGCTCTGGATCACAGGATGTCACTGCCTGACAGTCAGGCAGTGTTAATGTCATCAACTGCAGCAGAGAGAACATTAACTGGATCTTTAAATTACCACTGATAATTATGCCCAAATAATAAAGGCTACTTTTTTTGTTTGTTTCATGGGACATTTGGGTTTGTAGAAGGTTAATGATGAAATTCCCCTAAGCCAAACCAGTCCCACAGCTGACTTAAGAAAATCCACTGACTTCCTTAAGAATGAGCACTGTCCTTGGTAAAGCACTCTAAGAGTCCCTAATTTCTTCTGTGGCTTAACAAATTTTAAGACTTCGTTCCACCTGGTGTTACACATGGTCATTTAATGAGCAGGAGAACTGGACACCTTCAGGACTTCCTCTCTTCTGTTCCCCAGCCCATGCATCCAATGCATGGAAAGTTTTGGTTCAGATTCTTCCTCTGCTTGGCTGAAGCAGGGAAAGGCCCTTCCTACCAGACATCCACTGCCTGGTTTTGGGAAGAAGCCACCCCTTGCCCAAGAAACAACAAAGTGCCCTCTCTGGCTGCATCAGCTCTGGGGACCTGGTGGTGGGCAGCACCATCCTCAGGATGTCTTTGTGCCTTCCTCCTCCATCCCTGCCTTGCAGGGCCCAAACTTAAAAATGTGGTTCTTGGGAGTGGCTAAGGTCACCCCCACAGCCCCCCTATACATGCACCATCCTCAGTCAGCACTAGAGGGAAATGGCTCAGCTGTTGCCACCATGACTGCACTGGAACTCAGCAGCACACTTCTGCATTATTGAATACCTCTGGCAATTTGCTAATTGTCAGCAAAGACAAAAAGAAAGATTTTGATGAGATTTATCAAGTTCTGGTGGGAGTAGACCAAAGCATCCTCCAGCTAAGGGCTGTCCTCATTTACAGTACTGAAGATTTATTGCTATTATAGACTGATTGCCAAAGCAGAATTTCCTGTCCTCATCAGTAACACCTATGCTCAAAACTCTCAAGTGGCTGACTGCACAATTCTCTGCCTGATTTCCACAATTCTTGTTGATGTCACTTTAAAATAACTTCATGAATGTAATTTATCACTGCTTACCTAAGGTTCAGTTATCTATCAACAGGAACAGAAGTTTGATACACCCCTCAAAAACCATTCCATCTATTTCTTTTGATAACAGTGCCAAAACAAACTGTGAAAATAATGGAGCTGTTTAATGAAGCTGGTTATTCCTCTGCCTTTCCCTTTCCCTCCATGCTATTATTTGTTGGCAGGAAGCTCCCAGGATGCCCAGCAGAGCAGCGAGATTACCTTTGAGGAACCTGAACCGCTTGAGGAGATCTGCTCCGACGAAGGAGTCACAGAGATAGAGCAGAAGTCCACTGAAGAACACCCCCTCACAGTTGACATTGACTGAGTGTGGGCGAGAGCTAATGTAGCATATGGCCACCTGAAACACAAGGGGGAAAGAAAGGAGGCACTTCTGTCTTAGAAATGTCTAAGGATGATTTATGTGGAATGGAATATAACTTAGTGATAACAGGTGAGGCAGCCAGTGCTTGTAAAAATATGATCCAACAAGGCTGCAGTACTGAGCAAACTTCCCTGAGGAAGTAACACATGGAACAAACCTCTAGATTCAGATTTGGTCACCAAGTCTGCATCACTTTATTTCAGGGCTCTCTGTAATTTAGTTTGATTTTCTGTTTCTCTTTGAATTACCTGCTTATAATGACTGTATAGTTCATATAGGTTGTTCAAATAAGGATACATTTGTCAAACAAAGTAAACAAAGTTCCATGAGTAAAGGAACTGCCATTGCTGGTGATTCCAGCACTCTTGTGTCTGAGTGCTGTGATGGCTGTTACATTTCAAAGGGTGTCTCCTCTACTCACCACTGACCTCCATAAAATTTCTCTGAACAACACCCTTGTTGACCCTGCTCCAGACCCAGTTCAGACTGACCATTTGGTTCAAAAATTCCTATCTCCCCACCTACAGACATCTAAAACATATTTGCAGAAACCTAATTTCCCTGAAACTTGGGTTCATAAAAAGAGAAGTGTCAAAAGATGAACACCAAGTTCTTCCAAGAATGGCATTGCTTCCAGGTTTTTGCTTTGTATGAGTATTATTTCAGACAGACATGCCCAGTTCCTTTACAAATTGTAGAATTGTTTAGGTTAGACTCCTCGAGATTCCACTGTTATCATGGATCCATGAGATCCAAGATGATTGAGTCCAAATGTCAACCCAGCACTGCCAAGTTCACTACTAAACCATGTTGCCAACCGTCTCATCTATGTCATCTACATCTCATCTTTTAAATACCTCCAGGAATGGTGACTCCACCACTTTCCTGGGCAGCCTGTTCCAGTGCTTGACAAATATTTCCATGGAGAAATATTTCCCAGTATCTAATCTAAACTTCCCCTGGCACAACTTGCAGCTGTTTCCCCTTGTCCCATCGTTTGTTACCTTGTGGAAGAGGCTGATTCCCACCTGCCTACAGCCTCCTTTCAGGTGGTTGTAAAAGGAGGCTGTAGAGAGTGACAAAGCCTCCCCTGAGCCTCCTCTTCTCCAGACTAAACAACCCCAGCTCCTTCAGCTGCTCCTCATCAGACTTGTGCTCCAGACCATTCATCAGTTCTGTTGCCCTTCTCTGGACATGCTCCTGTACCTTAATGTCCATCCTGAACTGAAGAGCCCAAACCTGAATTCTGGATTTGAGGTGTGGCCTCACCAGGGCTGAGTACAAGGGAACGATCCCCTCTCTCATTGTGCTGGCCTATTTCTTATCCAAGACAGGATGCTATTGGCCTTCTTGGCCATCTGGGCACAGCTAGGTCATGTTCAGCTGCTGTTGACCAGCACCTCCAGGTCCTTTTCCTTTGTATAGCTTCCCAGCCACTCTGCCTCCAGCCTGTAGCACTGCCTGGGGTTGTTGTGACCCAAGGGCAGGACCTGGCACAGTCCAGCAGTCACATTAATCCATCACAGTGTGGTCTCCACCCACACCAGCCAGCTGGAGGCTTCACCACCAGCTCCTCCAGTGGATTGGCCCTTTACTTCCAGCAGCAGAATCTGTTCGAGACTAAAGTCTTCAAACATTACCCTTGATGCTGAAGAAAGGATTTCCAACACAAGAAAGATACTGAAGTAAAGTTTTGCCTTTCCTTGTCCCCATCATCCCTGCAAATCTTTTGTACCTCGAGCCCGATGTTCAGGTAGCAGTCGATGGCCAATACTGGGTTCTTGAAGTTATGAATGGCCTTGGGGAAGAGTTTGTACGTTGCGTGTTGAAGGAATTTCTCCAGGAGGAACTGAGATGGGGCTGCCAACAGCGTGTGCTCGCTGTCAGGGGCACAGACATACTGAAGAGGCATTATTGGTGCCACACTGTCCGAAACCTGCAGCAAAACCAAGAGGAACCCTTTTAACCCACCAAATACTCTGTGTATTTGCTCTGCAGGAGTTCCTCTCACTAGGGAAGGGATTGTCATGACAGAGCAGGAAGAGGGAGAAGAGAATCGAAAGGATCAAAACTCCCCATTTAATTGTCACATAGCACCACAGCACAGAAATAAATTAATTGCTTGTTCTGTGCTTGCTAAGTACTTCTGTGGATATCTGCTTGCCTAAAAAAGGGACATAAAACAGGGAGTTCAAACTGTCACAGTGGCCTTCACCCTGCATTACTCCGGGGCATTATATGAAGTTACATATTCCTTGTGTGGAGTCATCCATAAAGTGTTTTCTGTGGAAAACTAAAGAGTTTTCTTGTAGGCCAGTCCATCACTACAGATTCCACTGCAACCACAAGAAAAGGAAAATCAGAAAATAATCTTCAAACCCAGGGTTTAGTCAGTTAAGTCTCGAAGCATGGGGAGGTGGTTTTTTAAAAGAGGGATGGCGTGGGATGTGTTCAAAACCACCAGGAACACAAACTGTGAGATTCCTAGATTAAAGACAATCCTTTGAAATACACCTCCATTTAAAGCTGGCATAGGTGTAACATACTCTGTGTAAAATATTTTGTATATTTTTACAAATATTTGGATTTCCTGGGTGGATTTCAGAAGGTTGCGGTTTTCAGAGCCTTTCCTCAGGCCTTTTCTTGTCAGGAAGTGCAAGGACTGAAAGTCATCACAAACTAGCAAAAACCAGAAACTTGTGGCTGTGCTAACATTTTTAAAACTGAATCTGGTACAACATGCCTGTTTTTGATCAGAGTCTGCAAATTCTTCCTCCATCACAGATACCACTGAAAAGCTAGACCAAACTCTTCCCAATCCCAGTCCATCTTCTAATAGATTTGGAGGATTTTTGTTAGTAATTTACAAATAGCAAAATGTTTCTCTTTTTTTCTACTTTTGATGTGGCAGCTCTGCCATCTTATTCACGGATTAAGCCATGATTGTAAGATGTCAAATAAGCACAAAATAAAACTAAAATCTAGAGAATTCATTATTTGTGGGGAAAACAGGTCCTGATTTTACCCTTTAACTACAACAGATCATACTTCCAGACTTACCATAATTTTTGGCTTAACAACAAAGTCCTTTTGTCCTCCAACCTGAATATGTTTCTTCATGACACTGAAGTTGTTGAAGCGGCAGATGAGGAGGCCGCTGCTGTTGGTCCGCAGATTAAAATCCACATCTTCACAGAAATACCTGGGCATTAAACACAAGGTCACTGAACCAGCTGGGTGCCTGCTGTGCACAAGCATTCACACACCCACTGCTGAAATGCACTGGTGTGGGCTCAGCAGGGATTTTTGGAGATCATCTCATATGGTACCCCTACAAATTCTCTGCAGAGCTCTGAAGACTCATTCCTTTGATGTACTCCTAGTCTAGGAAAACAGCTGCTGGTCATCCTAAAACCAAGCTAGTCTTCAATTTTCAGTGTGCCTGTATGCTGCTTCTCCACACCAAATCTGGCTTGCCCTCTCATCCTCATCACATACTGGCATCAATCGTTTCCTCCCCACCTGTCCTGGGGTGACTGTATGATACTGTATTCCCCATCCTCTGCCCTATGCCAGACATGAATCTTGTGCCTTCCTGTGTCTTTAAGCTGTTTCTCAGGAGAAGGGGGAGAGAAGCCAGGTGAATTTTTCAGAGTGGTTTGTGCTTCAAGGACACACACACTCCCTATGTTCAATCACTGCTGCAGCAGAGTGCAGAAAAGAACTTTTCCTGCTTTTCCCAGCACTTGGTTCCTTTTCTCAGGGGAGAGATGGAGAGTTAAACTCCTTTGCTTTTATGCTAGTCTGCTAGCTGAGGCAAGAAAGTTTTTTCCCTGAGACTTTGGTATCTTCTTCTTCTTTTCTGGACTGTTCATCACCACCAGAACATCACTGGGAGGCCCTGCACCACAGCCCAGAGGGGCCCACACGGAACCCCAGCTCTGGACAGAGAGAGAGCAGAATCACACCCACAAAGGACTTTGAATTTTACCAGGTTCTCTCCACAGCGAGAAGTTTTATTATTTAGCATTATTCTTTTTTCTGTGCCTGCATACACTCTGCTTGTTAAATAAATGACTTTTTTTTCACTTTCCTCCAAGGAATTTCTTCCCAAGCCTGTAGGGGAGGGGCAGCTGAAACCTGCCTTCTTTGGAGATGTTCCATTCGGAGCATTTCCCTTAATTTGTCTCAAACACCTTTTTTTTTTTTTTTTTAAATTCTTTTGATGGTTTTTTGTTTGGGGTTTTTTTTAGTATATATTTGGGACCTGACAGAAACTCTCCAGTAACCAACCTTCACTTCTGAACAAGCCCATTCCATTTGACCTATTTCTTCATACACTATTCATGACATAGTTGCTTATTTCTATGGGCTGACTCCCACCTCATGATTCAGCCTGCCACGGAATATGAAATCAAGAGCTCTGAAAGTCACACCAGCTTGCTCCACACGCTACAATTCCTATCTTGGAACACACAGGATCCTTGAAAACAGCAGCAGGAGCCCAAGGTGAAAAGCCTGAGGGCCATCTGTGGCCAGCAGGGACAGGGCTTTTTTGGAACTCACTTGGCTGGGAAGAGAAAGCATTAGGTATTTCTTCAATCTGTGATGAGAACTAGCAATAAAAACCCACAATAAATGTGGGTGCTTTATTGCAAATGCTTTAGGATGAAGTTAGGTGAGGAGGGAGGGGAAAAAAAGGAAGGAAATAGTGGAAAGTGATTTTTTCATCTGTTCTTCTTGCCAACTCAAGTGGAAACAGGGAGGACAGCTGTCTCTGAAGGAAATACAAGCAATCCCTTCTCCTAGGCACTCTGGAAGATCCACATTCTTCCTGTGACTGATGCCATTTTGGTTCCTTTCTTCTACTTCTGGTCTCCCAATTATTTTTTTTCTCCTCAAGTTTAATCTTTCCTCATTTTTTCAGTCCTCTGAAGCCCTCCCTTGCCCTTGGTCTGTCTTACCCCAGGTTTTCTTGGCTTATGACAGGTTTATTTTGATGCCTTACTCATTTGGATGAAACATATCACACTGTGTTTTATTTTTGTGATCGTGCACTTATTACCTTAGGTAGGATCTTCCTGTTTATCTCAACAGCATTTGGAAACATTGTGATAAGGTTCTTATCAAGTCAAGATGCTATTTTTCCACAGATATATATGTACTGCCTACCTGTTCAGATCATATTGCACATTCTGGGTCAGGTCTATGTTGAGCAGTATAAAATCACGCACATGGCACCTGGAGAACGGAGCCTTTGCTTTCCTGGTGTTCAGCTTGCTGTTCCATTTCTGAACACCCAGTATTGCATAATGAACAATTTTGGGGGTGGCTTCAATGTGCTGAAGGACGCTTTTCAAAGATACATTCTTGCTGAAACCCCCAGGCTCCAGGGACTGACTGCAAAACATGATCATATGCAACATACAAACACATTTTATTATTTTTATGTAACATACACTGCATATATATACATATGTGTGTATAAAAAGGACGAAGAAATTCCATTGACAACTGAGAACATTTACTCCAGATGCTGTAAAAATATATATGTAAGTGAAGACTTTTTAAGCAACAGGGAACTAATGTAGCCATCAAGAAAATGTTGCCATTAAGAAAAGGAACCTTTCAGCAGAATAAGTTCTTATGCAGCAATTTAGGAAGGGAAAAGAAGTCACCTTACACATCATTTTTGAAATGCTATTGTCTCTGTACTGGACAGTGTAAGCACTGAGAAGGTCAAGAGCTTGATGCCTTCTGAGTTCCCCAAGTAAACTGTTAGTACTAAGAAACATAAATTGAATCAAAACGAAGTAACTTATTGAAAAATCCCTCAGTCACTAGAAGCAGGAGTGGCTTTAGGCAAAGAACAAACACAAGCAGAGGTCTGTTGGCAGTACTGACACAGCTGTAAAGGCACAGACAAGTGGAAGTCTTCAGCAGCAGCTGGTTGAATGTTGGTGGTCAACAAGACAAACATAGATCCTTCCTACTGCTCTGAGTACCCTGCCAGATGTTAGAGACGAGTCTCGGTCACAGATGTGCTGCTGTCAGTGCCGGATCACTGCGAGGACCCAGCGTGGGTGGGTACCAACCTGGACTGCTCGTGGAGGCTGTGCATGTTCCACAGGACGCAGGAGTCGTCCATGACCACGATGAAAGGCCACACGCACTGGCGCTTCACCCCCAGCTCCTCCAAGCGGTTCCGCTCCAGTTCTAGGTTGTGGTAGGAAAGTTCCTTAATAAGAAACCTGGCAGCACCTGAGGAAATACCATAAAGAAGACATACAGACATCTCTATTACACTTTATCACTCTTCCCAGAGAGAGGTTACACAAACATCTGCAGTCATTACCCTTAATGAACTTAGTGCTCATAACACCTTAGTTTAAAAGGAATCTCTGTGTCCCTTTTTCAGTGTGATTAAATCCAAAAGGCAGTTTCCAAGAAGACTGGATGCTTTAAGACACTTTGCAGAACACAATTTTATGGGCATTAATGAAGTAATTTGAACCAAGAAAGGACTGAGATTCTAAAACTGAAGCTACTTAAAACTTCTTGCAGAATAAATTCAGCATCCATGAAAACAAAGTCTGAAGTTTAAGCCCCCAGTATTCAGCTGCAGTTAATATTTGCCTTCTGCTAAAGCTGCAATTTGAGTATGTGCAAAACATCTAGAATGAACACTCACACAGCAGAGCTGAGTAAAATGAGTGAATATAGCCCATAAAACATCAGATTTTAAACTGAGAGGGCAGTGATCCATGCAAACATGTATTCCATGCCCCGACAACAGTTCTTCCACATTTCTGCACAGACACTGCTGCTATTATGACAGCAGGAATGTGAGGAGCTGCTGTGGTGTTTCCTGCAAAAGCATGATCCACATTGTCCAATGGAGATTTTGATACCTGCACAGCAATGCATTGATGGTGTCTCTTACCAACTCCAGCGTTGTTGAACATGCCTGGCAGGACAAGCATGATGTGGTTGGGCCAGTATTTTCGGTAGAGTGGCATTTCATACTCCTTGACCACCAGGAGGTGCAGGTGGCTGATGCCTTCCATGGCATGGTAGAGGTTCAAGAGTCCATGTTCATGACGTCCACTCGATGGGGTGAAGATAGGACTCTTGACTGCATTCAAATTCTGCTGGAACACAAGATATTTTGGCAACATTAGGTAAAAATCAGGTTATTCCTGACAGGGACTTTTATTTGTTTATTTTTATACCAGATTTTAAGATCATCAATTATTGCAACACATATGAACTGGACACTAGGAACAGCAAAAAGGATGCTTGCTCTCAAAAAACCCATACTAAAGACAGTCAGGCGAGAATTACACTAAGGACTTTAAAACAAAAAGAAAACAGAAAACCCTCCCCTATTAATTTTCAAGTGTATGTCAAGCTGAGCACATGCAGCAGATGGGGAAGAGCAGCACACGCACCTTGTCAGAAACAAGTGGGAGTCGCATGCTTTCGAGATGTTTTCCCTGCTTGCTGAAGACAAAATGGTTCTCTTTGGACTTGGGGATTATAAAATGCAGCTGAACCTCTTCTCCCAGCATTGAGGATGAAAACGTGAATGCATGCAGAGTGGAGTCAGACACCTGAATACAAACAAAGAGCAAAAAGAGATTTCCAAGCAGGTATTACATAAGTAGTATGTAAGGAGGAATTCTTACAGTCACAGAGCTGGAAGCCATCAGAGAAGAACAACAAAACATTCTCTTTCAGTAACCATTTTTCTCACAATAAGGTAAATTATTTAGGCCTTGCTATCAAAAGAATCAGCTTTCTGTACTAATGACAGTCTTTGGCCAAACTTTACTCTTCTTAAGTCCATTTCAGCTAGGAATTATTTATCAATATTTACATTGAGAAGTCAAAAATATATATATACACACAAACATGGAAAAAAACCTGTCCAAATAAATTTCCCCAGAAGAGTTAAAGAGCAGTGCAGCCTGTGGGTGTGCCTCCACAGCAGCATGCACTGCCATTCAGACACCTCAGCAGGAGCACTACTGTATTAGTATGGTATTTTTCCTGTGGCAGTACTCTCCTAAACAGTTGTGTGACCAAAGCAGACCACACCATTAACAAGGCTATGAAGAATCTGGGTGAGTTTAAGTTTGCACAGCACTTCACTGAACCATGTAAATGCATAACAAATGCCTACACAGCTGACAGATTTCATCCTGCAAAAGCATCTGTCTTACCACAAAGTCAAATCACTTACTCTTACCAATGAGCTTTCGATAATCTTTGCTAAAAACTGAGATAATTAGCTCAAGATGGAAAATGCAAGGAACTTTATTTAGGTTCTGTTAAAGTATTTAAGAATCTCCCTCCCTTCATAATGCTTGCTATCCAATGACTCCCCTTTGAAAGTTTTATTTCCCTGAGCTGAATTATCTTAATTCTATGCACAAAGCTCACACTGGCACATACAAGTAGATGTTTATATATATTAGTGCTAGTTATGTTTGACCACAAGCACGAAGATGAGTGGTGGGAACAACGGATGTCCTTGGGGAGGGTTTGCTTCAGTCAACAGACTTAATGAAGCCTGAGGTTTAGATCAGAGCTGCTGGTGCTGCTTCAAGGGAACTGGCATTGTGCACTGCCAGGTCCAGGTGTCTACGCTGCCATATCTTAATAGCAAGCTGTTGGAAAACATTAGCAAGCAAGGAAGGAATGATTTGAGATAAGAAACTTCCAGGTAAACTGCTGGTGGTGGTTAAGAAATAATGTGTGAGCTATTAATCAGGAATAATCTTACTTGCCAGTCTCCTGTGTGCATAACTGTTTGCTTTAGAAACTAAAAGTTTTTTAACTAAACAGATTAAAATGTTCATTTCCATCCAATGACTCATAAATTACTGCTGAGGAGGATGCACAGTTACATACAAAAGGAGGAAGAAGTAAGCCTTGCCATTTCCCATCACAGGTGTGGATGGCTGGCATTTAGGTAAAACAGGCATTTCTCTCAATTTTTACAGTCTTTTCCCATGAGACACTGCAAACCCTCTGGGCAGGCTGAATAATGCTTTGGCTTCAGACAACTAATCACAATATTCACCCTTTGCCAGAGGCAGCTGCAGAGGAGAACTGCTCATTCGGAACATCATAGTTGATACTCCTAGGTCTGTAGCTCAATATCTCCCCTGAGAATGGAAGAATTAAACAATTCCATCTCAGGGAAGGTGAAAGCATGAATCCTGAGAGCAGTATGTCTGGAGAGACCACAATAAAAAACCAAGGATGCAGTTTACCCTCAGACTTTGACACCAACCTGCGCAGCAGGATTAATGTCCATGTACTGGTGGCACTGCTCACAGTGATGGAAGGTATTGTAAGCTGCATATTTAGTCAGCATCATGGACACGGTCTCCCTTTTCTTAGGTTCCTCTGATTTTGTTTCTTTGCTTGTTTCTGTGCACAAAGAAAAGAAGTAACAGAAATTTAGGAATGTTAAGAACCAGAGATTGTAATCCTGGTAAAAACTGTAAAGAACACACTAAATGTTTTGTTCCATATAATTTTGTAGACTAAAAGTTCTTGCAAATTCATGTTCAAACAAAGCAATAAAAATCGATTCTTTGTAGGAAAGTATTCCTAAAAATTTCTACATCTTACTTACCTTGTTTCACTCTTGAGAGTTGTTCTGTGTATACAGGACTTATATTTCTATACTTAGGGTCATGTACACTCAGGTCAAAAGATATTTTGCTGAAGATCTCAATGTCTGGCCAGTGGTCATTGCTAGACTGAGTAATTTCGCTGTTTTCGGTATGATCTGCAAAAACACACTTCAGGTAAGCAGAATCAGATATCCACCAGATGATGTTTAAGTGATTGTTGCTGCTTTACAGTTGCACTGGAACTCACACAGGCACACACAAGTAGAGCAACATCTCTGAATGTCATAAATGTTACCAGTGAAATTGCAATCCACACATAGCCATTTCAAAGAAATGGGAATTCCTTAGAAACTGTGTGCAGGTGAAGGAACCTCCTAGTTATCTTTCTGCTCTGTTCCTCATCATGCTGGCTGAGGTATAATTCACTCTGGTTTAAGCACAAATGCTCAGATTTGTGCAGAAGGCACAGGTGTAGTTTTGAACCTCTCTGTGATGGAATGAAGAGTTTTGGGTAAATGAGAAGCAAAAGTATCCAAAGGCAAAAGGATGAAAGCAAGGAAAAAGAGGCTGTATATATTTATGAACTAGTAGCTAGTGGTACATGATAAAGGCAGTAAAAGACACTCCTATTACAGAATGGGATGTGGCCAGCAAGGATCAAATGAAATGTTTTGCTTTGATGCAACAGAGGTAAGTCTAAAGTAGAAAATCAAGATGAAGCAATGGGAATGGTAGAAAACACTAGCCAAAGAAAACAGCTTTGGAATGCAGCTTGAACATGAGTCAATTCAGATCAAAACGAGGTGGAAGAACACAGAAAATAGGTGTGTAACTGAGGTTACTGATTTTAGAAAAGTGAATTCAGGTGAAATGAAGGTGGGGTCTATGGACAAGCACATGCTCACCCTACCCTGATGCAAGAAGAGACAGTAATCTACAGAGCTCTGAGTCCATCACTTTGAGCTTGCTAATATTCAAAATTTGGAGACTGTGAAGGAAATAATTAAATGAAAAATGTGATAAATGCAATATAGTAGACTAAAGAAATCCTGTGTTACTTTCATTATATGGCTATGAAACACCTATTTCTCTAAACAGAGGAAATTCAGTGAATCTTATCCTTCTGGACTCAAATACGTGGTAGGATACTATACTACAAATTATTAATATAGCTGAAGAAAATGGAGAGAGGGAATGGTCTGTAAATTGAAAGAGCTGACTAAACAGAAGATGGCAGCATGTAACATTGTAAGCATTAAGGCAGGTGAGATTACTAATGAAGTTAAAAGGTCGGTAGAGGGGCACACTGTTTAATATTCTCACCAATGTCACCAGCTTAAACCAAAAATTGGCTTAAGTTTGCTGGTGGCACACTCCTAAGAGTCAACAGGGAGAAGGAATCAAAGATAGCTGGAAAGAATTCAACACCCTCGAACACTGTAACAACAAAAGCTTGGTGATATTTAACAGAAAAAAATGTGTCATATGTAGAGCCAAGCCCTAGTAGTTTCTGCAGCAGGTTGGGAGCACCTTGATAGGAAATGACTGAGTTGCTGAGGAACCTTGGAGTACAAGCTAAGCATCAAGACCAGTGAAAAGGGAGAATGGAAAAGACCAGTGCAATTACAGGTTTCATCAATCATGGGGCTTTCAGTGGGGGCGGGGGAATACATGACCTATTGTAGGCTGGGTTGGTTAAACATTCAGTGCTGCTCACCCATGCACCAGAAGGATAAACTGAAAATAGATGTGCAGGCCAAACTACCAAACTGATAAGGAGAATAAAGAGCCTGTCATTTGTGAGGATCCTGTAAGAAGATCCAGTCTACCTAGATGAATGCTGAAGAGGAGATAAGATAGCTGCCTGACCACTCCAAAGAAACAAATACCAAAGAAGAGAAAAATATTTTGATTTAAATTACTATGTTTTTTGGACCCAAAGGAAATGTGTATAAATGAGACAGAAACATTTTTGGGTTGAAGAATATAGCATTATTTTAAATAACGAGAACACTAGTGCTCTGGAGAAGCATTCCAACAGAAGCTGTGGGAACAAAAATGCCACAACCAAAAACCTCAACCAAACCCAAACTGCTCTTGTGCTGAAGTTCCATGCATTCCTGGCCCGGGTGTGACGCACTGCTGTGATCTCAACAGGCCAGTTGGCATGATGCAGAACATCTCTTACATTGTGACATTTCATCCTAAGCTTCTGAGGTACTTTAGTTCAAATAATGAGGAAATAACTGCCCCCAAAGCTCCAAATCAAAGGAAAATTTTTTTTTCCCATTTAATAGCACTGTATGAACACAAATACAAATTAGTCTTTTCAAAGGTTTGACAACAACTACATTCTCAGGATGTCAGTCTAATGGTCATGAGAGTTATGCACCACAGAAATTTCCCTACAAAACCACAGAGCTATGTAAAGAACACCATGAAGAGGACTAATTTTTAAAAGGTTTTGCTCTTCTCAAGGCAAAGTCCTGCCACAGCAGCTAATGGATCTGTGAGATCTGACAAATGAGCACAAATCCAAAGAGGATCCCACTCCCCTTTATCCTCAGCATAAAACCTGCAAACTGCAGGCAGGAGACAATCTAACTGAAAATTGGTATATAACTTATAAATAAACATAAATATTAGTGATGTTTCAGCCAGAAAACAAAAAGTTCTTAAATATCCTGTCTGCTTAAAATCAGCCAGCACTTAAAGACCCGCAAGAAGGGAATACATGTTCCCCATTTAGAGCTTTATGCACACTTTCATTTGAGTGCTATATAAATGTATCAATCCAAGATACATTTAATAGTTCTCAGATAAACCCATTATAAAATTTACTTTTTTATTAATCTATATTGCAATATATGCAGACACCTAGAGTGAGTCTAGCTACACACCAATGGAGAGGACACATAGTAGGTATAATTCATAGTCTTTCAGTGAGCCTAAAAACTTCCTTGCTGAATAATATGTAACATAGGCTCTTTATGATACATTTTAAGAATGCCAACTAAATACTTACTGGCATTAATCTCTTCTTCATCATACACATCTACTTCCAGCAACCGGATCAGCATGCGGAAGAGAATCCTTAGGAACTGCAAGTAGGAACCAGTCTTTCCAACCTGAGCCAGAGATGGAAAAAAGTCTAAATGCCAACCCAAACTATTACAATGAAGGGTAAATTTCAGATAAATGCCTCTGGGCTTACCCCAAAGCTCTGTGCTCAGCTCTGCCTGAAAACACTGCAAGTTGTAATATTGCCCACTATGCTGAAAACACTTTTACTAAATTGGTCTCTGAGCACAACCTGGCCACAGCCTTTGTCACTTTTGTATGCAGGGAAATAAGCAGTGGTAACTGCTGATCTCCTGATGTGCTCACAGCAATGTTATGCCCAGTGCCATCCACATGTGTTTCATTTAGGCTAAAACATGACATACAGCATCACCCTTCCTGTCCTTACCACTTTCAGCACAGACTTAGCCTTAAAATTTGACTTCAGATTTTTGACCTTAAAACACATCACTACAAACGTGGCCCTCTCAGAGTGCTGGAAGAGGAAGGAGCTGTGCTCTTACTTGTGGTGGTCCTGTCAAAAGCAGCCTCCTGGGGTGGAAAGTCCTGGTGCCGGACGCCTCAGCCTGATTGCTGAAGTCCGCGTGGTGCTGTCGGGCTGTCGTCCACTGCCTGTAGTACAGAGACTGCTCCTCACTGCTCATGTCCTTGTGAAGCAGAGGCCTCAGAGAGCTCAGCCAAGACACGTCAGCGTGAGGCAGGAGGGAAGAGGAGGAAGGCAAATTCCCATTTTTCTGTGAGCTCAGGAGGCAGTACGCAGCTTTGGACAGGATAACGATGCGCGGCAGCGCCACGCGGAGAGCCTTGCTGTCCTTGGCTGACTGGGCAGGCCACTGAAAGGTCTGGGAGACTGAAGAGAGTGAGGAGAGTTTGGGAGTGGTGCTGCTCGCCATCTGGTTACCCAGCGAGTCACACTCTTGTTTCAGGGTCTCTCTGGCTGTAAAACTGGAGTAAGTTCCCTCATCTACTGAGCTGTGTGCCACAGTCTGGAAGTTAAGGGGTGGTGCCTGCTTCTGAGACTTGTCTGCGGCACTTGAGGAGCTCACACCATTGTCAGCCAGGGAACCTGGGAAAACAAAAAGGAGGCAATGAAAAGTTACTGACTGACGTAAGAAAACCATGAATTCATTTGATCTATGTGACAATCCTAACATAAAAATGCTCCTGTGCTGCTGTGGCTTAGGTCAGTGTTTCACCATATAAAAAGAAATCATTCACATCTGTCTGTCCCTTCGCCTGGAAAGGCAAACGCCCTGCTGCAACAGGGTTCAGGCTCCAAGTGTTCAATCCTAATCTCTGTGTTTTAGTTATCATTTCCCATCTAGGATTTGGAATTTGATGGTACAACGTTCTGAAAGTCAAGTATAACAAACCACTGTATACACAGATAAACTGCATCTTCCTTTCTATGAACAACAGAGCATTTATTTCACTGCAACTTTAACATGAACTGGACTATGTCCCCTCCTCCATACCAGTCAGGTTTAGTTAGCGTATGGGAAGACCTGGTGCATTGCAAAGACTCAGTTCAGCTGGCTTAATACCTCAAACTCATAGGGAAACAAAGGGAAGGACCCAGAAATGTCTGCAGAATGCAAAGGGAAGGCTTGGTGGGAGGTGAGGCTTCACTGATGCCTGAAGAGGTAGGGCAAGACACAACCATTCTGCTGGTCTTGGCAAGGAGACAAATACCCATCCTCACCCACAGGTATTCCTGGAGTTACAGAGCATTTTTCTATTCCCAGAATCTTATACTAGCCCTTTTTGCTCTGATTTTTAAGAACTTTTCAGGATCCCTGAACAAAGCTAGCAACAAATGTGAAATGTAATTTTAAAAACTAAAATCTCAAGGGATGCTTAGCTATGGCATACCATCCCTCCCACTGAAACACCATCTCCTTTTAGCACTAGACAGGAAAATTGCTCACTGTGTGAAGAATCTGCAACTAACATTTCACTGTCTAGCCTGCAGCTGGATACAGCTAAGCAACCCACATTTGAGAAAGCATCTCACTGTTTGCATCCAAATTCCAATGACACTGGAATAAAGACTGGTGACCAACAGCAGAATAACTGACCTGAGGTTCCAGTGACAGCGCTGCTGTTGCTCTGGGGCCGGTCCAAGTCTATCAGCAGCTCATCAGAGTCATTCTCACTACCATTTGCCTTCTCCTGCTCCTTCTCACTGAGGTCAAGAGCTACAATAGGCCCTCGAATTGCCTCCTTGGAGACGTAGCAGCATGCCAGGCCTACTTCTTGCTCTAATGCAGTACGAGTTAAGTAGCTGGAGTCAATCAGTCGAAGGTCACAGTATTTCAATGACCTGGAAAAGCCAACACAAAAACAAATGAAGTTTTTGTTTTCTCTGACTTTGAAGAATACTCCCTATTTTTTTTGCTTGCTAAAAATTTATGAACAATTTTGTTAGTCCATACATATAAAATTATTTTAAAATATTCAGCACCTAAGTTGTGCTCTTTGATATTTCACACAGACCTTGCTGACCCACCCGGTACAGCAGCATGACTTTTCACAAATTGCACTTTCCAAAATTTTAAATGGTTCCTAACTAAAGTCTTCAAAAAGACACTTCTTTTATGAAAAGACAGACAGATGGTATCAAACCACACTTATCTGAACATGTTAGAGAGCAGTCTTATTGAAAGAGTAGTAACAGCACCTGGGGAAAGTCTCTCCCAGAGGGTCTTTGCCAGTTAGAATAACAATGCAAGGTAGACCTTCCAGATCCTGATAGGTGCGAGGAATCCAGTCCTCCTGGTCATTGCCCCTCCAAGCCTGTGAACAGAGAATATTCCAGTCACACCTAAATGACATCCAAATCTCCACCTGTTTTCTTTACTCATCAGTTCCTGCTTTTGCTTTGTATATAAGGCCTGCTTACTCAATGGCCAAAAGGAAGGAGGCCTTGGGTACAGGCATACATTTGTGTTCTGGTAGCCAACTGTTAGCCAAGCATTAAATGCAAAGAAAAAAATGTATAGCATATGTTATTCAATGCTGGAAACATTCACCTGGTGTGGTATTAGTGTGGTCTGTCAGAGAAAAAAGCAGTCAGTGAGTTCAATTTGGCACAGATAAAAGACATTAATGTAAAGCTAAAGTAAGAGTTTCAAGTGGAGTATGAAAATGGGTCAATGAACCTTTTGTAATTATTTTGTACAATGAAATACTATGTGAAAGAAACATATTTCACCTTTCCCTGGAGGCAATCCCACCCAAAAGAACTCCTTATCTACAGTCTATCAAGGCCCAAGATCACAAAACTGCACTATTTTCCCTTAGCACTGAAAAGGCTGGTAGCATCAGTCCCATGTCCTTACACACTTCAGTTACCCTGGTTCAGCAGAGCTTACTGAAAAAATTTTCTTCTCCAATTACCTAGCAGTATCTAATGGCTTGGTAAAGCAGCCTTAGCAGCACAGAGAGAATTTCTGGCTCAGCAAGGGGCATCCAGCTGTGTGTTCCCCTGCCTCTCCAATGACAGAAGTTTCTGTAGAAGTGCATGACTAGAAAGTGAAATAGGGGAAGACAATTTTTCTTTTGATTATCCTTGATTTTCTTTTTGCTAGTATAAGGACCTAAAAATAATGACTGCCTAGGGCTTTGAGCTGTAAACTTGCATCCAGAAGATGTATTTCTTGATCATTTTACTCAGGAAGGACAGAGGGGTGCAGGTCTCAGGGCTCCTCACTTCTGAATATCTCCCAAACAGTTTGATTCTTGGTACACTTAAAGGGTATGCCATGACAGCATCCCTGGTCAGTGAAATAGTTATTTAAATTGTCTTCCATCTCTTGTTTCATTCTATACCTCTGACAGAGACAAATGACCTGTCTGGCTGGTCTGGTTGACCAGCAGGCTTCTCTGACAGAGAGGGGAACAGTGTAGCCACCAGCACTGCAGAGACAGCTGCCTACCCTCCCTGCCCTGCTTTGGCACCACACACCCTGCTAAAGCTATCTGAGAGAGAGACTAAGTTAAGTCAAACTTTTCAGCTGGGTTCACTACACCTATAAAGCTTCCCTCCCTGCCTCTGAAAACAGTCATGATGAATTCTCATCCTTCCTGCAACCAAGAGTATTTACTGGTGGGACCATATTTTGAGCCTCAGCCTCACCAGCAAGCACTCAGTAGCCTCATACTGCTCTCTCCCCATACACACATCAAAATGGGCTGGGGTGCTCGTAGTGAAAACAGCCAACAATCAGCTGTCCACAGGCTCTAGTCCAGCTTTAGTGCTCCACCTAACAAATACCAAAGCAGCACAGAGACTAAATCAAAATCATCTGCAATAAGCTAGGCTCAAAGCATGTCTGATTAATTTTATAGTGGGAATTGGTTCCCCGAACACATGCTCACACCATATCAGAAACCTTGTGTTATCCCAAGCACCAGACTAGCAGGTATGGCAGTGCAGCACAAGCCTCACAGGTGACCTTTATCATTCTGAAATACTACTGGGACACCCCACCTAAAAAGACTCAACAGGCTTATATTTGGGCAACTGAATTCCTCTCCTCACTCCCTTCATATGCATGGTTCAGATTTGAGGGCTTTTTGTCTAGCAACCTGCAAGAAAAGAAACAAATACAGAATCCTACAGCTTTGTTTAGTCCAAAAACACATCTTATGTTTTAGAGAGAGGAATAAAAAATATTTAGACAGTTTTTCACTCTCTACCAGATAAAATTTCTCTATTCCAGACCTCCAACAGCTCCCCAGACAATCCTGTTCTGCTCTAAAGGCCTCACAGGCTGCTTCAGCACTGTGCAAGGGCTGCAACCCATTATGGCAAAGCACTATAAAGAAGCCCTCACAGGACTCAATCCAGAATGATTAAAGGTTGGAATTAATGCCTATCCAAAAAAAAAGCCACCAGCACAGAGCTGCTATCTCGCGTCATTTTCTCATTTATGACTACTTTCTTCCCTCTCCTGCTGCAGATAAAGTTTGAGAAGCAAGAGTCACAGCTTCTTTAAAGAACATTTTATCTGCTTTTGGCCATAGTCCTTTCTTTCAGAAAGGCTCACAAAATTCATTCCCCTTCTCTGTGGTTTTGAATACACTGTATAACTCATAGTAGAAGCAGAGAATTAATCTCTCTGTGAGACTTAGAGCAAAGATCAGGACAGATCAGTAATAACAGGTATTACTTTCTGGCTGATATCTAAGGCAACCCATCACCCCTTTGTTCAATGTAGTGAGGTCAGTTCAGGGAGGGGGTTCGTCTGCTTGAACCATGCTCTTATAAATCCATGCAAAGGTTTAGGCTGGTGCATACATGCTAGGCATATATACATGTAGCCTCTTCAAGCTTTCAGCATGCAGGGGGTTGAGGAAACAAATCTGTGTCAAACAGCATACTTTACCAGTTATCAGAAGGGCAGAAGACGGATGGACAGAGCAGACAACAGATACACTAGATAGACAGATAAGTTGGTGGAAATAATTAGTTTGCCTACAGAGATCTGAGCTCTGCTTTTAGAGATGAACCCTATCTGATGCATACTGTTATTCAACTTCAAGAAGTGAGATGACAGCTGGTGTTTGACTTCATAGACCAGTAACAACTCAGGTTTGTTCCAAGTCTCTCTATCTATGCTCAAAGGACAGAAATGCATTCACAGCAACAGATACAGAACACATGCCCTTTCCCTACAGAACAATTAACCTAGAAACACGTGGGAATAAGCACAAAACAATTAAAACAGCCAGATGACTCCAGTGAGGGTGCCAACAAACACTGAGTCTCTGCTAACCTTCAGCCGTGTCACGAAGTGTTTCGCGACAGTGAGCTCCGAGGCAGGATTCCCAAGGATGATCTCAAAACGGTACTGCAACCCCAGCTTGTCCCTCACTTCCTGCAGCCTCTCTTTGGCCAGCATGGCCAGCTGCACCGAGGGCACCCGAATGACCAGCATGTGGCCACAGCCGTTCTTATCCTTTCCCGGAGAAGTGATAAGGTCATCCATGATGCTGAGCGTCTCAGGTGTGCTGTGATCCCTCAGAGAGGCCATGGTGGTGAGGGCCATCAGAGCTTGGGAATACTGCTGAATGAGAAGGTAGCAGCGGATCACCATGCTGTGCAGCCGGGGGTACCTTGGGGGAGACACAGGTCTGCATTAGCTTGTGCAAAATCAGGAATGTCTGAAAGTCACCCAAAATGCATGGTAAAGAAGTGCTTGTGTTTCCCAGTAGTGCTCCAAGAGTTTTCATAGACAAAAATTTTGAACAGAAATCCTCTGCATTTGGCCCAAGTCCTGAGCGCAAGTAACATGAATGATAAAGTTCTGTTACCCTCATCTGGTCCAAAATTTCAGCTAAAGATCTTTGATGATGGAGATAAGGAACACCTCAGATCCGACTTATTCCAAGAGCACATGCTTATAATTGTTTTGCTTTACACAAACTTTTTCTTTTACAAACCTGAGGACCATCGTGGCTTCAAGTGGTTTTTGGGAGAAAGAGTTCATAATTTCACGTCTCTCAACTTCTCAGCAGAAAGTTGGATTTACCAATAGGAATTGCTGACCCTGAGCCAAATGTGAACTTCCACTTTGCCTTTTAACTAACATAACCAACATCTTTACTTTCATTACAGCTTTATGCAGTGACAACCAATAGGAAGTAAAATGTTAAGAAAAAAAAATTTAAAACCTACTCCAGCAAAAAAACCCCTCTTAATTTCCAGATATTTCCCATGAGCTCACTTGCCACCATAATACAGAAAAGCACTACACTATTATGTCTTGAGTGCTGGTCTTGTGCCACATAAGTCCAAACAATAAAAATAACCAAAAGTTCCACCTTTCTCTTGTCTCTTGAGTAATCCAACAGACAATACAACATCCATTTAAAGAAAGTTTTGGGGTTGTGTTTAACCAGTAGATACAGTAGTTTTTTTCTGGATACCATAAGCCAGTCATTAAATTAGTACATTTCTAAAACACTTTTTACTCTTCCTGCCATAAAAGTACCAGCTGCACTTCTGCTAGTAAAACAAGTGCAGCCTCTTTTATAATAGACAAATGTCTGCAATGTTTTGAGCTTGTAAGCTTGAATGGCTCACCCACCCAGACAGAATAGCAGAGTTTCTTGAAAAGAGAGGCTAAATTGGTAAACTGTAACACAAAAACATATCCTGGCTCCAAGGCAGAGATTCACATGGCTCCAAGGTAGAGAGGTTCACCTGCCATCAATTTCCAGTCCCATCCTAATCTCGTATGATTATTTGCACATACATAAATCCACCTCAATCCGTTCTCCCATCCACATTTTAACAGAAAGTGGGTGATAGTGACCACTATCTCCTCCATTGGATTTGACCAGAAAGCATGGAAGAAAGCTAAGAAACTTACCTAAATATTACTGTGCATTTGTAGATAATAACAAATATTAAGTATTAATTGTGTACTTAATTATTAATGTTGCTAATTTAACACATTTTATATTGAATTTCACTTAATAAACACAGATATATTTACTACTATTGTATTGACCTAATTAAATCAAAAAACACAGTACTGAACACTGAGCAATCGTGTTCTAGTAAATATGAAAGCATGAGAACTATTATTTGAAGTGCTATAAGGGATAGTCCTGCTGATAGGCAGAGGAGATTAACTCCACATTGCTGGAAATGACAGTATTCCCCTCATTCCTGCAATGGGCACATTTCATTGTAACCTGGATTTGTGCCATGAAAGTGGCTTCTTCAGGCAGCTGCAGGGTACTAACAGGCTCTGAGCTGCAGGGACAAAAACTGTGGCCAACTACTCAAATAACAAAAATGACCTTTTTCAAACAAATTTCCTCATCACCAATAAGAGAGACGCTGGAAGTGGTGAGGTATGAAACCTCTGGTGCTTTCTGAGCTTAGTGAGGGCTGAGCCAAAAGAAGAGAGCAGCACAGCTGAGCCCAGATTGCTGCCAAATAGGCCCAATCTCTCCTAAAGACAAATGAAGGATATCCACTCCCTTCTCCAGCTGCACTAAATTTGTTACAAAAATAAAATTGCACATACTTCTTGTATTCCAAGATCAACATCAAAGGTCATCATGTCTTCATGTCCTGTAATGGGGCTCATAAAGATGTATCTTTAAGACCCCAACTGGGCAGAATCCAAAGCTTCCATGTTATTATTTACCTTTCTAAAAGTGTGTTGACCATTTTTTCAAAGGTTTCATCACATCTCAAAAGGGGACTCGTGACTCCCCACTGGAGGGATTTGCTGTACTCATTCAAACCAAAGTATAGCTTGTCTTCGCTTGCTGCATCATCCTGTTTCACACATAAACAGCAAAAATATAAGGAAAACTTGAACAAATTTTTATCTTTTGTGCCATTTAAAAAAAATAAGTGGAAAGCATTTTCCAAACCAAAGAATCATCTTTTTATCCATTCTCCCCAATGGAAATTTATTTGTTTCAACTGATACAATAAAATTGATATTGTTTTTTATTTAACTTATTATTTGCCTACAGCTTGCAAAGATAGGTGTAGGTCCTTTCAAATTTTTCAGTATATCTCTTACCTGTGACTGCAGGGGGTTTCTAGGATCCTGCTAATTATTTTCTGACTCCCTATCTCTGGCTTTATATCTACTGACACCTGTCATCTCATTTCTATTTAGAGTAGAACCTGAAGAGAAGGATTACTAATTTCCAAAGATGTTCTTGATTGTCAGAGTCTACATACTTTTCTAATGGAAACCAGAAATTAATAATTTTTTTGTTGGAATATAAATCTGCATAGAGCTATCAGAAAGGCAGAATATTTGTGCTTCAAATTTTGCAAGCCTTTGATGGAAGCACAGTGTGTTTTTCTGTGCATTTGCATCAGCAGTAATCTCCAGGAATGTAATTAATCCTCTACAGTCTCCCCTTTTTTTGTGGTCACTTTTTTAATCGGAAGACTGAAAGTTGTTAATTTTTTTTTACTTTTGAGAAACAAAAAATTGTCTAGACCATTTTACAGAAGGTCACCACATGGTTTATATTAACAGTCAACCAAAAGGCAAACTTAGAATATTCATTCACTCCCTCATTTTACATTAACTATTTTTTAAGATACTTTTTCAGAAATGAAGTCAAATCTGATATAAATACACCAAACAAGTAATAGGAGAAAATGCTATTTTTAAGCAGGTTTATCCAAAACATTTTCAGAATCAGCTGGCTGAAACAATGAAAAAGTTAATAGTGGAGGATACCCAAAAAGGATTTTTCCTCTGCACAATGACAGCACCTACTATACCAAAACTTGTTAACCTAGCACACAGCTTTAATTATGACTGGGAAAGTAATGAACAGATTTGACAGGCTATGTGACATATAGCTTACAGTCAAAAGTCAGACTGCTTGAAAAGGGAAAGCCAGCTCTGGAGCTTTATGGCACATCTACACAGCTTTGTCTGACCAGAGCACAGAAAGTAGTTTCTCATTGTACACGACTGGACAAAGAAAAATGTTTAATTCCTGGTCCTAAATATCAATGCTACCCCTACCATCAGTACCCCAGGGCTGTCCATCTGTAATCTGAGAGAATAAACCCCAGCAGAGAAAGAGCTCCCTCCTAAAACACACATTTTCTAGATTCTGTTAGGTGTGAACTCCACATTAAAATTCAGAGTTAAAATTAACAGCTAAACACTTACCACAGTGTCAGATTGTATCCAATGTACCTCATTGCTAGAGCTGATCCTGGACTGCTGTGTTTGCAGAGCATAAGGAAAAGAGCTGACCTGAAGAACAAGGAGGTTGAATGCTTCAAGCACCTCCCTGCAATTAATAACTCTATCAGCCAGACCATGATTAGGCTCACCATGTGACAGGGAACTTGAAATGGCACTGCAGAAATAAGAATGCAAAGAATTGCCTTACTGACATCCTGAAATTCAATGGATTAATCTCTTCCTGCAGAAAAATCTCTAGATGACCATGACACAGAGAATCATAGCTCAAAAAAATCCCTTTGGAAAGGTAAAAGACTTCAAAAAACGTTTGACTGTTCTCTGTGGGTAAACTCTAGAAAACGAGGAAAAACAACAAACACCTAAATAAAGGATCAAAATCTGTTGACAGTGAGAAGGTGGGTTAGGATGACATTTTAAAAAAGCATGGGAAGGAGTAAACCAAAAAAAGCTGATGAAATCCCTCTCATTATGAAACACTGTTCCATGAGCTGTGGGGATAGGATACAGTAGCAATTTTACAAAATCCAAAGGCTTTTCCCATGGGAAACAGCAAATTTGTAAAAGGCTGGGGAACCTGAAAGTCTGCTGGAATTGTCTTCACTTCCATGATATATTCAGGAATTCCAAATTCAAAGTACAGCAAAGACAGTAACAAAAATGTGAGGGTGAAGACAAGGTATTTGTCTATTTTCAGCTGTTCTTCAAGGAAAATACTTTTCTTATTATAGAACCATAGAATGGTTTGGGTTGGAAGGGACCTTAAAGACCATCTAGTTCCAACCCCTCTGCCATGGACAGGGACAGCTTTCACTATCTCTGATATTGAAATGAATCCCACAACCTTACACAGCATGTTTAAACCACATTAAGATAATTTCCCTTAGTTTACTCATGGAACAAGAGCAGAATAATAACTTTTACTTATTCCTTTCTTCTTTCAAGGTGAACTTGTGATTTGGAGTGAAGAAATGTTTTTGCATCTGTGTACATGTTGTGTTTAGACCTAAAGCTATCCAAATTCAATACAGCTGTTTTTAAAATCCTTTTCTTACAGCAGTTATGGCATCTTTCATATGATGCAGAATTAAAATATCTGTAAGCTTTCTCCTATCACAAATAACACTATTATCAGGGATAAAAACATGAACTAAAGCATGATCAACTTGTAAACATTGGAGACATTTGGGTTTGAGTACACAAAAAGGGGACAAATAGGAAAAAAAGACAAGAACAAAGGAAGTTGCAAAATTCAGCATTTTCCCCTCAATTTCAGCACCATAGCACATAACCCTTAAAACAGTCCTGTTAAGCATCCAATAACCCGAAACTAGTCTCACGTACCTTCAACTGAATCAGAATTAGTTAAAAAATATCATATATTATTTCTGATTGTAAGGCACGAAATGCCTTAAAAATGCCTAGAGAAAGCAAGAGGTGTCTAAGATGATAAATCTTTTCAAAATCCTAAGGGAAAGATGCTGGGAGAGGATGGTTTTCCTTCAGCAGATCAAAGCAGCTACCTTGTTAAATCCACGTGGGCATTGTCATGAACCAGCACAAAGAGTGTGTAGGGGTTCTGCTTCACTCGCCTCATGAAAACTTCAAATTTAGTTTGGATCTCATTGTCCAAGCGAACCACATATTTCTCAGCTCTCTGATATGCTGTTCCATTGTCTTCTAAGCCCAGGTCCACAAGCACACCTGTCAAAAAGAAGAATACAAAAAAAATCGTTTTCTTTGAGTGCATCCAAAAATGAAGGGTCAATGGGAAGTTGCCACTTATCCACCAAAACACTGGTAGGCCCCAGTAAGAAGATGATTATCCAAATGCAATTTCTCTCACAACAGAGGTAAAAATGTGCTTCTTGGCTTCTGGATTTCCTCTGAAAAGTACCTAAAGACTTATCAAAAACTTCTCACATTATCAAAAAATGGGAGGAAAAAAATCAGGCCTCCACAAAGATTTCCAGAGCAGCACTCAGTTGGCTATGCTCCATGATTCTAGGCAAAACTTGCCCACATTTAGCTGATACATTAATATCGTTTGAGTCAGAAAAAGTTATCCTGACCTTTCCTTTGCAAAAATTATTAATTTATATAAAATTGATTCTCACTGGTATAATATCATATTTTTCATGGTCTGCTTCAACGTTTGTGTAAATACAACTAGTCTTTGTAAAGATATATTGCTGTCATAATCATAAAGTAAGCATGGTGCTATGCATATGACTTTGAACGTCATTTGAATTAAAGAAGCAGGAATAAACTACTCTGAAGTGTGGGTCAATTATGTGTTTTCCAGGGTCTTAGTGATTTTGTAAAATTATTTTCTTAGAAAGTAAAATAAAACACGAACCATGAGGACAAAAGATCTGTTGGAGCAACTTAGGTTTCCCCTCATGCCAGTAATGATGTAACCACACCACATGCTCTGGTTTATCAGTCTGTTTCCCTCCCTCTTACCTGACTGCCGAATCCTTTGAAGTGTCTGCTGCACCAGCACTTCTGAACGGGGCACTATAACGATGAAGTCCACCTTGCTGAAGTGGCCCAGGTCCAGGCTCTGATTGCCACTGTCTGCTATAGCACAAACCTGGGACAAAAGCTTTCTGGCAACTGTGAGCTGTGGCTGGTAAATTTGGAAGGTATCAACATCCAAATCTAGAGTGTGTTTGTTTGAAAAAGAAAACAAAACACAACAAGAAACATGTTTACTTTCCCACCCCCCCAGCAAAACATTACCCTCCAAACAGCCTCTATTATCAGGAAAAAAAAAAAAATCACTCACCAGAATAAATCTCAACACTCTGGAGAGTTGGGTCCACATCACAAATGCCAACTTTTT